>JAECXW010000880.1:600000-1076071 GCA_018153365.1 Drosophila fuyamai | reverse complement strand
CTCGTAGAGTAAAAGGGTGCGAAAGTATATAACAGGTATAGTATAAGGAGCGGAGGTAAAGTATAGGAGCGGCAGAGAGTCAAGATTTGATATTACAGGAAAAAGTCTATTATAGTCAGAACATAATACTCTGAAAGGCTCATGCAAGGCATAGTTAGATCTACAATGATTTAAAGTTAGGGGAATATAATTTCTAGTTAATCTACTTGGCACAGAAAAGTTTAGCCGACTTAACAAGTCGGGGTAGTCAATATCACTATGTATAAGGTTATAAATAAAGATAGTACCAAGCATCGTTCTACGGTTGGCTAGGGATGGTAAATTAATCAAAAGAAGTCTACTAGAATAAGAAGGTAAGATAAGATTTGCATCCCAGTTTAGGCGCCGTAAAGCAAAAAGAAGGAAGTTTTTTTGTACAGATTCAATACGACCAATATGTATTCCGTATTGTGGACTCCAGACGGGAGACCCATACTCCAGAATCGGACGGACTAGCGAAATATATAAAGTTTTAGTCAAATAAGGATCATCGAATTCTTTTGACCACCTTTTAATAAATCCAAGCACTCCTCTGGCTTTATTAACCATGGACGAAATGTGATTAGAAAATTTTAGTTTGGGGTCCAAGAGAACACCAAGATCGTTTACAAGAGTTATTCTATCCAAAGAGCTGCCACTTAACGTGTAAGTCGCGTATATCGGATTGGCCCGATAAAAGTCATCAGCTTACACTTGGAACCGTTTAAATTTAGTAAATTATCTCGGCACCAGTTTTGAAAATTATCTAGATCGGATTGCAAGCCTAAATGGCAGGAAATGTCCTTATACTGCAGGCACAACTTAACATCATCTGCGTACATAAGTACGCGAGAATGATTTATAATTGAGGGAAGATCATTAATAAATAATGTAAAAAGTAACGGACCCAGATGGCTCCCTTGTGGGACACCGGAGGTAACACGGAGAATTTCAGAAATTGAATTTTTAAAAAGGACCCTTTGTGACCTGCCATTCAGATAACTTGAAATCCATTTAAGCAGATCAACTGGAAAACCTAAAAGGTCAAGTTTTTGAATGAGAAGTAAGTGATTTACAGAGTCAAATGCTTTACTAAAGTCAGTGTAAATGATATTGTCAATAAAGTTTGGTATAATAGTCAACCAGATCTTTCTTTCTAGGCCATCCTAGGATGTACTTTTAATATGGACAAGATATTAGGAATATGGTTTGTGTCGACATTTGTAAGGTTTCCTGAATGCCTAAAATAATTGATATGTTTCCATACCAATGCAACTCCGTCCTCAATAGGAATGTATTGTGAGTGAGAGTAATCAGTTACTCTAGTGTTATCTATAGCTAACATTATAAGTTTTTTTAAGTTAAGTCTACAGTAAATATATGTTAGGTGCGTGAGAGCTTTTGGAGAAGAATATATCCGAAGGGAAGTTACTTGAGGTTTTCCTAATGGACCACTTCCCCTAATGAGAACAGATATTCTAATCCTTCTCTTCTACCTCAAAAATTCTGTTTTGTCTAGTAGGATTGCACATGTCCAAATTACATTGTTGAGTTTTTTCGATTTTGTCTTTAATAGTCAATTTTTGTTCGTCATCGGCTTTATAGATGCCATCTATGGGTTGTAGGCCTGTGCATTTTTTCTATTATATTTCATCGTAGCTTGCATGACCGGTTTAAAAGTGTCATCAATATTCTTGTCGATTTGTATGCACCAAGGGATCTCCATTAGGGTGCTATGAAATCGTTCCACTTGTCCATTGGAGGTACTGTGTAAGAAAGGTGCGTTAACTATATCTATCCCATACTGCTTTTTCAATAAGGACATTATGCTTTCTGAATTAAAGGCTGTTTCGTTGTCGCAGTGCAAAATGGGCCCCTTATATCTACAATGGCTTTCAAATGCAATTTCTGCACTGTGGCGAATTTGAAAATTTGTCGATGCAGGATAGAAACAATTTCTTGTCAGTAGATTAAATGCCCGGGAACGACGGGCTAGGTGGATTCCCAACTCTTGTTTTTTGGGTGCCTGTTATATTTCGCTTTGGTACATGTGTTACAGTTTAGGACCACTTTATTAGCCCTGTTGACATAACAAACGTAATTATTTCCATCTGCTCTATTGCATCTGTGATATTGTTTACGAATTTTGTACAGTGCCAAAACTTAGTTTCCGGAAACTCTAGCACTAAGGTATATTGGGGGCGTGCTATCTTCGGGAGGTCGCTGTAGATGGCATTTTCAACGTTAGAGCAGGAAGTTTTTGCTATGAAAATTAATAAAATGGCGGGTTTTGCTCTCGAAATTATTTGATTCAAGAAGGGTTCACTGTGCACAGTGGCAACATCGGATTGAGTTTCATTATGCAGGGAGCCTATATATTGACGGGATAGGCTAAAGAGCTTTTCTTTCCGAGGTTTGTAGAATAGTTTTTCGTTGTGTTCCTCTATGTAATGCCTTCCATTATTTTATTTTTCAGTTAGTGTTTCGCTCTGAAACAGCAAAATTAAGAGATTGGTGATCTATAAATGTTCGTATCCCCTTAGCGTCATACAGATCATTTTGCAACTTCCCTATAGCCCAAACAAAAGTTATCAACTCTCTTTCATTTGTAGCGTAGTTGAGCTCGCAATCCTTTAAGGTGCGAAATTTCATTGTCTGCCAATTAATGGTTATGAAGATTATTATGCGGAATTACTTTTCCGTTACCGCTAGCCTAGAGACTCGGTTGTTATACAATAATAAAGACAAACGGATATTACCGGAGTTAAGTTTTACGAGGAACCGATCTTTATTGATATAATATTGAAACTGAAACTTATAAGTTAAAAAACACTTAAGCTTTATCGGCAAGCCGACTGCGAACGGTATATATAAAAGGAAATATAAAATATGAAAAGACTTATGGTTACTCTTTAACTTGTATTCGACCCAAATCTGATCAAGGAAATGAATACGCAGTAACCTTAATCTCCGATTTACCAAAAAACCTTGTGGCAATAGCAATAAAAAATAAAAGGGCAAAACCAGTAGCTAAAGCTTTCAATTCATTGAAGATTTATGTAAAAATTTAAATATTCAAAACACCACCGCACACCATCACCAGATGAAGTTCATCCACTCATACATCTCAATCAATAAAACAGATCGTAGATTTTGAGTTAGTTTTTGGTAAGACTTTAAATACTTCAAAACATATTAATAGTGTAAATAAAATATAATTAAAAATAGGAGGTCAGGTTTTATTGAAAAATGAAACAATGCATGGGATAGACCTTATATATACTAGATCATATAAATTAATTAGTACATAACGATTGGTTAAAGATTTTTCATTAAAAATACGTTTTTTTTGTATGGCCATAAAAGTTCCTCACATAAATATTTTCTACATTTTTCTGATGAATATTGCAACATTGTCAACCGACAACATTGCAATTCAACGGTCAAGAGCCCCAAAGTTCAATAACATATATCCACGCATCCGGTTAGCAGTCACTAAGCCAAACTCAAAATGCTGATTCTGCAGACCTTGCGTTTCTGCCGCTCTATCTGAACTACTCCACTGTCGCAGTCTCTTCCGCGAAGTCGACGTCGCTGCTCCAATTTACAGCTGAGATCAATTTCGAATAAATCAAACGTTCATTTTTTTGTGTTTTTATTATCAGGGACCAACGCGAGAAAAATCGATTAAGTTCCTTAAGTGCAAATAAATGAAACAATTTTGTGCAACTTCGTTGGCCCAAACTTAAAGCAGAAGTCAGAGACAATTAAATTTGGAAGCTAAAGGTCGGTGAAAATAAATTTACTGATCCATTGGACTACGACAAGTTATCTCAGGTACGCCCGCAAGATAGCCTTATTTGAGCCAGTAGAAGGCATACATCAGGATCACCACGTGGACTAGCCTCATCATGATAAGTTAAGTGAAATAGTGAATAAGAATAACGCAACAGAAATAAATTTAAATTTAAATAAATCTTATTTAAATCGCGCATATGGAATAGGTAAATTACTAACCGTATCGCATATTATTACTCCGCAAAACATAAAGTCCCCTGAGCAGCGTATGCTGAACTATAAAATTTTCATACAGAGTTTTTTACAAACATTTTGGTGGCCTAATCATCATAAATTCGTCCCGAAAGTGAGGCATCTTAAATAAATACCAGCCGCGGTGCGCTTCTCACAACGACGACTACAAAGAGGACCACGCTAACCTCTCCCACTGTAAGTTGCATAGAACTGAGTATGATGGTTTTGCGATCTTTGCCAGGGCTTTTGTTAAAAATCGAAGATGACGCAAATGGATGAACAGATCGGCACGTTCGTTGCCGTGCAGTAAGATATATTTTTATACCCGTTACTCGTAGAGTAAAAGGGTGCGAAAGTATATAACAGGTAGAAAGAAGCGTTTCCGACCCTATAAAGTATATATATTCTTGTTCAGGATCACTAGCCGAGTCGATCTAGCCATGTCCATCTGTCCGTCTGTCCGTCTGTCTGTCCATATGAACGCTGAGATCTCGGAAACTATAAAAGCTAGAAGATTCGCATTTTGCATGTAGATTTTAGGAGTTCCTACGCAGCGCAAGTTTGTTTCAAAATGGTGGCACGCCCCCTCTGACGCCCACAAGACACAAGCTGTGGCCACAGCTTTGATGCTATTATGAAAATTTTTTTTTATATGTATTTGTTTCGTCAATACCTATCGATTGGCCAAATAAAAGTTTGCCACGCCCACTCTAACGCCCAAAAACCCATTAAACACTTAAGCCTGGCTAGCGCCGACATTTCCGCCTTTCATGGCGTATACAATAGCGCCATCTAACGGATGACTTTGGAACAGCTGGCCAAGGTGGTCAACAGAGTCAACGTTAATTCTCGATAAGGATTTATATTAAAGGAAATTGCGATGGCTTTCATTTGTCAATACCGAACTATATCCCAAGAACTATGCAAATCAAATCAAGTTAGCCAAATTGGAGGATATACAAGAAGGCATATTTATATTAAGTTGTTTAGCTGAGTAACGGGTATCTAATAGTCGAGGCACTCGACTATAGCGTTCTCTCTTGTTACGCCTACAAACCCTGACTCGGAACATCAGCAAAGATGGCGCAGACCGTAAGACAACTTTATATTTTCTGTAACGCTTACGGCAGGTGGAAACTTTGAACGAGGAATTCAATAAAAATCACCAACAGCTTATAAGGCTTTAATGCGCTCGCAATAACCCATATGTTTCCCAAAATACAGCATTTCAATACCAAATCCGAAGCATTTAAAACGTCGCCCGTACAGTTACCCAAGCTGCCTGTACCAACGTATAGCGGAAAGCTTGTGGTCTGGCCAGCATTTCACGACGCCTTTACTCAACTAATTCACGACAACACGGCGCTGTCCGACATCCAGAAGTTCCATTTTCTCTTCCGTCCAGCCATGACGAAGACGTTCAGCCGTTTGCTTGAACGCGTTCAAACGCCTCAATGTCGCTCTTATAGATAGTGATCAGTGGATTGTGCACCACTTTATCAACAAGCTTCCCGCTACCACTCTGCAAGCGTGGGAGCAAAGTCTTGGAAACTCTGTCAAGATCCCAACTTTCTCGCAACTTGAATCTTTCCTCAACAGCAGGCTTGTCAGCATTGATATTTTGGAAAACCGATGCCAGCCATGCCGCACCAAGCACTTCTTTTATCGACATCGAGACTAGCTAACAGCACCCTCCACAGAGGAAACAGCTTCCACACCTCCAATGCGCTGTTTGCATTGTGGAGGCCCTCATATCCTACGGCGCTAACCAGACTTCCTTCACAAGGAATCGTTTGCACACAAATCTATTGTAAACCGAACCCAGGGCTGCCTTAACTTCCTCAGCAATGCTCACAGACTGTCCCAGTGCCCAAGCAGCCGAAATTGAAAGAGAGACATCTCACTCCGTTACATTTTCCTCATTCTTAAAACGTTGAGAACACGGCAATGTTATCTGTTAAATCTTCAGCCAATCCAGACCATAGATCTCATTCCATCGAATCCCTACAGTCTGCAGCGCCAAGCTCGTCTGTAGTGACACACACGCCTCAATTCGCATCCACAAACTTCTCATCCCGTCTACAATTATGCTTCTCGCGACTGTATTTGTCAGATTACACAACAAAGCAAATCAACTATCATCCGTGCTTTAGTGGTCTGTGGATCGGAGGGCACGTTTATTAGCGAACGTGCAGTGCAGGCACTCGAACTGAAAAGTTATCCCGTAGCTGCTGAAATTTCCGGAATCGGAGAACAAGCAAACAGATCGAAGCATGCCGCTAAGCTCACAATCAGTTCGTGTGCGAAGCAAGAGTTTTATATAAACATTGTTATGTTAAATTAAAACCATTTTCAGCGGTAATATTTCGAAGTCGGCCAAAATAGAGTAAAATCGACGGTCGTTCATGTACCTTACATCATCACGCCATATTTAAGGAGGAAAGCGTTACCACTAAAATCAGAGTTGCTTATGACGCTTCATGTAAAACTTCGAATGGGAAAGCACTCAACGATGTCATTTGCAGCAGTCGTGCTTTTTTGTTGCAAAAAAACAGCTAATGAACAAGTACATCGATATGCATCCAAAAGATTCGCAATACCAATGTATCCTGTGGCCGAATGATTAAAACCAGATATTGGAATATTTTCTAAACACCGTCACATTTTGGACATCACCCCTTACACAGCAAAATACCCGACTAAAGGGTAAAATGTCCTCCGTCATGTGATATATGTCGACGACGTACAAAGCGGTCATTCAACTATCCACGAAGCCGTCCGAGATGAACTGGTTGCAGCTCTTCGCTCAGCAGAAATGGTACTAAGGAAATGGCCTGCAAGCAACTCAGCATTGTTACAGGACATCCCAGTTTCTCATTTTTGTGGAATTCGATAACCAGGAGCCTATAAAGACATTAGGTTTATATTGGCATCCTAACCTAGACCTACTAACCTACTACAGTTTTAAAATCAAATTTGAAATTAACCACACATGCACTAAATGGCCCTTCTTTACGGCCAAGGCGATTCTGAAGGACTTGTGGAAACTTCCAGTAAATCTCCCTTCTCTGCAGTGGGATGAAATCATAGCAGATCCGCAGTGGCTCGGATTCGACTACAGAAATCTTAAATCCCTTCAGATGCACATCTTCTGTAATAGATCATAAGTTAATGGCACCGTGTGTAAATAATTATTCGCATCACGCAACTGAGTCAAACCTACAAAAACAACGGCAACGGTCTGGTCTGATGCTACGATCGTCCTGTTTTGTATAAGGTGTGACCCATCCCGCGGGTATATATTCGTGTCTAACCGAGTTAGTCAGATTCTCCGCGTTAGCAAACCATCACAATGGAGTCATGTGCCCACTTTAACTAAACCCTCTGACAGTGCCAACTACTCGGGAATTAGCAGCACATCCGTTATTATGGCATTAACTACCACAGATAATAAAGCGAGCAGTGGCTCGTTAATTTTCAACAAAGGACCTTGATATGATCACTATCGAGGAAAAATCATCCCTGCTATTGGACACTAGTCAAGTTCAAGTCACTCCGGATAACTTTTTTATTCTACGTATCTTATCATACAATCAGTGCTGCCAGCATTTGAAAAAAAAAGCTGTTTTCAACTGAAGAGAAATAAAAAAAAAAAAGCTGAAAATAATCAGAAAAAAGCGCACAAAAAGCACGAACAATTAAATAAGATATTTAGCAAGTCATCTAATTCGTCACGACTATCATTAGTTTCGCTATTGTACGACATGTTTGTTCTGATCTTGTAGTAGCTGCAACAGACTCTTTTCTTGTCAGTGCCTCGAATTCGTCGCTTTTCAACCAAACATCACGGCACTTTTGCTTATACTCTTTGGCATTGTGAAATATGGTAGATCACCACTTACGCACACTTTTTATGTTCTTATGGTAGTTTAACGTAAAATAGCGATGATAGTATTGGCATATATCGACAAGAACATATGATAATTTTGCCACTTCTATACACATTTGGTACATTTGTACGAAAACTGGTAGGCGTTACCGCGTTAGTACACTTTTTATTCACAGCATCATCAAAAATTGTGTTTTTTGTGTCTTTTCGTGAAATTTGTAGCAGCATTAAAAAAAAACAATTACTGCATACGTCTTGAGATTGTGACGATCCTGCCTGTCAGATAGTTTATTAAGTTTAACATTATTATAATCGTTAGTACGTAATAGATATAAAATGAAGGATTATTATTTAGGCAAACCTATGGGATTTTCGGGTATAAGACCAAATTAGGTCAAGCTTGGTTCCGCACCATCCGCCCGAGGTGGCAACCATAGGGAAAAATACTATACAATAGAGAAAATACAAAACCGATCTGGCAAGGAAAAGGTCAAAAGGATGAGAGGGCCGAAAGATTGCTGAGACTGCAACAGGATACCTCTACCCCTAGGCACCGGATACATGACACGAGCAGACGTTGGAACAATTCTTTGTAAACATTCGTGTTATTCACTTTGTATTTTATGTATAAACATTCTATGTATTAGTTTAGAAGAACGTATGTACACTCGGCAGCGGTGGCAACTTGGCCACCGCTGAAGAATATATGAATTCACTCTAGACCTTCAACTCAAAGGCAGTGGAGACTTAATCTCAACTCGTACTATTTAAATCATTTATTGGGATCAATCAACATACATATTTCTTAACTTTGGCAACAACAACCCTTGGAGGATACGTGGACATTATCCTAGCACAGGATAGAACCATAACTCACGCGGAAAAAATAAACAAAGGAACACGTGTGAAAAAAAACGCGGTCGGTAGGAAATAAGGTTAGAGAATCAGTGTAATCGGCGCAGTGAAACCCAGGAACAATTAAACACAACGAATAAAACTGAGTGAACTCATACGAAAGGAAACGACAACCCGGGTTGATATACATATTATTTTTATCCCGCACCCCTTTGTTCCTTAAGTGATTCAGGTCATCAATGACCGATGACCCAAGCGGTAAATTAAGCGGTAAATTATTTACACTATATACCTAAACGTTATCTCGATCTTCAGAAATTCATCCACTGGCCTACCTGCGCAGTGAGGCGGAAGATCCCCTCACTCTCTCTCACTTAATCCCCCCCCCCCCACGAAGTGGTCGATTCTTTCGTGTCCCACTAACTCCCACGACGAGACGGAAGATCCTATCGCGTCCTCCCCTGATACCCTACCACGAAGTGGTAGATCCCTTCGTGTCCTACTAAATCCAACGGTGAGACGGAAGATCCTCTCACTTGCCCCATTAATCCCACATCGTAGCGGAATGCTTTTAGCCGGCCAATCCGTAGGATTCTTGGCTCCACGAACCGCGTACCTTCACCACCTATAACAGAATCCGTCTGCGGCCTCGCCCGAATGTCCTGCCCGTATGATTCTTGGCCTCACGAACCTCATAACTCGGCCACGTACCGGCTACGGCCTCGCCCGAAGTTCCAGCCCGAGGAATTATCCGTCACGAAAGGATTTGGTGTTCCGATCCTACCGTAACCTCGAAGGTCCTGGAACACCCCCCTCGAGCGGACAGACGTAGAACCTCCGGGATAATTGATCAAAAATCGTCGTTCACACCGCGAACATTATTCTCTAGCCCTATGTCTCAGTGACTTTACAAATTTCTTGTAAAAGGACCTCTGAATCCAACTGAGAGTTTTATCCTGGCCAGAGAGTATCCTTACAAGTGGCGCCCGAGCAGGGACATGGAGGGTAACTGGAGCAACACCAGAGTGGCCTAAAGACCCACTAAGATAAAGATCTTTATCCCGAAGGATCACGCCCCAGCCGAGTGTTACAAACTGTTAGAGCGAAGGACTGCAGAGAGCAAAAGGAAAAGCAAAGGAAAAGGAAGGAGTTTCACGTACTACAATAAGCCATGGCTGATAAGAAGGAGTCCGACGGCGAGTACGTGGAAGCCGATTCGATAGAAAACGTAGGCGTAGGAGTACGATGGATTTATGCCCGTCGTAAATATGAGTTAGCCGCTCTAGCACTCGAGTTCGGGTTTAGCGCCGACGGCACCGTAGCAGAAACGCAGAAGGCGTTCGCTACACTCCTAAGCACAGGATCGTTTCCAGAGTCGGTGTGGAAACGACTCCCTCAACTAAAGGAGCAGTACAGCTCGAGAGCTGTAACTCCGAACAGACTAGGAGGCGACAAAGGGTTCATGCCGGGAGCCAGGATGACCCAAGTTAACCAGAGTCCAGAGTTCCATATTTCGCCGGTCATACCTCTCCCGGAAGACTGACAAGCTATCGAGGAGTCCATCCCGGCACGTCACGAGATTTTATCGTCTCATCACTCGGAAATCATGGCGCGTCGAAGCTGCCAGAGTCAGAAGTTCCACATACTATCACTCTGCCTCGTCATTTACTAGCCGAGCGGATGCATAAATGGAATATACGATTCGACGGGTCGCCGAACTTGAAGAGAAGATAGCAACATACGCAATCAACCAGGAGGAAGTACCCCGCGCCATGTCAGAGATATTGGAAGGTAGGGCATCACGATGGTCCTGCACGAGCCGCATACAGACAGCTACTTGAGCAGAGTTTCGCGCCGAGTTCTTAAGTTTCTTCCTGACCCCACGTTACATCGAGCGACTAGAGGACGAAATCCAAGCCCACACCCTGGGAGTGGATGAGACATTTAAGGAATACTTGGTCGAGTTGAGGACCAAGATGCAGAATGCCGGATACCAAAAGGAAGAAGAACTCTATCGGATCTACGAAAATATGGCACCAGAATATCGTCATCTTATATACATGCCACGAGTTCGCGACGCTGGAGCAATTAACCCACATGGCAACGGAATACGAAAGTGTGAGACAGCTGACGTCGAGTCGCGCAGGTATTCCTAGGACGGTGACTACAGAACGGGATAGGGCCAACCCTCATCTGACGCCGAACCCCTTTCGAAGCCACGGGGTACCTGTTCAAGGAGGGAATGCAACTCACCTTATGATCAGACAGCCGCTATCAAACGTCGACGTACAACGAGCTTGTAGTAGATGCGGAGAAGTCGGTCACTATAGGCGGGGTTGTACTAAACCAGTACTAACTTTAGTTGGGACTGCGTTCGAAGGAACACATTGATCGTCAACTGTTGTCGCCGAGATGCCCCGGGAAACGAACAACGTTTTCGCTGAGGTGCGGGCGCAGTGGAGACGAACGAAGTAACAGCTCGGCACCAAGAAACCCACCATTAAGGATAAGCAACGGCCTGATCACCACTACCGTGCAGATCAGAGGCCACGGTAGATACGGGAGCGTCGAGGAGCTTTACGAGTAAAGGGTACGCTCGTATAGTAGCAAGACCTGAGGAGATGCAAGAGATCGTCACTACGATAGCGTTAGCTTATCGGTCAAGCCTGGCAGTGAAGAAGCTATGGCGTACTCGCGTGGAATTAACTGGCACGCGAGTGTGGATGCCATTATTGGTAATGCCAACCATGTTGGATCGCGTGATATTAGGTATGGATTTCTTGGCGGCAATGGGAACACGGATACAGTGTGGAGAAGCCACCTTAAAGGTAAAATTGAGCCCGACGGCGGAAGACCACCGACTACGGCCAAGTAAATTCGATCGGATATCGTCAGAGGATACGAACCCGGAAGTACTCGAAGGGAGGAGTACGGCGGTTCTAGGAAATCAGTAATCCGACGATATGGACATTATGTATACAGAGCAGATTAAGGTCCCCGCGCACAACTGGATCATGCGTCAGATGACATCATCAGGAGAACGAAAGAGCGACCACGGAGGAAACGAGATCAGGAGGTACGACGAACCGGGAAGGGCCTTGGAGGACTTTCGGCCGGACGAAATCGACGAAGCAGAGGGTGGAGAATCAATGGCGGAAGAGGATGACCTGAGACCCGACCAGCGGGAATTCATCACCCGCGAGTTGGCGCTTTTCAAGGAGCTTCAAGGTGTATCACACGTGGCGGAGCATCGGATTATAATGCGAGATGATAAACCCTTGAAAAAAAGGTACTATCCAAGGAATCCAGCAATGCAGAGCGTGATCGACAACCAAGTGGACGGACTACTCCGAGAAGACGCCATCGAACCTTCACGGAGTCCGCTTAGCGCACCCATAGTGTTGGTCAAAAAGAAGACGGGTGAATGGCGCATGAGCGTTGATTATAGACAATTGAACGCTCACTCAGTGCCCGACGCGTACCCCGTCCCCAGGATCAACCACATCCTGGGAAAATTACGTCAAGCCCGATACATTTCGACGCTGGATTTAAAGCACGGTTATTGGCAAATACCCATGGCCAAGGATAATCAATTCACGGCCCTCACCGTTTCTGGCAGAGGTCTATACCAGTAGAAGGTCATGCCCTTCGGACTTCACTCGGCCAGTGCAGTCTTCCAGCGCGCTTTGGATGGTGTGATCGGTGCGGACATGGAGCCGTTCGCCTTCGCCTATTTGGACGATATCATCGTTATAGGCGCTACGGAGGAACAACATTTGGCCAACCTGGGAAGTCTTCCGTAGGCTGCGGAGGGCAAACCTGAAGGTAAACGCAATAATGTGCGCGTTCTTCAGGCGGAGGATAGTTTACCTAGGACAGTGACTAGGCATGGCATCTTGTTATCGCCGATTCGTCCCTAACTTCGCAACCGTGGTACAACCAATGACTGCCTTGTTGAAGAAAGGCCGAAAGTGGGCATGGGGTCCCGAGTAACAGAACGCGCTAGAAGAGGTGAAAATAATGTTAACCACCGCCCCCGTGTTAGGATGTCCCGACTTCGACGAGACGTTTGTGTTGCAAACTGACGCTAGCGACGTGGGACTAGGAGCAGTCTCGTCGCAAGATATCGAAGGCCAGGAGAGGGTCATCGCGTACTCAGCTGTCGACTCACGGCCACGGAGGGCAATTACATGACCATGGAAAAAGAGTGTCTGGCCAGCATTTGGGCCATTAGAAAAATGCGTTGCTACTTGGAAGGGTATCGGTTCGAAGTGGTTACCGACCACCTAGCCATCAAATTGTTGAACTCCATTGAAAGTCCTTCCGGTCGGGTAGCAAGATAGGCGCTGGAGTTGCAACAGAGGACGTGTGCTTGAGCTTACGAGGCATTGGTGGTAGTTGTCAAGTCACGAGTAGGGAATAGCCAGTTGTCGTCCGATTTTTGAATCCTAAAAAATATTTCTGGTTATCATCCGGAACAAGCGGTGAACACCAGCGGGTGGAGAGTGCCTGAAAATATTCAGTTGGCAGATCTATTCTTCTTCAAGCCCCAAAAAATAGATATGCTTATCGGTGCAGATACGTTCTTTGAACTTTTATCTGTTGGCCAGATTAAGCAGGGGCCTGAACTTCCCATCCCAGATGTACCTCTGAAGAAAAAAAAAAGGCTGGCAAAATGGTACATCTCAGCTGCCAGGAGGAAGCGTTGGAGTCAATTGACACAACCCAGCAGAAATTTTGGTCTGTGGAGGACCTGCAGACCAAGGTTAAAGTCCACACTCCTGAGCAGCAACTTTGTGAACAGCACTTTGAGAAAAATACTCAAAGATTGTCGACCGGTAAATTTTCGGTTCGTTTGCCGTTTAAATCTGACCCAAATTCTATTGGCTCATCATACGAAGTTGCGAAACGTAGATTTTTGTCGCTAGAAAGGAAATTTTCAAAGGACCCTTCGTTGAGGAAGATGTATATTGAATTCATGGAAGAATATGTTTCCATGGGCCACATGTCTTCCACCAATGACAAAATTCCAAACACTCCGCACTATTTCATTCCGCACCAGTGCGTTCTACGGCTACAAAGTACTTCAACAAAGTTGAGAGTAGTTTTTGACGCATCATGCCGTACATCGGCGCAGGTATCGTTGAATGACATCTTGATGGTAGGCCCAACCATTCAAGAGGAGCTGTACTCGACACTGCTTCGGTTTAGATTGCATAAGTTTGCCCTTGCGGCAGACATAAAATAAATGTATGGCCAAGTCATGTTGGACGAATCTGACCGAAACTTTTGAGCACAAAGTATGGAGACGAGATCCTTCTGAGTCTCTGAAAATTTTTAAGTTAAATACCGTTACATAAGGAATTTCGCCGGCACCCTTTTTGGCGCAAACAACTTATCTAAAAGCCGCACAGATTATTCAAAAAGCTTTTTATGTTGACGATTTTTTGACTGGCGCCGGATGCGTTGAGGACGAGACGAAGTTTCTCAGGTTTTGCAAGAGGCAGGATTTAAACTGGCAAAGTAGTTTTCAAACTGCCCAGAGTTATCCGCATCTGATAGCGCTGCATGCCACTTACGGCAGGCTCAGACGTAACTAAGACCTTTGGCGTGGTTTGGTTACCGGTTGAAGATTACTTCCAATTTCGGTGAAATGACTCTTTCCTGGATCTTCGCGCGACAAAACGAAATATTTTATCGGTGACTGCACGACTTTTCGATCCACTTGGCCTCTTGTGTCCTTTAGTCACAAGGGCAAAGATGTTGTTGCAGGAGCTGTGGCTTCGAAAGCTAGATTGGGACGAGTCGCTGCCAATACAGTTGCATACTTCATGGGATACCTTTAAAGCAACGCTTCTGCAGCTGCCGAAAATTAAGGTATCGCGATTCGTCCACACAGATAGTATCCCGTGGATGTGACGTCGAGGAGCTTATTCTATTCTTGTTGGACTCAGAAATTATTTGGCCTGTAAATCAACATTTCGATCTGCCGGCCGCAGTAGTGTCGATGGAATTACGCAAATCGGCATTTGCTCTCGTAGTCAGCCCAGATCCAAATTATCTGCTTCAGAAAATAGAAAACTTTTCATCGCACCTGAAGCTTCTGAGAGTTTTCGTATTGGTTTTGGTATTGGTATTTTCGTATTGGTTCTCCGCTTTATTATCTGGACGCACAATTTCATTCTAAAAATGTAGATACAATATTTAAAACCTTAAATAAATTTAACATAAAATGTCAATTGAATAAATGCGAAGTTTTTAAAAGTAAAGTTGAATTTTTAGGATTTGTACTATCAGATAAGGAAATCGAAATCAACCCAACAATGGTAGAGTCCATCGCTCTATTCCCAAAAAGACATTATGAAATATCCTTGGGTTCTCAGGGTGTTACAGACATAATGAATCATGGCCCACTTTAGCAATACCACTCACAATTTTTCTTAGGGGCGAGGATGGGAGAATCTCCAAGAAAGCTTCATCGAAGAAATCTATTGACTTCAATAATTAAGTCATTCAGGCCTTTAATATATTAAAAGCAGATTTATTTCAAAAAATGTATATCCAAATTTAAAGAAGAATTTGTGTTGAGAACGAATGGAGCAGTACTTTCACAGGAGGACAGACCTATAGCTTTCATATTTAGAACACTATCTTACACCGAAGAACGAAACGTCGAAGAAAGAAATATTAACCATTGACAGTAAAATCACATAGAGGATATCTCTATGGTGAAACCAAGGTTCAAATCTATTCTGACACTTGACTGTAATTTGAAGGGGAGATAGGGATCAAGATTATATCTTGACGATTATATTAAAGAAAGGTCCTAAAAAAGCAACGAAATTAAATTATTAACAGCAACACAAGACAGCGTGTAGACCTCTGGTCATAGCCTCTTACCAAGCGTGGAAGTACCAATAAATGCTTTTAAGAATAAAATATTTATTTACAAGGAAAACCCCCCGAATACAAATTTACTATTCTGTTCCCAACCTTTCATACGTATCACACGTTGTAACTCGACCGGACTTTCATAATAATATTCTTATTGACATATTGGAAAAACACTTAGACCCGTCTATCTTGAATTGATATTTCACATCAGAAGAGATAATGGGAAAATTTATCCAGAACATTTCGGATGCATTAAAATCAGGTTCACAGAAAGTAAAGTAGAACACTTGACAGGAGAAATTTAGAAATGCAGAAGCAAACAAAAACCAACTTTCAGAAAAATATTATTTTCCCATAATTAAACAAAAACAAAACAACATTAGTTAATCAATGCAGGGTATGAAAAGAAGGAAAATATGTTAGGCATCCGCCCAATCCAGAAATTAAAGAAACTCCAATTCCTTATATCCTGAACACATAATCCATATTGACATCTTCAAAACTGAAAAGAAGTGAATATTGACCGCAATAGATACATTTTCCAAACTAGCACAGGCATAAATTATAAAATCAAAATCTAAGGAGGACATAAAAGAAACAGTTACTCGAAATATTATTTTACTATGGGGTACCCAAATTTATAGTGATGGATAACGAAAAGACTTTTAATTAATTAAATATAACCACCTTTAAAGCTCAGTTAATGAACAGATTGATCGATTTCATTCCAGCTTTGCCGAAATAGGGAGATGCATTAAAACCAAACAAATATAAGAATTCTTAGAAAGAGCTATTTACGAATACAATTACACAATACATTCAGAAAAAAGACAATTAGAAATTATTTTGGCAGGGATATAAATACTGATCCAGAACAATATGAAAAAAATAGGCATGACAATATGGAAAAAATTAAACAAAACAAATGATCGCCTTAGCACCACAACAGAGAAAGGACCCGGACCCGGACCCGGACCCGGACAAGAAATATTTGTAAAGGTATCTAAATGCGAAACTCTTTGAGAAACTTTTGTCCGGGTCAGATCAAAAAAAAATTTAATAAAAAATAAAATAACCCATAACATATACAGTTGTTGTCCGTTTGGTGTTATAAGTCCGTTTTTGAGAAATCGGCGCTAACCCTACAACACCGTTGTGTAATGAAACATATTTGTAATTACAGGATGTTGTTTTTAATAAAACTGATCCCATTGGCAATCGCGACCACCGACATAACGAATTATACCGATGCATATACCTACAATATACAGGGGTATAGGAAAACTACAGATATTAACAGTAAAATTAATTCACGTCATAAATTTAAAACAGATTGAAACGGAACTAGTACAAATAAGAGATCACATAATGATCAGATTAACAAATAGTTTACATTATCACACTCTGACACACGATTTTCAATCATTTTCTGCTCTAAGCACACTTACCCTAACAACAAAAAGCCGTCAAGCTAGGCCTATAAATATGATTGGCTCAGCTGGAAAATATATCACAGGTAACCAAGATTACGAAGATTTAGTTATGATAGAAAGTAACCTCAATAATTTAATTAAAAATAACAACTACCATATTTTTTATCAATAATTAGCTTCAAGATAGAATAAATAATTTAAGACCCACTTCTAATATGTTAGCAAATTCAATTCAAAACAAGAGAGAACGCTATAGTCGAGTGCCTCGACTATTAGATACCCGTTACTCAGCTAAACAACTTAATATAAATATGCTTTCTTGTACGTTTTTCGCCGCTCGAATTAGCTCCCGATTTTTATGTTAAAATCGGTACCCAGGGAACACCACGTGGAGGCCGTTGATTTACAACGGGGTCTTTCAAACCAAAATAAAATTTGGGGACCTACGAGTCGACTTGAGTTGCCAAACTTTATTCAAGTTTGGAATCTCCATGTTCCCCAAAATTTTGTTTATCCGTAACATACGGAAGGCATACTTATGTACTTATACTACTAATACTTATTTGACCTTACTAATTAATTTTTTTTTTTGATTTTTGGGTTTTTTTTTTTATAAAAAAAATTTAGTTTAATTTAAGTATATATGTACATACTATAAAAAATGTTGCATGCAACTATTTAATTTTTTTGGGTTTTTTTGTTTTATTTAATTTACTATAAAATTTAATTTAGTTACTATAAAAAAAATGTAGCATGCAACTATTTAATTTTTTTTTGTTTTTTGATTTTTTGCTTAATTTAAATATATACATACTATAAAAAAAATTGTGCATGCAACTATTTATTTTTTTTGGGTTTTTTTTTAATTTAAATATATACATACTATAAATATAATATATACAATTTTCCCTACCTATTCAGCCTCCCTAACGCTAACTAATATACCACTGTGGTAGCTATATGTAGTCTCAAATGTGCGCGCAGTGGCCCTATTATCGAAAATATTTGAAAACGCCCAATCAATATGCGTATTGCAATTGGTTGTCTACGAGTCCAAATCTAGCAACGAACTAAACCCTTTTACATCTGCTAGAAAATCGAAAACTCTCCTACAGCAGCCAGAGATGGAGTGAAGGCATAAATTGAAATCTCCTAACACTAAACTATTACTATTTAAAAATGTGTGCCGCTGAAATAACTCCTTAAACTCTGTTTCAAACTTTAACAACGGATAGGTCGGACTTTTATAAATAACTACAATCCCTAAAGACCGGTACCTAAAGATGGCAAACTCGAACACTGGAGAGGCTATATTTGAGGAATTAGCCAGAAAGCGACCACTTGAACAAAGACTGACATTCTCAAAGAGTTCGTTTCGAACGAATACGAGAATGCCTCTTTTGGTCGAGCTCCGTTAGCTACTGACTGGCAATCTAGTCGCACTGCTGTGGCGAAGCCAGGAATGTCGTATGCTTCATTTGAGTATGTGGAAGCCTCAACGAAGCACAGAATGGAAGACTTAAGCATTAGCTGATCGGAACACACATCGCTAATGTGGCAGTGCAAGCTTTCCGTATTATGGAAAAAGACATGAAGGTTCGGACTATTGAGTAAACAATCGAAATGGGTACTCAGTAACTTAGTGGAACGCAGTTCTCGGAGCTCTTCCTCGGAAGCCGATCCCTGGGCGGATCTTGGGGGGACGAAAGGTCCAATAATATAGAGACCTGCTGCACTTGTGGCTCTGCTACAGGCTACGTACAGCGCAGCTCTCTGCATGCTAGGACTAGTGTGAACCACCACTTTGCTGTACGTAGCGCCTTGACTTTTGTGAATAGTTATTGCTTCTGCAGGTACCACTGGAAACTGCTTTCGGTCAATGGTTGTGGCCTGGTTAGAATTAATCTGAAAGCTTTTAATGATCTTAACTACTGGGGTCCATGAAGCCTCTTGGCGATGACTGCACTTTGATCGTGCAGCTACTCCTATACTGTCATCTAAGAATTGTATCCAAAGAATGTTTGGAGAGTTGGACGTGTTGAAACCTATCTCCCTAAGAACACCAGTGGCTCCGTTTACGAGACCATCTGATGTGTCTACATTGACCGTCATCATGTATTTAGCAGTGGTTTTTAAAATGAGCGAGGTACACAAACCTTGTGTCTCAGATGTTTTTAATGCCCTAGCTTGTTCCAGACATCTGTTCCCCTGCTCTGAGCTAATATGTGCAGATTTTACAGAGTCAATGGCTTCCGAAATGAACTGATCAGTGGGAATCGAGTTGAGCTTATCCCTATTGTATCGGTCTGTGTCCTGATTGCTTGAAAAAAGGTTAATGGCGTCATTTGGAATCTGACTTTCTACGGAAATGCGGCTTCTAAGTAGGACAATATCTTCAGACGACATTTGGCCGGAAGCCATGTTGTTGAGTGCTATTGCAAACGGCTGGTCATCTCGCTGTCGCATTATCTCTGTGAGCTCGAAAAACCTAAAAGGACTCCAGAGGTGGGATCCAAATATAGCGCTGTATGGATCATGCGACGGCGGCTGAAAAATCCAACGATCACAAACTGGCCGCAATTGCCTAAGATCGCCGAACACGATGACCGAAATGCCTCCGAAGGGAGTATCAACGTTGGAGAAAATTTGCTTAAGGCGAGAGTCCAGATGCGAAAACATGGTTGCGCCGACCATAGAAATTTCGTCTATTATAAGAACTTTAAGATCAATAAATCTTGAACGCAGGGTATTTAACAGATCAGGGCTTAAACTCCTAAATGCAGACCCAGCCTGATTTACAGGGAGAGAGAACATGGAATGGAGAGTGGAGCCTCCGATTCCAAAAGCAGCTTTGCCTGTGGGAGCACACAGCAGTATTTTAACAGAAGTTGGGTCGCATCCTACTCTACCATTATACTCCTTGGAAAGGGACTGGAATAAGGTGGATATAAGTCTACTCTTGCCGACACCTGCTCCGCCTCCTACGAACTCATAGAAACTAGCATTTCTCCTTGCATTGTGCAAGACATGCGTAAGGAAAGTTTTTTGCTTTAAATTAAGAGACCTAACTAAGGTGGCTAAATTTTCAGGGGAAATAATTGGCGGGAGCTTTATTATGTGGATATTGCTATCCGGATCTACTTCCTGAACACGGTCGTCTAAGTTTAAAACATTGATTTGAGAAGATATTTCTGGAAAAGCTAAGGCTCTAAACTCCTCATTAACTGCGGCCTCCTCATCTACATTTTCCTCGCTACTTTCCTCAGCTTCCATGGCCCTTCTGAGCGCGTCTTCTAAGCTGTCTATGGCATTATACCTATCAAAGTTGGCTTTAATAGCCTCCTCGTGCTCATGATAAAACTCCTCACAATTTCTCTGAAACAATTCTACCTGTTCATCTCTCCATGGAGAATATAGCATAACTAATGCTCTAAAATAGTTGGACCTATCAGAATTAATATTAAAGGGGCTATACCTAATGATACTCGGCTGGTTTCTTTTCCTAATAAATCCACTACCATCGCGAAGTGCGAAAAAAACTGTTCCTAAGACCTCATTTTCTTCTTCAGCCTCATTGTTACTATTTTCCCCTTGGCGAGCTCTATCACGGGTTTTAGAATACTCGTAATTTGCAGCAAAATCGGCTAAACACAGGCCGTCATGGGAATCTGGTCTTTGTTCGTATCTGTCCAGCAAACCTTTCTGAAAGATGTCAGTGGAATCCTGAGGCATATTTTGCAGGACGCTTGTAGGTCTAAGCATACGAACTCGTTGTTCTGGAGGGAAGGTGTTTATGAACACGCATTTATTGCTTGTTTCTGACAACGCCAATCCCATACAACAATATACGGCCTCCTGAGCAGAGATCTCAGTGCCCGAAATAAACTTGTGACCGAGATACTGTAGCTTTTGACGAATGCTTGAGTTGCCTCTTCGAATGTCATTAGCTGCTTCGCGCATTAACTTCGAAATACCCCTTTGGGACTTGTTAATGTAATTAATTATGTAGCTACAGCACGCAAAAGGGTCCAAAATTAACTGGATATCCGTATTTGCCCTTTGCATTGAAAGAATGTGTTTATTATAGGCGTTAACTTGAATTTATGCAAATGTTCTCTTCAGAAAAATCTGTTGTTTCGAATATGCTAAGATGGCTAATCAAATCCTCGGATTGATCGCGAAGTAAAAGACTGCGAATTTTCTGATAGTTTTCGTGATGAAGAGACAAATTGGGAGTTTCTTCGGGAAGTGGCTTCAATATTTCCGTGAGGGGCATTGGGGGGTATGGAATACCGAATCGACAAACGGATTCGCGCATATTTTTAAGGCACGAATGCCCGTGCTTATGCTTTTGGTATTCAATGTACGGAGCCAAATCTGTGTTTGTAACATCCACAGTTACAAACTGATCAATGAAGGCTACTACACTAGCAATAGATTCTTCACTGTTGAAATCCACTTCCGGGGCGTCTTTCAGCCAAAACATGCCGTGAATGTGAGGGGAACCTCTCTGTTGAAACTCAACTCGCCAATAATAGGTAGTAACAAAGTTACTTCCAAAGACTCCCCCCGGCTTCTTCATGAGCTTTAGAACTTCCCTATACCTATAATCGAAATACCTAGCACACGTCACTGGGTCAGTTCTGATCAGCCGCGCCTTTTCTCTAAACTGTAAGTTCAAAGCTTCCTCCTCACTAATGTCAATCCTATCTACATTGCGCTTGAGCAGTACTAGCAGCTCTGGCCACCTAGTTTCTGCGGCCGACAGAGTTATGAAGAAAGTTGGCAAACCAAATTGGCGAATCATAGCCATGACTTTCTTCTTCTCATCTTCCCAGTGAGCAGGAGACGTGCGAATGTCCTTAAGAATTCGATATCCGTCATCATGGGAAATTATGTTTCCCATGAAAGCTTCATCGAGTACGTTGGCGGCAGTTATCGCCCTAGAAGCGCTCCTCTTGCGTAGGCAAGTTGAAATATTGTTTCGAATTTTCAACAATTCCAACTTCTTATAATTGAAGAACAACTTGTCAGTTCTACAACCTCTTCTATCTACGTTCCTAAGCTCTGATCTAACTATGGTTGTATAACTTTCCGAAGATGGTCTCTTGACGCCAGCATAAATGCTTGGGAACGCCAATTCTGCGGAGTCGACATCGAGAATCACGTCGAGAGGCTTTTGGCCCTCACCTGGAGCCATTGTGATTCTCGGAATTCCTACATTATGTGCCTGGTTATTCTCAAGCAGAGTTTCCTGTCCTCCAGGATTTAGCTCTTCGGCTTCTTCATTCTCTTCGGAATTTCCCGCCTCCAAGTTTACATCCTCCTGCTGGATGGCTAGTTGTCCTTCTACAAAGGCTAAGTCCGCTTGAGAAGCTACGAATGGAACAGTTTCGGATGTGAAATCAGAGATCCACTGCTCGTTCACTGACACATTGTGCTTTCTGTAAAGCTCTGTACTAACTAAGTACCTGATGGCGTCAGCAATTTTGGCAGGCCTAATGGTCTCTGCCATGAAATCTTGTCCGTACTCCATTCTTCGCTTGAGATGGAGCTGTACAACCTCTGCCTCGTGGAAAGCTCGTGGAAGGGACGTCACGATGTTGCTAACCGGAATGGGGACATTTACAACAGCTCCTTTTATTGCACTCTGACGCTCATGACCTATCGACTTAATTATCATAAATGGAAGGCGAGGTGAAATCAGTCGCTCGTCCAAGGGAGTAAGCCCCCTTAAGGAATGAGGAATTTCTGGGAAGTCTAAGCCGTTGGAAATGGCACCTTTGGGCTTTCTTCCGGCTTTTATATTGCCGTGGCATGTGCCACAGAATTTAAAGGATTCCCCAGTGAAAGCAAGCTGGCTTGCATTCTGGTAAATCTCTTCCTTAAACTCGCAATTTTCTTCCAAATAGGCTCTAGAAAGCTTACGTATTTGCTTGGGGAACCACAATCCCTTGCAGCAGAAACAAATCTGATCGGGGCCAAGTTTTACTAACCTATTGAATTTGGCTATGTGAGCATACAATCCAATAGGTATATTTCTAGGAGTCCTATTTCCCTGAGATAAATCAAGTCGAATCTCCTGACTTCGGTTTGCGTTCCGAAGGTTTTCTGCATCCCTGCTGCCACTGAGGCTTCTATACTGACTAACTCTCTGACTAATATTTCGAATGGCATCGATAGTTGCTTGTCGAGCAGCTATACGAGCACTTCGTCGAGCCAGTGTATTTCTCGCCTGCTCGACGGCCCTACGTTCCCTAAAACTCCTAGCCGTAGCTCTCCTAAACCTATCCTGCGCTCTTTGCAATAAGCGATCCTGAGTTGATATTGCCTGCGCTCGTTGCAGGGTATTTGCTTCTTGCTCACCCGCACGATACGTAGGATCCAACCGCCTCAGAGAACGCCGCCGAGCATCGGCTGCTTGTTCACCCGCACGGAAATCAGGATCCAAGCGCCTTTCCGAACGGTCAGCAGTATTTCGGACCTGCTCTGTAGTTCGGACTTGCCTAATTTGTCGCCTTAAAGCGCGACGCCTAGTATCGGCTGCTTGCTGACTCGCACGCAGAACGGGATCCAAGCGCATTAACCGATGGTGTGCCGTATTACTAACTTGCTCGGTAGCTCGGACTTCTCTAACTTGTCGCCTTATAGCGCGACGCCGAGTATCGGCTGCCTGCTGACTCGCACGGAAAGCGGGATCCAAGCGCCTTAACCGATGGTCAGCGGTATTACCAACTTGCTCGATAGCTCGGACTTCTCTTAATTGTCGCCTTATAGCGCGACGCCGAGTATCGGCTGCTCGTTCATCCGCACGAAGAACGGGGTTCGAGCGAGTTTCCCTACGTCTTTCCGCATCTGCTTCTTGTTCACCCGCACGAAAAACGGGATCCAAGCGCCTTAACCGATGGTCAGCGGTATTAACAACCTGCTCTGTAGCTCTTTCATCGGTGTTTCTTCGCCTAATGAAGCGACGCCGAGTGTCGGCTGCTTGCTCTCCGGCACGAAGAACTGGATCCAATCGAATTTCCCTACGTTTTGCAGTATCTGCTTCTTGCTCACCCGCCCGAAGAACGGGGTTCGAGCGAATTTCCCTACGTCTTGCAGTATCTGCTCCCTGATCACCCGCACGAGTGTGCGGATTCAAGCGTCTTGACCTACGAGACGCTGTATTTACAACCTGCTCTGAATTCCTGGCTACTGCATTTTCCCTTCTCCTACGCTGAGATTCAGAATTTTCTACCCTCTCCATCTCTGCATACTCTGGATTTTCCCTATTGGCCCTATTTCTCAACAATTGGTTCCTAGCCCGCTGAGATGCAGTGGGTCTATTCAAACGAGGCATTTTTTAAAATCTTAAATTTATATGACTATTACGATTACGCTGATTAGGTATATTAATAGATATAATATAATTAATAGTTATATAGTTATATATATTAATAGTTAATATAAATTATATAAATAATATAAGTATAAGTGTAAGTCTTAAAAAAGACTTAGACTTATAGTACTATTACTAAGATAAATACGTAAATGTATAGAAATATAAGAATAAGCCTTAAAAAAGGCTGAATTCTTTTATTTATATACTGGTAAAGGGGCAGAGCGATTGAAATGAATTAAGTTACAAATTTGCAAAAGTTAAATATATGAATAATAATAATGTAAGAGCAAGTCTTGAAAAAGACTTAATCTTATACTATTATTAACAAATCTACGTTAAAAGGGTCAGAGCGGCAAAAAATAAATTACGTTAAAATTTGCAAATGTTAAAAATATGAAAAATAATAATTTAAGAGTAAGTCTTGAAAAAGACTTATTCTTGTATTATTATTAACAAAATCTACGTTAAAAGTGGTACTTAGCAGCGAGCGCAGCAACCAGTCCAGCAGCAAACAACGGCAGCGACGTCGGCAGCAAATCGGCAGAGGCAGCAACAACTCGCGACCGCGTAACAATTTGTTTACAAAATTTACGTTAATTTTAAGCACAGAAAAATGAGTTTAATCAGTTTACAAAAATGCAAGTAAAAATGGATAGTTTACATTAAGGGAGATTTGTTTAAAGATAGGCAAAACTGACAAAAATCGCAATCGCACACGAGAAGAGAGATCACATACGAAGGATAGTCGTAGACTAAAGCAGAATAGTTTGCAGCTCTGCAAAGTTCATAACCGCCAATTTACTTGCACGGATTCCCGCCCTTTTTGCTAACAGCGAAGTTTCCATTCTGCCTAGCACATCTTCCGTCTCTCTCTAGCGCAGGTTAATGCACTTGTGAGAAACGAATAGGAGCAAAAAGAGACAAAATGCGCGCCCCATTTCAAATGTTTTAGATTTTGCATAAACATAATGTGAATTGGAGTGACCACAGGGAAAAGGGACAAAAAGTTCAGATTATCAATTTGAATTCGTCCTGCACCAACAGCTGTGTTTATGTTTATGTTTTTGAGTGCAATGCTTACATACATACACACATACGCCATTGTTTGACTCAGACCTCCAATTTGGCTAAATTGATTTGATTTGCATAGTTCTTGGGATATACATACATATGAAGTTCGGTATTGACAAATGAAAACCATCGCAATTTCCTTTAATAGAAATCCTTATCGAGAATTAACGTTGACTCTGTTGAGCACCTTGGCCAGCTGTTCCAAAATCATCCGTTAGATGGCGCCATGAAAGGCGGAAATGTAGGCGCTAGCCAGGTTTAAGCGTTTAATGGGTTTTTGGGCGTTAGAGTGGGCGTGGCAAACTTTTATTAGGCCAATCGATAGGTATTGATGAAACAAATACATATCAATTAAAATTTTCATAAAAGCATCAAAACTGTGGCCACAGCTTGTGGCTTGTGGGCGTCAGAGGGGGCGTGGCACCATTTTGAAACAAACTTGCGCTGCGTAGGAACTCCTAAAATCTACATGCAAAATGCCAGTCTTCTAGCTTTTATAGTTTCCGAGATCTCAGCGTTCATACGGACAGACAGACAGACGGACAGACGGACAGACGGACATGGCTAGATCGACTCCGCTAGTGATCCTGAACAAGAATATATATACTTTATAGGGTCGGAAACGCTTCCTTCTACCTGTTACATACTTTTGCACGAATACAATATACCCTTTTACTCTACGAGTAACGGGTATAAAGACGGATTTTTTAATGACCTTGCGTCAAGCTTGCAAACGCAAGTTAGTATTATGAAACAAGTGAGAACGCTATAGTCGAGTGCCTCGACTATTAGATACCCGTTACTCAGTTCAAATCATCAATTTGAATTCGGCAATCTCTTAGAGCTGGCAGCTTTACAGCACGAGCATCAGCACCAGCGCTTCTTTAGCGCAGCCAGCTTTTGTCCTGCACCAACAGCTGTGTTTATGTTTATGTTTTTGAGTGCAATGCTTACATACATACACACATACGCCATTGTTTGACTCAGACCTCCAATTTGCCTAACTTGATTTGATTTGCATAGTTCTTGGGATATAGTTCGGTATAGACAAATGAAAATCATCGCAATTTCCTTTAATAAAAATCCTTATCGAGAATTAAAGTTGACTCTGTTAAGCACCTTGGCCAGCTTGTAAGGAAGTTCTTGGGCTGGGATATTGTGCTCAGGGCTCCCAGGGTCACTTACAATAATTTATTTCGGTTCAAGGACTCAAGGGAGGGGCGAGATAAAAACAAGAGAGAACGCTATAGTCGAGTGTCTCGACTATTAAATACCCGTTACTCAGCTAAACAACTAATATAAATATGCCTTCTGTATGTTTTTCGCAGCTCGAATTAGCTCCCGATTTTTATGTTAAAATCGGTACCCAGGGAACACCTCCAAATTGGCTAACTTGATTTGATTTGCACAGTTCTTGGGATATAGTTCGGTATTGACAAATGAAAACCATCGCAATTTCCTTTAATAGAAATCCTTATCGAGAATTAACGTTGACTCTGTTGAGCACCTTGGCCAGCTGTTCCAAAGTCATCCGTTAGATGGCGCTATTGCACTATTGCGGCCATGAAAGGCAGAAATGTAGGCGCTAACCAGGCTTAAGCGTTTAATGGGTTTTTGGGCGTTAGAGTGGGCGTGGCAAACTTTTATTAGGCCATTCGATAGGTATTGACGAAACAAATATATATCAAAAAAAAATTTCATAATAGCATAAAAACTGTGGCCACAGCTTGTCGCTTGTGGGCGTCAGAGGGGGCGTGGCACCATTTTGAAACAAACTTGCGCTGCGTAGGAACTCCTAAAATCTACATGCAAAATGCCAATCTTCTAGCTTTTATAGTTTCCGAGATCTCAGCGTTCATACGGACAGACAGACAGACGGACAGACAGACGGACAGACGGAGAGACGGACAGACGGACATGGCTAGATCGACTCGGCTAGTGATCCTGAACAAGAATATATATACTTTATAGGGTCGGAAACGTTTCCTTCTACCTGTTACATACTTTTGCACGAATACAATATACCCTTTTACTCTACGAGTAACGGGTATAAAAAGAAATAGTAAACATTAAATTTGCAATACCATGGGCTAAAATTTGATCGAAATCGGCCAATAACTTGAATGCATTGGCCAATGACAATTAAATTTGGCCAACAGCGACAGCGAAGATGAGCAGCAACCAATAATAATAAATAACGTTACCAGAAACAGCAGCGGCGGCAGAGACGGTGGTGGCGATGGAACGACGCGTAGTCATAATCAATAATTGTTTAGTTATACTAGAATTTGTTATAATTGTTTAGCTTAATTCAGTTCTTAATCCAACTCAATAAAGTAAAGTTCGATTTTTTATTAAAAAATAATAATCAATTTTTTAACTTATATATTAGACTTCTGCATGAATGCATCCAAAACGACCAAAAAAATCACTTATTCTAGAAGTGGGCACACTTTTTTTCTGCACAGTATATTTGGGTGTGAATGAGTAGGGTAGTACTGTCTAATTAGAATAAATATTTTATTATATTAAAGAATCTGTATTTGAATTATTAATATTGGAATTTAATTTCAGTGGTGGCAATATTTGACCGTTTTTCGCTACTTAAATTTTTGGCAACAGAAAACGCCTTTTCCAATGCTGCACTGCTCGCGGGAACTGCTAGTATATCGCAGCTAATTTGATAAAGCAGAGAAAAACGGTCTTTATTAAATTACCGCCAATGCAGAACAGCAAAATCTTCACTATACGCTTTATTTACATTTTTATATGTTTGAAGTTCATCCTGAATATATGATAAAATGTTAGTTCTCTGCATGGATTCTAAATAATATGAAAATATATTATCGATGTCCTGTGTAGGCTTAATTCATTTTTCTATGTCGTCATTTTGGCTATTTAAATAAATCATCAATTCATCTACGTCGTTAAAAGTTTGTTCCTTTTCTAATTCTGAGAATTTAGTTAATTTGTTAGTGGGTGGAAACAAAAACAGGGCAATGTTGTGATATTTATACCCGTTACTCGTAGAGTAAAAGGTATGTAACAGTGCAAAAGTATGTAACAGGTAGAAGGAAGCGTTTCCGACCCTTTAAAGTATATATATTCTTGTTCAGGATCACTAGCCGAGTCGATCTAGCCATGTCCATCTGTCCGTCTGTCTGTCCGTATGAACGCTGAGATCTCGGAAACTATAAAAGCTAGAAGATTGGCATTTTGCATGTAGATTTTAGGAGTTCCTACGCAGCGCAAGTTTGTTTCAAAATGGTGCCACGCCCTCTGACGCCCACAAGCCACAAGCTGTGGCCACAGTTTTGAGGCTATTATGAAAATTTTTTTTGATATGTATTTGTTTCGTCAATACCTATCGATTGGCCAAATAAAAGTTTGTCACGCCCACTCTAACGCCCAAAAACCCATTAAACACTTAAGCCTGGCTAGCGCCTACATTTCCGCCTTTCATGGCGTATACAATAACGCCATCTAACGGATGACTTTGGAACAGCTGGCCAAGGTGCTCAACAGAGTCAACGTTAATTCTCGATAAGGATTTCTATTAAAGGCAATTGCGATGGCTTTCATTTGTCAATACCGAACTATATCCCAAGAACTATGCAAATTAAATCAAGTTAGCCAAATTGGAGGTGTTCCCTGGGTACATATTTTAACATAAAAATCGGAAGCTAATTCGAGCGGCGAAAAACATACAAGAGGGCATATTTATATTAAGTTGTTTAGCTGAGTAACGGGTATCTAATAGTCGAGGCACTCGACTATAGCGTTCTCTCTTGTTTTTTTAAATTTTCTATAACTAATGAATTTAAGTATTCTATAAGCGATAGATCAAGTGATTTGCAGTGTATTGTGCTCAGTCCGTTGAATTCTGCATTCATATTAGGTCCTCGGTCGGTAGCAATTATTGGATCGTCCATCATTGGATCGTAAATCACATCCAAAAGAACGTCTAATTCGCACTATTTTGTATTTTATTTCATAACCTAAGAAATTTTGATATGTTTATATATGAAAATGGTGCAAAAAATGTACGCCATCGCAAAACAAGAGAACGGCTGGGCCGCTTTGGCTCAACTTTTTTTTCAGTTGTTTGTAATTGCCAGAAGAAGGTTAATACATAAGAAAATTTTGGGAAAACCTACCTGAAAAGTCGCTTTCGGCTCAAGAGATGTATTCATTGTTGTACATAAAACTGTTAAAACAGCAGTCTTTGGAAATAATGCCTTCATTGTTGTACATAAAACTGTAAAAAATCGAGTTAACGAAACATTGCCAAAGTTTTAATTGTCTAAATAATGCCTGCTTTTAGATCAAGATTTGGACGGCGTTCACGCAATGCGATACATTCTCAGAATGTCCGTAAAAATCGAACGCAAGAGGTACGTGCAGAAATAAATGCATCGGCACGTGCCCGAATTGCACAGCTTCGCGCTGCACAAAGACCACCTCAAGCCCGACAAAATATGAGTAGAAGAAGAGCAGCCGCAAATGAAAACTTGAATCGCACTGATAATTTTACCATTATCGAAAAAATGAGCAACGAAGCATTAATACAGATCGAAGACATTTGAATTCTCATGTGCGGCAGTCTACTAGCAAAATTGTGAATGCCAGCGCCAAATCGTTCAATGCACGATGCTTTCGATCGCAAGTTTCAACGGGAGCACCACATTGATCAAACTAACCTAGCCTAAAAAGTCCAATCAAATGAGCCGCTTTTGAATGCCGAGCAGAAGAACGTGTACGATTCGATAATGAAGGTTGTTGACGATGAAACGGGAGGCTTATACTTTCTCGATGCTCCTGGTGGGACAGGCAAGACATTCGTCATTTCGTTGATTCTGGCAACGATTCGGTCAAGATCTCAAAATGCGTTGGCTGTTGCATCATCTGGCATTGCTGCTACATTGTTGGAAGGCGGTCAAACTGCAAATTACGCTTTGAAGCTACCCATGAATCTTCTGACGGTTGACCAGCCAACGTGCACGATGAGCAAGAATTCGGCGACAGCGAAATTGATATTGTCACGCTGGCCCTTGAGCTCTTGTAAGTCATCTGCGCGAGAAAGTATGGCTAGTCAATGCGCAAGAAGTCTGCCGACGAACAGTTCGATCGTGTATTCGCTGCCTTCGCTGTAAGCCGCAACTCTTGACGCAAATCATGGGGAACTTGCCAGCAGTTAGACTTCGAGCTCTCCGCCCGTTTAACATCTGTGGCGTTGATTTTTGTGGCCCCTTTTGCACAACGTATCGTATCCGTGGTAAGCCACCTTACAAGTCGTACGTGGCCTTGTTTGTCTGTTTTGTTCCGTCCAAAGCGGTCCACTTGGAGCTTGTGTCTGACTTAACCACTGATGCTTTTCTGTTAGCTTTTCAAAGAAGGTGTGGTGTTTGTGCACTTGGCGCGTTCATTTAAAATTGTAGTCTCTCAAGTTTTAATGCGAGAGCGGGAGCCAATAAAACTTTCGTTCGCTCTCGCGAATTCGCCCGGTCTCTCGCCCCCCTTAGATAAACATAGCTATAAGAGATCATTATTGAACTTAAACCAGTGTTAAATCGAACCCAATCAACATAACACTCCTTTTCGTCGTCGCTACTTCTCAATAAAATTCGTCGCTTTCCAATCGTAGTCGCGTTTTTATTAATACAAATTAGTATTCAAATTTTCAGTGATAATAGCTGACAGATACCATTCATAAATGTGTTTGATCTCAAAAGTGGGTTCCATTAAATACGGTTACTATTTTTTTAACTAACGACGAAATTGGCCGACAAATAAAAAACCTTTAGAAATAAATATATTACGACCTTCTAGGTCGCCTTAAAATTCACCAATGTGGATCGTACCAAAAAAAAAACAGGGGCCTCAAACATAAAGAAAGTAGATTAGTAATAGATTACAGAAAATAAAATATTGTGACATTCGAAGACAGATACCCACTACCATAAATGGAGTACTTAAGAAATATTAAAATGGTTTCATCATATTCATCCATAATCATCATATTCTTTTAAAATAAGGCGATATATGGTTGAAATTACAACCTTCTCCGTGAATAACGGAAAATTTGAGTTCACAAGACTTCCATTTACGCTGAAAAATAGATTTCACGTTTTCCAACGTAAATGGAAGTCTTGTGATTTCACGTTTTTCAGCGAGCCCTGGACGACATTCTTAGGAAACACATAGGGAAATCTTTTATCTTAAGTCTGGACGCACAATTTCATTCTAAAAATGTAGATACAATATTTAAAACCTTAAATAAATTTAACATAAAATGTCAATTGAATAAATGCGAAGTTTTTAAAAGTAAAGTTGAATTTTTAGGATTTGTACTATCAGATAAGGAAATCGAAATCAACCCAACAATGGTAGAGTCCATCGCTAATTACTCTATTCCCAAAAACCTAAAGACATTATGATATATCCTTGGGTTCTTAGGGTGTTACAGACATAATGAATCATGGCCCACTTTAGCAATACCACTCACAACTTTTCTTAGGGGCGAGGATGGAGAATCTCCAAGAAAGCTTCATCGAAGAAATCTATTGACTTCAATAATTAAGTCATTCAGGCCTTTAATATATTAAAAGCAGATTTATTTCAAAAAATGTATATCCAAATTTAAAGAAGAATTTGTGTTGAGAACGAATGGAGCAGTACTTTCACAGGAGGACAGACCTATAGCTTTCATATTTAGAACACTATCTTACACCGAAGAACGAAACGTCGAAGAAAGAAATATTAACCATTGACAGTAAAATCACATAGAGGATATCTCTACGGTAAAACCAAGGTTCAAATCTATTCTGACACTTGACTGTAATTTGAAGGGGAGATAGGGATCAAGATTATATCTTGACGATTATATTAAAGAAAGGTCCTAAAAAAGCAACGAAATTAAATTATTAACAGCAACACAAGACAGCGTGTAGACCTCTGGTCATAGCCTCATACCAAGCGTGGAAGTACCAATAAATGCTTTTAAGAATAAAATATTTATTTACAAGGAAAACCCCCCGAATACAAATTTACTATTCTGTTCCCAACCTTTCATACGTATCACACGTTGTAACTCGACCGGACTTTCATAATAATATTCTTATTGACATATTGGAAAAACACTTAGACCCGTCTATCTTGAATTGATATTTCACATCAGAAGAGATAATGGGAAAATTTATCCAGAACATTTCGGATGCATTAAAATCAGGTTCACAGAAAGTAAAGTAGAACACTTGACAGGAGAAATTTAGAAATGCAGAAGCAAACAAAAACCAACTTTCAGAAAAATATTATTTTCCCATAATTAAACAAAAACAAAACAACATTAGTTAATCAATGCAGGGTATGAAAAGAAGGAAAATATGTTAGGCATCCGCCCAATCCAGAAATTAAAGAAACTCCAATTCCTTATATCCTGAACACATAATCCATATTGACATCTTCAAAACTGAAAAGAAGTGAATATTGACCGCAATAGATACATTTTCCAAACTAGCACAGGCATAAATTATAAAATCAAAATCTAAGGAGGACATAAAAGAAACAGTTACTCGAAATATTATTTTACTATGGGGTACCCAAATTTATAGTGATGGATAACGAAAAGACTTTTAATTAATTAAATATAACCACCTTTAAAGCTCAGTTAATGAACAGATTGATCGATTTCATTCCAGCTTTGCCGAAATAGGGAGATGCATTAAAACCAAACAAATATAAGAATTCTTAGACAGAGCTATTTACGAATACAAGTACACAATACATTCAGAAAAAAGACAATTAGAAATTATTTTGGCAGGGATCTAAATACTGATCCAGAACAATATGAAAAAAATAGGCATGACAATATGGAAAAAATTAAACAAAACAAATGATCGCCTTAGCACCACAACAGAGAAAGGACCCGGACCCGGACCCGGAAAAGAAATATTTGTAAAGGTATCTAAATGCGAAACTCTTTGAGAAACTTTTGTCCGGGTCAGATCAAAAAAAAATTTAATAAAAAATAAAATAACCCATAACATATACAGTTGTTGTCCGTTTGGGTTATAAGTCCGTTTTGAGAAATCGGCGCAACCCTACAACACCGTTGTATAATGAAACATATTTGTAATTACAGGATGTTGTTTTAATAAAACGATCCCATTGGCAATCGCGACCACCGACATAACGAATTATACCGATGCATATACCTACAATATACAGGGGTTTAGGAAAACTACAGATATTAACAGTAAAATTAATTCACGTCATAAATTTAAAACAGATTGAAACGGAACTAGTACAAATAAGAGATCACATAATGATCAGATTAACAAATAGTTTACATTATCACACTCTGACACACGATTTTCAATCATTTTCTGCTCTAAGCACACTTACCCTAACAACAAAAAGCCGTCAAGCTAGGCCTATAAATATGATTGGCTCAGCTGGAAAATATATCACAGGTAACCAAGATTACGAAGATTTAGTTATGATAGAAAGTAACCTCAATAATTTAATTAAAAATAACAACTACCATATTTTTTATCAATAATTAGCTTCAAGATAGAATAAATAATTTAAGACCCACTTCTAATATGTTAGCAAATTCAATTCAAAAAGACGGATTTTTTAATGACCTTGCGTCAAGCTTGCAAACGCAAGTTAGTATTATGAAAAAAGAAATAGTAAACATTAAATTTGCAATACCATGGGCTAAAATTTGATCGAAATCGGCCAATAACTTGAATGCATTGGCCAATGACAATTAAATTTGGCCAACAGCGACAGCGAAGATGAGCAGCAACCAATAATAATAAATAACGTTACCAGAAACAGCAGCGGCGGCAGAGACGGTGGTGGCGATGGAACGACGCGTAGTCATAATGAATAATTGTTTAGTTATACTAGTATTTGTTATAATTGTTTAGCTTAATTCAGTTCTTAATCCAACTCAATAAAGTAAAGTTCGATTTTTTATTAAAAAATAATAATCAATCTTTTAACTTATATATTAGACTTCTGCATGAATGCATCCAAAACGACCAAAAAAATCACTTATTCTAGAAGTGGGCACACTTTTTTCTGCACAGTATATTTGGGTGTGAGTGAGTAGAGTAGTATTGTCTAATTAGAATAAATATTTTATTATATTAAAGAATCTGTATTTGAATTATTAATATTGGAATTTAATTTCAGTGGTGGCAATATTTGACCGTTTTTCGCTACTTAAATTTTTGGCAACAGAAAACGCCTTTTCCAATGCTGCACTGCTCGCGGGAACTGCTAGTATATCGCAGCTAATTTGATAAAGCAGAGAAAAACGTTCTTTATTAAATTACCGCCAATGCAGAACAGCAAAATCTTCACTATACGCTTTATTTACATTTTTATATGTTTGAAGTTCATCCTGAATATATGATAAAATGTTAGTTCTCTGCATGGATTCTAAATAATATGAAAATATATTATCGATGTCCTGTGTAGGCTTAATACATTTTTTTATGTCGTCATTTTGGCTATTTAAATAAATCATCAATTCTTCTACGTCGTTAAAAGTTTGTTCCTTTTCTAATTCTGAGAATTTAGTTAATTTGTTAGTGGGTGGAAACAAAAACAGGGCAATGTTGTGATATTTATACCCGTTACTCGTAGAGTAAAAGGTATGTAACAGTGCAAAAGTATGTAACAGGTAGAAGGAAGCGTTTCCGACCCTATAAAGTATATATATTCTTGTTCAGGATCACTAGCCGAGTCGATCTAGCCATGTCCATCTGTCCGTCTGTCAGTCCGTATGAACGCTGAGATCTCGGAAACTATAAAAGCTAGAAGATTGGCATTTTGCCTGTAGATTTTAGGAGTTCCTACGCAGCGCAAGTTTGTCTCAAAATGGTGCCACGCCTCCTCTGACGCCCACAAGCCACAAGCTGTGGCCACAGTTTTGATGCTATTATGAACATTTTTTTTTATATGTATTTGTTTCGTCAATACCTATCGATTGGCCAAATAAAAGTTTGCCACGCCCACTCTAACGCCCAAAAACCCATTAAACACTTAAGCCTGGCTAGCGCCTACATTTCCGCCTTTCATGGCGTATACAATAACGCCATCTAACGGATGACTTTGGAACAGCTGGCCAAGGTGCTCAACAGAGTCAACGTTAATTCTCGATAAGGATTTCTATTAAAGGAAATTGCGATGGCTTTCATTTGTCAATACCGAACTATATCCCAAGAACTATGCAAATTAAATCAAGTTAGCCAAATTGGAGGTGTTCCCTGGTACATATTTTAACATAAAAATCGGAAGCTAATTCGAGCGGCGAAAAACATACAAGAGGGCATATTTATATTAAGTTGTTTAGCTGAGTAACAGGTATCTAATAGTCGAGGCACTCGACTATAGCGTTCTCTCTTGTTTTTTTAAATTTTCTATAACTAATGAATTTAAGTATTCTATAAGCGATAGATCAAGTGATTTGCAGTGTATTGTGCTCAGTCCGTTGAATTCTGCATTCATATTAGGTCCTCGGTCGGTAGCAATTATTGGATCGTCCATCATTGGATCGTAAATCACATCCAAAAGAACGTCTAATTCGCACTACGCGATGTACGCCATCGCAAAACAAGAGAACGGCTGGGCCGCTTTGGCTCAACTTTTTTTTCAGTTGTTTGTAATTGCCAGAAGAAGGTTAATACATAAGAAAATTTTGGGAAAACCTTCCTGAAAAGTCGCTATCGGCTTAAGAGATGTATTCATAAAACTGTACAAAATCGAGTTAAGGAAACATTGCCATAGTTTTAATTGTCTAAATAATGCCTGCTTTTAGATCAAGACTTGGACGGCGTTCACGCAATGCGATACATTCTCAGAATGTCCGTAATAATCGAACGCAAGAGGTACGTGCAGAAATAAATGCATCGGCACTTGCCCGAATTGCACAGCTTCGCGCTGCACAAAGACCACCTCAAGCCCGACAAAATGTGAGTAGAAGAATGTGAGTGGAGTCCTGATTGCTGTCGACTCCACCTTTTCCTCTGAATTACTATCTTTCGACGAATTTTATGACATCGCATTCCTATGTATAAAATTATCGTTTCCCGGTAGTTTTGTATACATTACTTGTTCATATATCCCACCATCATCTGAGTTCCCTATTTACGCAAATCACCTTTCCTGTATTCAGTCAATTTTCAAAAAACTGTCAAATCAAAATCAGTTAATAGTATTGGGTGATTTTAATATACCTAGTGCGACTCTAACATGTTGCTTCCTTTAGCGCAGCATGACTTTATTGACGGCTTGCTATCCCAAGTGAACCATGTTAAGAACTCATTAGGGCGTTTACTGGACTTGTGTTTTGTTGAATATTTTATTTCATAACCTAAGAAATTTTGATATCTTTATATATGAAAATGGTGCAAAAAATGTACGCCATCGCAAAACAAGAGAACGGCTGGGCCGCTTTGGCTCAACTTTTTTTTCAGTTGTTTGTAATTGCCAGAAGAAGGTTAATACATAAGAAAATTTTGGGAAAACCTTCCTGAAAAGTCGCTATCGGCTTAAGAGATGTATTCATAAAACTGTAAAAAATCGAGTTAACGAAACATTGCCAAAGTTTTAATTGTCTAAATAATGCCTGCTTTTAGATCAAGACTTGGACGGCGTTCACGCAATGCGATACATTCTCAGAATGTCCGTAATAATCGAACGCAAGAGGTACGTGCAGAAATAAATGCATCGGCACGTGCCCGAATTGCACAGCTTCGCGCTGCACAAAGACCACCTCAAGCCCGACAAAATGTGAGTAGAAGAATGTGAGTGGAGTCCTGATTGCTGTCGACTCCACCTTTTCCTCTGAATTACTATCTTTCGACGAATTTTATGACATCGCATTCCTATGTATAAAATTATCGTTTCCCGGTAGTTTTGTATACATTACTTGTTCATATATCCCACCATCATCTGAGTTCCCTATTTACGCAAATCACCTTTCCTGTATTCAGTCAATTTTCAAAAAACTGTCAAATCAAAATCAATTAATAGTATTGGGTGATTTTAATATACCTAGTGCGACATGGTCCCCTGACGAAAACTCTAACATGTTGCTTCCTTTAGCGCAGCATGACTTTATTGACGGCTTGCTATCCCAAGTGAACCATGTTAAGAACTCATTAGGGCGTTTACTGGACTTGTGTTTTGTTTCAAATTCAGAAGGCCTTTGCCTATCAAGAACGGGACCACTCACACAACCGGAAGATCCTTATCATCCAACTCTAGAACTGACTGTAGACGTAAGAACAGAGCTGAATAAAAAATCCGAAAAGTCGGTTAAACGAATCCGCTGCTTTCGTAAGGCAAACTTTAATCTTTTAAATACTTTTATATCCGGCTATGACTGGTCCGAATTTTATTCATGCACTGACGTGGCTAAGGCCGTTAATATCTTTTATAATGCATTGAATTCCTTCTTTTATCTGTGTGTTCCGTTATACTATCCGTCAATTTCAAATAAACCTCCGTGGTTTAATAAAGAGTTGTCACACCTAAAAAATATATATATATATTTTAAGGAGTTATTTGGAAGGAGTCATTTGTCATTCCCCTTCATAAGAAAGGAAATAAATGCAATACAAGTAACTACAGAGGCATATCCAAATTATCCGCCATCCCAAAGCTTTTCGAAAATACTATTACACTCCATTTGCAACATGTTTGTAGATCGATTATATCTCCATGTCAACATGGATTTATAAGGCGAAGATCTACGACGACAAACCTCTTGGAGCTAACGTCTTTTGTAATAAATGGCTTTAGAAAGAACATGCAGACTGACGTAGTTTACACTGATTTTAGTAAAGCGTTTGATTCAGTAAATCACTCGCTTCTTGTATTAAAGCTAGACATATTAGGGTTTCCATGTGATCTTCTAACATGGATCTCAAGTTATCTGAGTGGTAGGACTCAACGAGTCCTCTTTAAAAACTCGATCTCGGATTCGATCCGAGTTACGTCAGGGGTCCCACAAGGAAGCCACCTTGGCCCAATTCTTTTTACTTTATTTATAAACGATTTCCCTCTAGTCTTGACAAGGTCGCGTGTCCTTATGTACGCAGATGACGTTAAGTTATGCCTGCAATATAACGAAATTTCTAGCAGTTCCGACTTACAATCTGACCTAAATGCTTTTCAAACATGGTGTTGTGAAAATCATTTGGATTTAAATAGCGTTAAGTGCAAAGTAATGACATTTTTTCGGGTGAACCCACAATACGCAACGTATACGCTGGGTGGTTGCGCGTTGTCTAGAATTACGCAAGTTGATGACCTTGGCGTCCTCCTTGACCCAAAACTTAAGTTTTGTGACCATATTACTTCTATGGTAAATAAAGCCAGGGGAGTACTTGGATTTATAAAAAGGTGGTCAAAGGTATTCGATGATCCCTATGTTACAAAGACTCTGTTCATTTCACTAGTCCGTCCAATCCTTGAGTACTGTTCAGCAGTTTGGAGTCCTCAGTATGGTGTACATATAGACCGGATAGAGTCTGTGCAAAAGAACTTTTTATTATTTGCTCTACGGGGCCTTAACTGGAATGCAAGCCTTATATTACCATCCTACTCTAGTAGACTTCTCCTAATTAATCCACCATCCTTAGTAAACCGTAGAACGATGCTTGGCACAACTTTTATCTATAAACTTATTCACGGGGATGTGGAGAGTCCCGAGTTACTGGGTCGTATAAGCTTCTCCGTGCCTAATAGAATTACCAGGAACTATGTTCCTCTTACATTAAATATTTGTAGATCTAACTTTGATATGCATGAACCGTTTAGAGTACTGTGTAACGACTATAATAGACTATACCACATTATTTCTACTACCGACTCTTTGCCAAGCTTAAAAGCATTAATTTTATCTTACTTAGCACAAAATTAGTATTAGTATTTAGTCTCGTACGTATTTCTAATCTTAGTCTGTCCGCTTCTACATTGTTCTTTTTAACTTTTCGCGTTCTCGTTTTTACGCCTATAAGGCTCCGTGCGTAACAAGCTCTGCTTGGTGTCGTAAGGGCCACTTGTTTGCGCTGATCTTAGTGCATCAACGTTCAAAGAAGAGCAGACGCAAATGAAAACTTGAATCGCACTGATAATTTTACCATTATCGTTAATACAGATCGAAGACATTTGAATGCTCATATGCGGCAGTCTACTAGCAAAATTGTGAATGCCAGCGCCAAATCGTTCAATGCACGATTCTTTCAATCGCAAGTTTCAACGGGAGCACCACTTTGATCAAACTAACCTAGCCGAAAGAGTCCAATCAAATGAGCCGCTTTTGAATGCCGAGCAGAAGAACGTGTACGATTCGATAATGAAGGTTGTTGACGATGAAACGGGAGGCTTATACTTTCTCGATGCTCCTGGTGGGACAGGCAAGACATTCGTCATTTCGTTGATTCTGGCAACGATTCGGTCAAGATCTCAAAATGCGTTGGCTGTTGCATCATCTGGCATTGCTGCTACATTGTTGGAAGGCGGTCAAACTGCACATTACGCTTTGAAGCTACCCATGAATCTTCTGACGGTTGACCAGCCAACGTGCACGATGAGCAAGAATTCGGCGACAGCGAAATTGATGCGAGTATGCAAAATAATCATTTGGGATGAATGCACGATGGCGCATAAACGAGCTTTGGAGGCAGTTGACCGAACGATGAAGGATTAACGAGGTGATTCGAAACTATTTGGTGGGGCTTTGATATTGATGTCCGGAGATTTTCGTCAAACGCTTCCCGTCATCCCGAAATCTACGGCTGCCGATGAAGTTAATGCATGCCTAAAATCGTCCTCTTTGTGGCGATAGGTCAAGAAGTTTTAAATTGTCCACGAATATGAGAGTCGCATTGCAGAATGACCCCTCCGCTGCTGAATTCTCGAGACAACTGCTGGCGCTTGGCAATTGCGAAATTCCTGTTGATGTTTCGACTGGACTAATATCGTTTCCAGCAAATTTTTGCGAAAGAGGAACTCATCACAAAAGTGTTTCCCGACATTGCACAAAATTTAAAAAATCTCGATTGGATTAGTGAACGGGCAATACTACCAGCGTAGAATAGGGACGTAGATAGTTTCAATTTCGTTATTTAAAGTCAAATCGCTGGAGAACTGCATTCATACAGATCCGTTGACAGCTTGACCGACGAGGATGAAGCGACCAACTATCCGAAAGCATTTTTGAACTTACTGGATGTGCCAGGAACTCCGCCGCATAATTTGCAACTGAAAGTGAGATCAATTATTATAATTCTGCGGAATCTAAATCATCCGAGATTATGCAACGGTACGCGGTTGTCCGTTAAAAAACTGATAAACAACGTGAATCATGCGACGATTATTAATGGCAAATTTAAGGGAGAGGAAGTTTTTATCCCACGAATTCCGATTACTCCAACAGATCTTCCATTCCCATTCAAGAGGATTCAGTTCCCAGTTCGATTGGCATTTGCGATGACAATCAATAAATCGCAAGGATTGGCCGTTGGATGTCTGGGGGATTAATCTGGAATATCAATGTTTTTCACATGGGCAGTTATACGTAGCCTGTTCGCATGTGGGAAAGCCGTCATAATTATTTACGTTTGCACCGGATAACAAAAAAAAAAAATTGTTTATCACATCGCTCTCCACTGGTTTCGAGTCAAATAAATTTTTATGAAATTTGAATTAACAGTGTTTTATTATTACTCAGGGGTTAAATGAAGTCGTGAAATGGGGGCGAGATAAAGTTCACTATTATTATATATATATATATTTTATGTTGGTTTTGTATCGACCTGTTAAACAATAATTGTAGCGTTATTGAATTACTTTTTATTCCACTTAACTTTCATCACACTTACACTCCCTGGGGAGTGAACCCGACTATGATAGGACTAGCTAGTTTCGTCTGCACGTCACCTCAGACTCATCAGCTATCTACGGGGATGGAAGCAGAGCGTCAGAAACTCCTCAATGTTACGATCAGAGAAGCTTTTGGCAATTGTTAGTTGCCAAAGTTCATTGGTTTTAACATAGGTGGAGTTCTGTCGTTAAAGCTTCTATCAGTGTGTGAAGGTTTTCAGTGTTTTGTCTGTTGAAAAACCTTCGGTTTTTTCGATATGCAGACTGGTAAATACAACAAATAGTTGAAGATTGTTTTTAATTGCTGAATTTTTTGGGCGAGTGGATCCCTTTTGTTTATGTTGGATTTGTATCGACCTGTTAAACAATAATTGTAGTGTTATTGAATTACTCGAGGTCATACGTTGGTTATATGTTTTTTTTTTTTTTTTTTTTTTTTCGCGCGGAGTCCCACGGCCCACTTACCCGCCCAACCGACCGAGGGGCGCAGCAGTGTATCGTACGGCACGATTCGCGATAAGATAGACGCGAGATAGGAAAATAAAGGTAAAGGTCCGGGGAAAAAGTAATAGTTAGATCAATCTTGTGCCAATGAAGCAAGTATTAATCGTTTTAGGAGCGGCAGAGAGTCAAGATTTGATATTACAGGAAAAAGTCTATTATAGTCGGAACATAATACTCTGAAAGGCTCATGCAAGGCATAGTTAGATCTACAATGATTTAAAGTTAGGGGAATATAATTTCTAGTTAATCTACTTGGCACAGAAAAGTTTAGCCGACTTAACAAGTCGGGGCAGTCAATATCACCATGTATAAGGTTATAAATAAAGATAGTACCAAGCATCGTTCTACGGTTGGCTAGGGATGGTAAATTAATCAAAAGAAGTCTACTAGAATAAGAAGGTAAGATAAGATTTGCATCCCAGTTTAGGCGCCGTAAAGCAAAAAGAAGGAAGTTTTTTTGTACAGATTCAATACGACCAATATGTATTCCATATTGTGGACTCCAGACGGGAGACCCATACTCCAGAATCGGACGGACTAGCGAAATATATAAAGTTTTAGTCAAATAGGGATCATCGAATTCTTTTGACCACCTTTTAATAAATCCAAGCACTCCTGTGGCTTTATTAACCATGGACGAAATGTGATTAGAAAATTTTAGTTTGGTTGGACCCCAAGATCGCCAAGATCGTTTACAAGAGTTATTCTATCCAAAGAGCTGCCACTTAACGTGTAAGTCGCGTATATCGGATTGGCCCGATAAAAAGTCATCAGCTTACACTTGGAACCGTTTAAATTTAGTAAATTATCTCGGCACCAGTTTTGAAAATTATCTAGATCGGATTGCAAGCCTAAATGGCAGGAAATGTCCTTATACTGCAGGCACAACTTAACATCATCTGCGTACATAAGTACGCGAGAATGATTTATAATTGAGGGAAGATCATTAATAAATAATGTAAAAAGTAACGGACCCAGATGGCTCTCTTGTGGGACACCGGAGGTAACACGGAGAATTTCAGAAATTGAATTTTTAAAAAGGACCCTTTGTGACCTGCCATTCAGATAACTTGAAATCCATTTAAGCAGATCAACTGGAAAACCTAAAACGTCAAGTTTTTGAATGAGAAGTAAGTGATTTACAGAGTCAAATGCTTTACTAAAGTCAGTGTAAATGACGTCTGTTTGAAAACTACTATTGATGCCTTTTATCACAAATGAAGTGAGCTCTAGAAGGTTTGTGATTGTGGATCTACGTTTAATAAATCCGTGTTGACACGGAGAAATGATTGATCTGCAAAGGTGCTGCAAATGAGGAGTAATAATTTTTTCAAAAAGCTTAGGAATAGCTGACAACTTAGAAATACCTCTGTAGTTACTGGCTTCTAACTTGTTACCTTTTTTGAAAAGAGGAATAACAAATGATTCCTTCCAAATATTTGGGAATTGGGAGGTTTCTAAAGATAAGGTAAACAACTTGTGAAGAGGTTTGCACAGGGCCTTAGCGCAATACCTAAGCACGCACCCAGGAATACCATCGGGCCCTGGCGAATAAACAGGTTTAATGCAAAGAAGATCCAAAAGAAGAGAGCTTTCTGTTAAAGTGGGACAGAATATGAGGTTTGACTTGGATATGTTGTAAGAATAAGGCTGTGATGAATAATCTAAAGTAGAGTAAGTCGTTTGAAAAAATTGGGCAAATAAATCGGCTATTGCCTGATCTGTGGTTGCCGTCATGTTTTCGAACGATAGCGAGGAAGGAAAAGAATTAGATTTACGCTTGGTGTTAAAAAAATTATAAAACTGTTTCGGGTCCTGAGAGAATTGGACCTTACAACGGTTTAAGTAACTGTTATAACACTGAGCATTAAGCACGGTAAATCTTGACCGAGCACTTAAATATTTAGTAAAAACAGATTGAGAACCGGTATTTTTATATTTCCTAAAAAGTCTGGACTTTACATTTCTTAAGTGTGTCAACTCTTTGCTAAACCAAGGTGATTTATTGGAAGTTGACGGATAGTACCACGGAACACAGGAATTAAAAAATGAGTTTATTGCAGTGTAAAAAACATTAACTGCATCGGACATATTAATGCATAGGTAAAGATCAGACCAATTAAAGCCAGAAATAAAATTATTTAGCCTCAGAAAGTCTGCCTTGCGAAAACAACGTATTCGTTTGGATTTTTCTGATTTTTCTTCTATAACTCTACCCGTATCAAATGAAAGTTCGAATGTTGGGTGATATGGATCTTCAGGTTGCGTGAGTGGTGCTACTCTGGACAGAAACACACCTTCAGGATTTGATACAAAACACAAATCCAGTAGGCGGCCTAATGAATTTCGAACATGGTTTACTTGAGATAGAGATATGTCAAGCAGGCCATCAATAAAATCATGCTGTGCTATAGGTAGTAAGACATTCGATCCATCCTCAGTGGACCAAGTAACTCCAGGTATATTAAAATCACCTAGAACTATCAACTGATCCCTATCGGAAAGCTTATTTGCAACGGACTTAATAACGGATAGGTGATTTAAATAATCAGGAAGTTCAGACAACGGCGGAATATATGAGCAAGTTATGTATATAAAGTTACCAGGAAGCGATAACTTTACACAAATAAATTCAATGGTATTGAATTCATCAAAAAATAACTCCTCAGACGGGAGGTTTGAATCAACTCCAATTAAGACTCCACCTCCCCGTCTAGAGGGACGGTCATACCTATATATTGTGTACTTACCTGGAAAAACTTCAGAGCTAAAGATCTTCGGCGTTAACCAGGTTTATCTATCTATCGGAATACAATTTAGTAAGTTTGCTGCGCAAACCTCTTGCATTCTGATAGGAAAGTAGGAGGTTAGAAGTTAGTTTTTTGAAATAGGTACACTGGTTTGGCCTCGACTAGGAAGTTTTACTCCCACGGGCCCCTTCTTCTTTATCTTAGCCTCGAACTCTTTTACAACCATATTATCCGGCCAAAAGTCGCCCGAGCATATGGCTTCAAAAAGCTCGTTAGGGACAGTTATCTTGAAAGATGAAATGTCTCTAGCATAAGAAAACTTAAACTTTTCCACCTTAACACTATTACAATCGGCTTTAGTTTTGTCTTGTATATAAGACAATACATCAGAAGATGTTTGATCAGGGGAAAGCCGAGAAACGAAAATTTGTTTCTTGAGTGGAACCACTGAAAGGGATTTTGGTGGAGCAGACATTGCTTCTGCCAAACCAACTTGTTCCGGTTGTCCGGACTCAGTAATCCCTTGTGGTGGAGATGCTACATTCTGAGAGATAGGTGGATCCACTAATTGTGAAACCACTACGGACAAATCGGAATTCTTAGAAGTCCCTGGTTGCATGCATTCTGAAACGGATTGTTCGGATACCGAATCTTTTTTAGCTGCCGATCCTAGCAACATTTGAGGGTTTGCTGAAATCGGCTGCTGATCCGCCGGAATGCTCTGTTGTTCTTTTGATTTCGGTTGCGGGGTGTTCCCCTTTTTGCTCCTTACCACCAGCGGCCTTTTTGCGCTTAGGGGACTCTTCTTATAGCTTACGACTATTAAACTGCGAGTCCAGCGCAGAGAGGAGATCATCAGCTCGGCGAAAACTATCTCTAGCAACACCGAAACAGCTAATCAGCCCCATCAGGCCGCCTTTAGTTTGGCGCATGAACGATTTCATCTCGTTCGCAACCTCGACACAAGCATCACAACAAAACTGCAAATTGGGCCCCTTCGATAGGTCATCACTTGTCCGGCCAGTAAAACCGGCGCACTTGGTGTGCACCATATTTTCACACAGCCAGCAAGTCATATTCGACTGGTCAGCCCTGACTACGAGGCTGCATTTCTTGCAGAAACAGACTAAATTTTTATTATTCATTTTATTTATAAGGACCACTGTACCAAGAAAGGGAATTGAAATTTATAAACGAGCAGTTATAAGTACCGCAAGAGCGCAGAAACTGCACGCTTAGAACTTTCAAAGAAAAAAGAGAGCGGGAGCGTAACTAAGTTAAAGTGCATGCACAAAAGAGAAAACGGTGTGGATAAAAGAAAAGAAAACACAGATAAGAATTACGAAAATAAAACAATTAATAAGTATTAAATACAAAGTGCACTCGCGAAGCGAACGGAGTTTAAATTTATGTTTAAATAACACCGAAGAAAATTAAAATTGTTTTAATAACACCCACCGATGGGAATAAACGAAAACAAAATACAAAATTCGAAGCGCAGAAAAAAAACACGACCGTTCACTTTGAAAGTCAGAATGTTAATTTTAATTTCTTTTATAACACAACGTTTTTATTCCACTTAACTTTCATCACACTTACACTCCCTGGGAGTGAACCCGACTATGATAGGACTAGCTAGTTTCGTCTGCACGTCACCTCAGACTCATCAGCTATCTACGGGGATGGAAGCAGAGCGTCAGAAACTCCCCCAATGTTACGATCAGAGAAGCTTTTGGCAATTGTTAGTTGCCAAAGTTCATTGGTTTTAACATAGGTGGAGTTCTGTCGTTAAAGCTTCTATCAGTGTGTGAAGGTTTTCAGTGTTTTGTCTGTTGAAAAACCTTCGGTTTTTTCGATATGCAGACTGGTAAATACAACAAATAGTTGAAGATTGTTTTTAATTGCTGAATTTTTTGGGCGAGTGGATCCCTTTTGTTTATGTTGGTTTTGTATCGACCTGTTAAACAATAATTGTAGTGTTATTGAATTACTCGAAGGTTTTTCAACAGACAAAACACTGAAAACCTTCACACACTGATAGAAGCTTTAACGACAGAACTCCACCTATGTTAATACCAATGAACTTTGGCAACTAACAATTGCCAAAAGCTTCTCTGATCGTAACATTGGGGAGTTTCTGACGCTCTGCTTCCATCCCCGTAGATAGCTGATGAGTCTGAGGTGACGTGCAGACGAAACTAGCTAGTCCTATCATAGTCGGGTTCACTCCCCAGGGAGTGTAAGTGTGATGAAAGTTAAGTGGAATAAAAACGTTGTGTTATAAAAGAAATTAAAATATAACCAACGTATGACCTCGAGTAATTCAATAACACTACAATTATTGTTTAACAGGTCGATACAAAACCAACATAAAAAAAAGGGATCCACTCGCCCAAAAAATTCAGCAATTAAAAACAATCTTCAACTATTTGTTGTATTTACCAGTCTGTATATCGAAAAAACCGAAGGTTTTTCAACAGACAAAACACTGAAAACCTTCACACACTGATAGAATCTTTAACGACAGAACTCCACCTATGTTAAAACCAATGAACTTTGGCAACTAACAATTGCCAAAAGCTTCTCTGATCGTAACATTGGGGAGTTTCTGACGCTCTGCTTCCATCCCCGTAGATAGCTGATGAGTCTGAGGTGACGTGCAGACGAAACTAGCTAGTCCTATCATAGTCGGGTTCACTCCCAGGGAGTGTAAGTGTGATGAAAGTTAAGTGGAATAAAAACGTTGTGTTATAAAAGAAATTAAAATATAACCAACGTATGACCTCGAGTAATTCAATAACACTACAATTATTGTTTAACAGGTCGATACAAAACCAACATAAACAAAAGGGATCCACTCGCCCAAAAAATTCAGCAATTAAAAACAATCTTCAACTATTTGTTGTATTTACCAGTCTGTATATCGAAAAAACCGAAGGTTTTTCAACAGACAAAACACTGAAAACCTTCACACACTGATAGAATCTTTAACGACAGAACTCCACCTATGTTAAAACCAATGAACTTTGGCAACTAACAATTGCCAAAAGCTTCTCTGATCGTAACATTGGGGAGTTTCTGACGCTCTGCTTCCATCCCCGTAGATAGCTGATGAGTCTGAGGTGACGTGCAGACGAAACTAGCTAGTCCTATCATAGTCGGGTTCACTCCCCAGGGAGTGTAAGTGTGATGAAAGTTAAGTGGAATAAAATCGTTGTGTTATAAAAGAAATTAAAATATAACCAACGTATGACCTCGAGTAATTCAATAACACTACAATTATTGTTTAACAGGTCGATACAAAACCAACATAAAAAAAGGGATCCACTCGCCCAAAAAATTCAGCAATTAAAAACAATCTTCAACTATTTGTTGTATTTACCAGTCTGCATATCGAAAAAACCGAAGGTTTTTCAACAGACAAAACACTGAAAACCTTCACACAGTGATAGAAGCTTTAACGACAGAACTCCACCTATGTTAAAACCAATGAACTTTGGCAACTAACAATTGCCAAAAGCTTCTTTGACCGTAACATTGGGGAGTTTCTAACGCTCTGCTTCCATCCCCGTAGATAGCTGATGAGTCTGAGGTGACGTGCAGACGAAACTAGCTAGTCCTATCATAGTCGGGTTCACTCCCCAGGGAGTGTAAGTGTGATGAAAGTTAAGTGGAATAAAAACGTTGTGTTATAAAAGAAATTAAAATATAACCAACGTATGACCTCGAGTAATTCAATGACACTACAATTATTGTTTAACAGGTCGATACAAAACCAACATAAACAAAAGGGATCCACTCGCCCAAAAAATTCAGCAATTAAAAACCATTTTCAACTATTTGTTGTATTTACCAGTCTGCATATCGAAAAAACCGAAGGTTTTTCAACAGACAAAACACTGAAAACCTTCACACACTGATAGAAGCTTTAACGACAGAACTCCACCTATGTTAAAACCAATGAACTTTGGCAACTAACAATTGCCAAAAGCTTCTCTGATCGTAACATTGGGGAGTTTCTGACGCTCTGCTTCCATCCCCGTAGATAGCTGATGAGTCTGAGGTGACGTGCAGACGAAACTAGCTAGTCCTATCATAGTCGGGTTCACTCCCCAGGGAGTGTAAGTGTGATGAAAGTTAAGTGGAATAAAAACGTTGTGTTATAAAAGAAATTAAAATATAACCAACGTATGACCTCGAGTAATTCAATAACACTACAATTATTGTTTAACAGGTCGATACAAAACCAACATAAACAAAAGGGATCCACTCGCCCAAAAATTCAGCAATTAAAAACAATCTTCAACTATTTGTTGTATTTACCAGTCTGCATATTGAAAAAACCGAAGGTTTTTCAACAGACAAAACACTGAAAACCTTCACACACTGAAAGAAGCTTTAACGACAGAACTCCACCTATGTTAAAACCAATGAACTTTGGCAACTAACAATTGCCAAAAGCTTCTCTGATCGTAACATTGGGGAGTTTCTGACGCTCTGCTTCCATCCCCGTAGATATCTGATGAGTCTGAGGTGACGTGCAGACGAAACTAGCTAGTCCTATCATAGTCGGGTTCACTCCCCAGGGAGTGTAAGTGTGATGAAAGTTAAGTGGAATAAAAACGTTGTGTTATAAAAGAAATTAAAATATAACCAACGTATGACCTCGAGTAATTCAATAACACTACAATTATATATATTTTATTATATTACTAGCAGGGTGCTCGCAGCTTCGCTTGCGGTGGATAACCCGAATATCCTACTTTTCTTATGTAATAGGTTTGCAGTAGAACTATGTAATTATGCATTTTAGATGTTACTTTAAACATATTTTTAGTTTTGGCTGAAACTTTAGTTAAACCTCATTAATAATATTATTGCTCACATACGGTTATACACCAAAATACACGGTTATGCAAAGAAATTTTCCTATTAATTTATTAATTTTCCTACTCTTTGTCTAATTAATAGGAAAGTGATCACACAAAAACACAACTCGCGGAAAATTTTCGTGATACGACTCTGATCAAATTCAAAGTTTCTCCGTTAACTTCTGCTTTTGCGCACTTGGTACACTCTTTCCTCTCTCTCTATCTACTGCGATCTCCAGCTCTTATGTTTCCTAACAGCGCGTGGCAAAACAGTGTAAAACAAGAGAGAACGCTATAGTCGGGTGCCCCGACTATCAGATACCCGTTACTCAGGTAAAGGGAGTGCGAGGGAGATGGAGATAGAAACTTTGATCACACATACCTTTTTAACGAATGGTCCGATTTGAAAAATTTCTTCTACATTTCGATAGGTATTGATAAACACAATAAAACTGCATTTTTACTTTTCCGAAATATTTAAATTTTTAAAATCGTATATAAGCGATTGTGGGCGTTAAAGGGGGCGTGGCACCTTTTTGAAACAAACTTGCGCTGCGTAGGTACTCCTAGAATCTGCATGCAAAATGCGAATCTTCTAGGTTTTATAGTTTCCGAGATCTCAGCGTTCATACGGACAGACAGACGGACAGACAGACGGACAAACGGACATGGCTATATCGACTCGGCTAGTGACCCTGATCAAGAATATATATACTTTATAGGGTCGGAAACGCTTCCTTCTACCTGTTACATACTTTTGCACGAATACAATATACCCTTTTACTCTACGAGTAACGGGTATAAAAAAACAATTTAAATGGTATATTTTTACTACACTATCAAAAACCAGGCCAAATAGATTTTCGCCAAAAAAAGTCTTTTGCGTATTCTGGCAGCAATAACTGTTATGAACACTTAAGTTCAATAATAGATCGACTTTGTGTTTACTTTCTTTGTTTAGAAGATAGCTAGAGCTTTGGTGAATTCATCAAATGAATCGTTAAAGCTTAAGGAAAAACTTTACCGAAAGAATTTTTGATGCTCAGTTTAGAAGTGCCATTTTTCGATGTTTGAAGAGATTTTTACCTAAATTGTTATAATATTAACAATATTTATTTTGATTCTTACTTCATTGAAGTGAAAATCATAGAGCGCACCGATGTTTCGCGATATAGTTTTGGGTTGCGGCAGTAAAGAGTCAATATTGACAGTTTCCCTCAATGTGCTTTTCTCAAATTTATAAATATTTTTGAATATGTTGCACACTACTGCCTCAGTCATTTTTATGAAACAGTAGGCTTTAGCTCACCAGCTAATAATTTCGGTTGCATTGTAGCAGCGTACTCTTTAAATGACGATTCAGTTGTTGTGTCCAGCGTCTGATTGCAAACAATTTTGTTTTAATATACAAAATTGTACAAAATGTATGCCACATACAATCACTGTTTTTGCCTGGGGCTCTGGCACTAAATAACCTCAAACATACAAAAGACAATCACAAACATATAAAACAACACATATACTTTGTTACAAAACATATATATTATAACAAAAACTTACTTAATCTCGTGAGTTCATTGCACGAGCATCATTTTCTAACAATCCTGCACAGTTCTAAACAGTCAACACACAAGCTATACAGTGTGTTTAAAATAAGACACATTTAGTACTCACTCACGAAGAGTACAACCATATTCTGTACTCACTCGAAGTGAGTAAACTGAAAACGTTGAGCTATCTTCTTCTTGCCTATAGAGAACACTACACTACTGTACAGAAATGTTATGCTACAAATAAGTACATTCATGCAGAACACTAATATATATACAAAACTATCAATGCCTGCGTAGCCAAGTTAAGAATTCAAAAACGGCAATATAGTCGAACCATCTATATCAGAATACAACAGCACACTTCTACTTGTCCCAAAAAAAAAGCCCTTCCTGGCTCAGAAGAAGAAGTCAATTCAACAAAAAACACTGTATTGTAGAAACGCGATCTTAACAATCTTTCTGAGATAACAGAAATTCACATAATGGGGAGATCCGTCCTCCAAATCGGCATCTTCAATTTGATCATCTAGCTCCCCTCAACCAAATCAATATCACGCAGGCTTAGATGGTTGGCTTGGAATGTATGGCGTCGTAACGTTTATTGATAGCAGCTCAATGATGGTTAACTCGAAGCGGTTCCAGTTATGCCTCTGTAAGAAAATTCTGATCCTAACTTTGTCACGGTGTTTTTAAGGATACTTAAGAGCTCATAAGTACACAGGAGTGGAGAGACAGCATTAATTATGTGCTTCAAATTATTTGATTTACAGTCCTTTTCAAAATCTTAGAAGTTAAGGCTGTACCACATCAGTAATGATTTGGTAGTAGCTGGGTACGTGTAGTAGAATATCAAGGACGTGTTTAGTTTCTGCACTTTTGATCTTGCTCAAACACATATACTTGTCGTCTTCTGTTTTTTTGTCGAAGTTATGTAACTAATACTCTTCGCCGATTATGGTCTTCGACATTTTTAGACAAGCTGCTTCTATCCGACGCGTATTCTCAATGAGAGATTGACTCATCTGTTGTCCACCTTAATAAAATTTTGCAATGTCAATTTGAATCGTATCCACCGTGTTGCGATTCGGGGTAGAAGTTCTAATTTCTATTAAGAAATTTTTAAGGCACTACAATTACAACACGAATTTTCTCACGTCGGTAGCATTGGTCTGCACAAGTTTGGAACATTGTAATGGTACATCTCTACAGAACTGATGCCTGTATTGATGCGTGTTTTTGGTGATCTAAGAATATAATGAACTGCTTGTATAACTCACACTTACCCAGGTCCAAGGTTAGCACGCATTCTTGCAGGGTTTGACAGGCTTGCTTCTCATACATCTCGTCAAATGGGCTACAAATAAGGAAGTCATCGCTTTGGAATCTGCCATTAGTCGATTGAAAACGAACAGGAGCTACTGCATTTCACCGTCCGTGGTGATAATTGCTGTAGTGCGGTGACACTATTTTAATTTGATAAAAGCCCCTGTTAAAGACAAGGAAAAAAATGTAAGACACAAATTTTCTTTATTTTCAAGTTTAGTTAGGCGGCAATAATCGACTCTTATCCGATCACTATCGTTCGGTTTTTTATGAGCACCACCGGGCTGCCGTACTCTGATGTGGATAGGGTTATAAGTTCTGATATACGGGTTGCATCAGCCATAATGAAATGACCTTCGGCCTCGTCTAGCTTTGCACAGGTTGCCCAACCTGGTAATCGGCAGTCTAAACGTTCGGGTTTTGGTCAATTAAATTGTTGGGTAATAAGAACTTCTCTTCCACTGAAAACCAACGTGCTGTCACGATCGTCACTGGGATCAAACTCTGTCAAGGATTTAAAAACTTCTCTGATCGTAACATTGGGGAGTTTCTGACGCTCTGCTTCCATCCCCGTAGATAGCTGATGAGTCTGAGGTGACGTGCAGACGAAACTAGCTAGTCCTATCATAGTCGGGTTCACTCCCCAGGGAGTGTAAGTGTGATGAAAGTTAAGTGGAATAAAAACGTTGTGTTATAAAAGAAATTAAAATATAACCAACGTATGACCTCGAGTAATTCAATAACACTACAATTATTGTTTAACAGGTCGATACAAAACCAACATAAACAAAAGGGATCCACTCGCCCAAAAATTCAGCAATTAAAAACAATCTTCAACTATTTGTTGTATTTACCAGTCTGCATATCGAAAAAACCGAAGGTTTTTCAACAGACAAAACACTGAAAACCTTCACACACTGAAAGAAGCTTTAACGACAGAACTCCACCTATGTTAAAACCAATGAACTTTGGCAACTAACAATTGCCAAAAGCTTCTCTGATCGTAACATTGGGGAGTTTCTGACGCTCTGCTTCCATCCCCGTAGATAGCTGATGAGTCTGAGGTGACGTGCAGACGAAACTAGCTAGTCCTATCATAGTCGGGTTCACTCCCCAGGGAGTGTAAGTGTGATGAAAGTTAAGTGGAATAAAAACGTTGTGTTATAAAAGAAATTAAAATATAACCAACGTATGACCTCGAGTAATTCAATAACACTACAATTATATATATTTTATTATATTACTAGCAGGGTGCTCGCAGCTTCGCAGGAGTGGAGACGGGAAGCATTTAGTAGTAATATTTCCCGTGGTATTAATGCTCCACTGGATTGCTTGAATATTTTCATAATTATGTTTCTCATTTTCATTTAAAGCCGTTAACATTGAATATATATTCGATTCGTTCGTTTTGCATGAATATTGACTCTTGGTGTCCAGACAGCATTAATTATGTGCTTCAAATTATTTGATTTACAGTCCTTTTCAAAATCTTAGAAGTTAAGGCTGTACCACATCAGTAATGATTTGGTAGTAGCTGGGTACGTCTAGTAGAATATCAAGGACGTGTTTAGTTTCTGCACTTTTGATCTTGCTCAAACACATATACTTGTCGTCTTCTGTTTTTTTGTCGAAGTTATGTAACTAATACTCTTCGCCGATTATGGTCTTCGACATTTTTAGACAAGCTGCTTCTATCCGACGCGTATTCTCAATGAGAGATTGACTCATCTGTTGTCCACCTTAATAAAATTTTGCAATGTCAATTTGAATCGTATCCACCGTGTTGCGATTCGGGGTAGAAGTTCTAATTTCTATTAAGAAATTTTTAAGGCACTACAATTACAACACGAATTTTCTCACGTCGGTAGCATTGGTCTGCACAAGTTTGGAACATTGTAATGGTACATCTCTACAGAACTGATGCCTGTATTGATGCGTGTTTTTGGTGATCTAAGAATATAATGAACTGCTTGTATAACTCACACTTACCCAGGTCCAAGGTTAGCACGCATTCTTGCAGGGTTTGACAGGCTTGCTTCTCATACATCTCGTCAAATGGGCTACAAATAAGGAAGTCATCGCTTTGGAATCTGCCATTAGTCGATTGAAAACGAACAGGAGCTACTGCATTTCAACGTCCGTGGTGATAATTGCTGTAATGCGGTGACACTATTTTAATTTGATAAAAGCCCCTGTTAAAGTCAAGGAAAAAAATGTAAGACACAAATTTTCTTTATTTTCAAGTTTAGTTAGGCGGCAATAATCGACTCTTATCCGATCACTATCGTTCGGTTTTTTATGAGCACCACCGGGCTGCCGTACTCTGATGTGGATAGGGTTATAAGTTCTGATATACGGGTTGCATCAGCCATAATGAAATGACCTTCGGCCTCGTCTAGCTTTGCATAGGTTGCCCTACCTGGTAATCGGCAGTCTAAACGTTCGGGTTTTGGTCAATTAAATTGTTGGGTAATAAGAACTTCTCTTCCACTGAAAACCAACGTGCTGTGACGATCGTCACTGGGATCAAACTCTGTCAAGGATTTAAAAATTTCTGTACATAATCCTTGCCTTATATAGTTAGCTGCTTGTCCATTAGGACACTCGTTGCTTATATCTTCGAATAACGATGTTTTGCTGCTGATTAGCTATAGCTGAGTTACGCCTTTGAAAGTTTATTAACCATCATATTCTTTAACTCTCTTACTTGATTGTGAGATTGCCGCTGATTGTGCCGTCTTCACCTTCTCTTGTTGATTAGTTAACCTAACCGTAGATCTCTATTTCTTCTCCGATTTCATAAGCTCCATAAGTCGTTAAACATTAACTGAAGGTAGTCTCGTCGGCAGTCTAAACGTTCGGATTTTGGTCAGTACGTTTTCGTTTTTTGAAGAGAAGGGTGTTGTTGTAGGGGGGCGATCCTTCCACAAAAAGAAGAATTTAAGACACAAAAATTCCCACGGCGCAAACGCAAAGTCAGACGAAAGTGAAGAAGTCGGGGGCGTCGTGGTGTACTTCAATGTCGTTTATTCAGTGGTATACATGAGACTTACTAAACTAAAAACTAAAACCGCGCTCCCGCCCGCTTTACTCCGTTGAAGCGGGAGCGGGAGATCGGCAACGGCCGTCCGAGGAGTTCGGATGCGAAACCCGAAGCTCGCACTCTGGAGCGCGGACGTTGCGAGAAGCGAGCGAGGGAGCGCAAGAGGGGCGAGAGCGAAAGCTCGGAGAGCTCAGTGAACAGCGCCGATGCAGTGGGCCTCTGACCTAAACATTCCGCCCCTCTTGCAACTACTCGGGTTGCAACATAGCCTTGTTGCTCTTCTCACGGCTGGTGGCAGGCTCCGGACACGATCCACCCAAACACGGTGCTCTGGGCTACTGGCAGTCCATCTTGAATTTTCAGGAAGCCCGGCCGCATCACACTCGGATACAGGATGATGGAAATCGTCGCGGGGAGATAGAACCGCTCATCAGCCAGCTTATACCGTCGGTAGGAGGTTGAAGCTGTGCCGCTGTAGGAGGGACGTCAAGGACGGAGCGGCGACCGCGGGCTGCATGGCACCCCGACGAGTAGCAGAAAATTGCCGCGGAGTGTCGGATGCGTGTCGTGGGGTGGCGGACGAGGGCCGAGGAGCGGCTTAAGAATGCCGTGAAGTGGCGGATGCGTGCCGTGGGGCGCGGACGAGGGTCGAGGAGCGGCTGAAGAATGCCGTGAAGTGTCGGTTGCGTCCCGTGGGGTGGCGGACGAGGGCCTAGGAGCGGCTGAGGAGTGTTGTGGAGTGGCAACAGATCTCTGCGACCGGCGTGCGACCGGGCGGGACTGCCGTGATGACATTGGTGGTTCCGAGAGATGCAGAAGAGTGTGGTGATCCTGGTTACACGTTTTGCAGCGATCACCTCGTCGACACGCTCCGTCGGAGTGCTCGTGGGCCAAACAGCGGTGGCAGTACCGGTTGGCAAGGACAGCCCGGAGCCTCTTCTCGGCACTCAGACGGAGGAACCGACGACACTTCCGAAGTGGATGGATCCCGCTACAGACTCGGCAACGGTAGGATTGCATACCTCGAGTTCGTCTGTGTTCCAATGCGATGGCGCTGCGCGGACGTGGAAATTGAGCCAGAGCAAAGGATCGTGAAGATGGGAGCTTGGAAACACTATGCTGGGGTACGCGCAAGGGGGCATCACAAATTATTTGCCACGATTGTCCCTTCTTGTAGTCTGGACAAAATTGTGTTCGCAGACGGAATCAGACTCGGGGACTATCTGTGTGGGCACTTCCTCCACCTCCCAGAATTTGGTGAGGAGATGATCCAACGAGTCGTCGAGTCCGCAGGTAACTCGAGTGGAGAAGGCGGACAAAATGCGGGGGGCCGCTGGAGATATGGGGCCTGTCAACACCCATCCAAAAATGGTTTCCTGGCCGAGAAGTGAACCGCAAATGTTAGCCCTGGTGTTGCCGAGGAGGATGGACGGAAGAATGTCGGCTCCTATCAAGACATCGATTTGGGAGCTCTCGAAGAACTTGGGATCCGCAAGGGGGATGTCAGGAATTCCCTTAAGAAGGTCTAGAGGGATACGAAGGCAGATTTCCGGCCAGCTGCGGAAGAACGTAAGCTGAAGTTTCTAAATGCAGCCCGGGTCTGGAAGGCGATCGAATAGAAAAACAAGAGAGAACGCTATAGTCGGGTGCCCCGACTATCAGATACCCGTTACTCAGGTAAAAGGAGTGCGAGGGAGATGGAGATAGAAACTTTGATCACGCATAACTTTTTAACGAATGGTCCGATTTGAAAAATTTCTTCTACATTTCGATAGGTATTGATAAATACAATAAAACTGCATTTTTACTTTTCCGAAATATTTAAATTTTTAAAATCGTATATAAGCGATTGTGGGCGTTAAAGGGGGCGTGGCACCTTTTTGAAACAAACTTGCGCTGCGTAGGAACTCCTAGAATCTACATGCAAAATTCCAATCTTCTAGCTTTTATAGTTTCCGAGATCTCAGCGTTCATACGGACGGACAGACGGACAGACAGACAGACGGACAGACGGACAGACGGACATGGCTAGATCGACTCGGCTAGTGATCCTGAACAAGAATATATATACTTTATAGGGTCGGAAACGCTTCCTTCTAGCTGTTACATACTTTTGCACGAATACAATATACCCTTTTACTCTACGAGTAACGGGTATAATGACAGAGTTTCGTGGACTGAGCGGCAACGGTTTGATTAAGACCAGAGACTTGGGCCTGGATAGTCTTGAATGGAAGTTTGACGAGGTTGAAAAGTCTCTCCGTAATAAAGGTTGCCTCGGAACCAGAGTCGATCAGGGCTCGCCGCTGGAAATTGCACCCTAAATGGCAAATGTTAATGAGGGCTGTGCCCAGTAGGACTCCTCTTGAGCCGGAAGCGAAGCTTCATCACATCAGAGTGATCCTCTTGGGGCTCGTGCCTCTTGTAGTAGGCGCGGTTCGAGACCTGGATGGCGCAGACGGACTTGGAGCCGCAAATGGATTACCGCGGTGCAGGAGGGTGTGATGACGGCTGTGGCACGTGAAGCAGCTATGGGCTCTAGTGCAATCCCATTGCATGTGCCCTCGTGCAAAACAGTTCAGGCAAAGCTGCTTTTTCTTAATGTAGTCGGAGCGACCATTTACATCCATCTCAAGGAAGAGCGGACATAAGCGAACAGGATGATTATCTCTGGAGCAGAGATCGCACCCTCTTGGGGCTGGAGTCACTCTGGCCTCGTAGGAATTAAGCCTACGCGCTGGGGCGCTCGCAGGTGTCGACCTTGGCGGAAACTGACCCGAACTGCTAGGCCTGATGTCATCGATAGCCTCCAGAGTGCGATGGCGCTCTGTCAAGAACGAGTCTAACTCATTCCATGTTGGAATGTCAGACTTGTTGTGAATGGATTGCTCCCACATCAAAAGCATGATTTTGGGAAGCTTTAAAGAAACCATGTACACCAGGAGACAATCCCAAGTCTCGACTTGAATAGAGGACATCTCTAAGGCTGTCAGGCATCTTTGGATTGCGCCTTGCAGCTCTTTCAGAGCGGCTCCGGACTCTTGGGGTACTGCCTGAGTGTTGAAGAGGATTTTCAATTGGCTATTGACTAATAACCGCCGATTTTCGAAGCGGTCGGTGAGGGTTCGCCACGCGGAGATAAACCCTTCCTTGGTCAGCGGGGCTTTAGAAACAATGGCGTGCGCATCGCCACTTGTTTTGGACAGTAGGTGGAACAACTTCTCTACCGGTGTAAGACGCGAGTTGTGGATGTATATCGCGGTAAAAGATCTCTGAAGGTGGGCCAACGCAGGTAATCACCAGCGAAAACTGGTCGACTGGTGGCAAACTACAGCCCGTAGACGGCGGTGTTCGAACACTGACAGCAGCCTGAATGAACTGGGAGGCGGCCCTGTCTATTATGTCCTGAAGCTGGACCAAACATCTCGAATATACGGAGTAGCAGTAACTGTACTTGGATTCAAGCACTGTCGAGGTGGCCGTACTGTCGGTGGACGCGGAAAGAAGATCGGAGCAACTTTCATAGTTCTTCTCCACCTTTTCCCACAAGGCCCGGATTTGGTCCCGATGGATTTGGCACATGCCAGGGGAAAGTCGTTCTGGTTCAGCGGCGCTCGGAGTATGAATATCCGCTTGAAATTGGCTAACCGGGTCTGTTGTAGCAATAAACTTTTTGAGGTCGATGTCAATCGCGGTTTGAGCCATCTTGGACACCGACCGAGAAAGCCTTGACGGGGGACCGGAGATAGTCTCGACGGACTTGTCACTTTTTGCCCTTGGAATGGCCTTTGGTGTTAATTGAGACGGCCGCGGAGACGCGGATTGGGACCTGTCCAAACGGATAGATGGGATCGACCTCGGTTTCTTGTCGTCTCCCGTGGGCATTCTCGGACTCGAACTTTGCCGATCTGCTCTTGTCGACTGACCTGAGCAAGGGGCGTTTCGTTCAGAACGTGAGGATATTCACCGTTAAGCTCTCGGCGCGATCTGAGTCGCCAACGAGTTGGTCGTCGTGGTTAATGAACGCACGCAAAAGAAAAAAAACACGGAGAACAGTCACACTGTTAATTTGTGCGGGATAGAAAGCACAGTGCCATAAACAACGAGAAGAATCGGAAGAAAATATTTTGAAATCGATGAAACTGTATTGATTATATATCTTGTTTATCTATTTGTATATCTTGTTACTCTGTTTGTTGACTTCTCTTGTTTTTTTTTTAATTTTTTACCTTAGTTATTGTTGCCAAATAATTCTATTGTATTTAGTTATTTATTTATTTTTTTGGGCTTGGAAAATATCTTTGATCGCAAAAAAAATCCGGAAAAACTCAATAAAAAATAAATTAATTAATCCATTAAAAAATTAATTACTTTGCCGCAAATAATTAAATAATATTTATAATTAAATAGTAATTGTAATTTAATAATAATTATAATTATAAATACTTATTTTTGAGCGGAGCCGGAACGGTGGAATTAAAAACCTTGGCTTTGGTTCGGGAGAAATATTCACTGGGTTACGCCGACGGCGCAGTGCATGCGTGAGGGACGCGGGAGAGAGCGAGAAGGGACAAAAAAAATGAGCAACAATAATAACACAGCCGTCGGGGCGGTTAATTGCGGCAATTTGGAGAAAAAACAATCACGGTCGCACCCGTGTGGATTTGAATTTATTTAATTTTAAGTTCCTGTATGTGGAGGCAGAAAATATATTTATGTATATATGGGCATGCATACGTTTATGCATGTGTATATGTGTATATCGGTACAGTAGAGCGTCGTGGAGTGGACTGTATTTGAAGTGACGGAACAGATAAAATTATGTGGAGAGAAAAAAAACACAAGACAAAAAAATATCTTGAACAGAGAAACTCCCGAAATTACTTCACACCGAGTGGCTGATATTAGTTATGGCTTTTTATTTTCCCCCACACAATTTCACTTTTTGTCGTATTTTTTTGGAGGCAGAATTGCACTGCACTATGTACATAAGTTATCACGCGCGTGTATGTGTATGCCTGAATGCACATATGTATGCCTTGACCGTTGGCAAGTTGATGTACAACGGGCAAAAGCAAAACGGCAAGGAGTATGGCGACGCACACAAAGCGGAGACGGATAGAACATTTTTGGAATTGAAGGAATGTTAAATTTCTCGACTGCCGTTGTGTCGGGAAAACTCGGACGTGGAGTTGACACGAAAAAAAATTGATCTTACTGCAGTGTGAACGAAATTCAATGTTCGAACCACTGCTAAGGACCGGCAGCGAGAGGGACTCGGAAAATGCTCGTACTTATCTTTTTTGCGGAAAAATCACAGGAGCTGCTGGTCGAATGGCAGAAGGATATCCTTATCTGGCTCGAAACACCAAAATGTTGTAGGGGAGCGATCCTTCCACAAAAAAGAAGAATTTAAGACACAAAAATTCCCACGGCGCAAACGCAAAGTCAGACGAAAGTGATGAAGTCGGGGGTGTCGTGGTGTACTTCAATGACGTTTATTCAGTGGTATACATGAGACTAACTAAACTAAAAACTAAAACCGCGCTCCCGCTCGCTTTACTCCGTTGAAGCGGGAGCAGGAGATCGGCAACGGCCGATATGAATTACATTATGTAAAAGTAATTTTTATAATAACAAAAAAATGTTTATATGGTTTCGCTTAAAAGACTAGTGTTGGGATAAAACTATGTTTAAGGCCGAGTTTGGGTCAATTTTCTTTTTTTTACTTGGTTCAGCATAGGAAACTAGTAATGGGCAATAGTAAAGTTAATTGGAGTGTATATGTATGGTGTATCTTTTCCAAAATTAATAAATTAGACTCCATAAAGAAAACAACAAGGTTGTCGATATGCGTAAGAGAAAATCGTTAATAGAACAGTATTTTATTAACAGAGAATCCAACGGCCAAAATTAATGAAAAATATCCACTACTATATAATTACACGTTTGCACGAAAGGTTTATTAAAAAAAAAAAATGTTATTTATTTTAATATCGTTCTGAGGTCTCAAACTGAACTTAACTTGTTGGTCTGACTTCATTGACAATAAAGCCTCGGTCTCGAGCTTTCCTGAGTTAGTGATCTTTAAAATTGTTTTGAGAGTGGAATTTAATTACACTTGAATTCAAGTGCGTTCGCTCATAGATACAAGTGCTCTTTATCATTTACGACTTTATTTATAAAATTGGAGTTTTCTGTGCCTAGGAGCCGACCTTTGATTGGGATCGTGACAATTGGAAGGAGGCATGCTCATAATGGTTTACTCTAATGTATGCTGGTTTTGTGGGTACTTTCCGCTTCGCCTTCGCCACTATTGCAAGAGTGCCTGAAGGGTGAGTCAAGTGACTGAATTAAATTGTGAATAAATTTCTTAATATACAATCGGGTTGCTGGGTGTGTCTTTACCTTGTTTTTTGTATTTTACAATAAGTTTCGTAGGAATACTTTTAACTTTATAATCTAAATACAATATTAGACTTATTATAGTAATTATGAACGTGTATTATATAAGTTAACACAAAACGAATTCGCAACCGAAGTTGGCCACGCGCATCCGGTATTGCACCAGCAAGTAGAAATGCAAGGGCAACTTCCCGGCTTCGGTCAATAGCTCCCAAAAAGTGCTGACTGCAGCGTCTGAACCACTTCCCGCTGCAGCGACGACAACGGCAAAGCTCCGACGTTGGCAGAGGCAGCGACAAAGTTATTGGGTATAAATATGGCAATTTCTGTAAACATAATTTAGTTCCAATTTTTGTGCAAATAAATACGGACCAAGTGTCCTAAAATTTTTATTTTTTTAAATACTGAAGTCACTCGTGCTTAACTGGCGCCCAACGTTTAAGGGTCCTGTCCGCGGAAATATCCTTGGTATCGAATCAAAGGAACACTCGTAAGAGCACCCCATAGACTGCCCGGGTTCCACCGATTCGAAAAATAAGTCGCGACTCCAAAAATCACCTGCAAGTGCACCCCATAGGCTGCCCTGGTAACACCGGAAAAAAGGCGCACCAAAGGAAAGGCAACACTGCTGGACGACCCGCCAAGAAAAGGACTCACTTACATCAGACTGCAGGCGATCGCCGTAGACAACTGGACGGGAGTGTCAGGAAAAGGTACCTCAGTAGCAAGGAGCAAAAAGGACTACTACCAACTGACCGGTTCAGGATGTATTTTATTTTACTGTAAGCTAACTTTTTAATTACAAACCACAAACCAAATAAGAAATCACAAAAGTGAAACATACCTAAAAGAAATCTTTTTAAACAAAAGCTAAAAAGCTAAAACAAAGGCAAAAAGCCAAAACAAATCATTTCTAAATTTCTAAATCTAAAAAATTATTAATTTAAGAATTTATATTTTACATACAACCCTACACATACAAAAAATATCTTATTACAATGGCTAATCCTAATAATCTGATCAGGCCACCGATGCTACCCAATAGTGGGGTACAAGCCCCTGAAAAAAACCAAGTCCCAGCAAACTTAGTTAATATGCAAGCCCTAATACAAGAAATAGTAGAAAGAATTCTAAATCAAAAATTAAATCCAGATTCAGTGCCGCTACTCGATCAACCTATACTGCTAATGCAAATAATATGTATGAATTTGACAGAGTCCCAGACATACTAAAAAGCCTTAGAGAATTTTCTGGCCAAGCGGGAGAATTCAGCTCTTGGAGAAAGAGCGTAGAGAGAATAATAAAAATATATTCTTTAACAGAAGGATCCCCCAGGTACTATTCAATTTTAAATGTTATTAGAATCAAAATAGTAGGTAATGCAGACTCAGTTCTAGAATCATATAACACACCACTAAACTGGACAGCAATCTCCAAATGTTTAACAGCCCACTACGCTGATAAACGAGACGTTACGACATTAGAATATCAGATGACTTCGTTAGTACAGGGTAATCAAACCACAGCAGATTTCTATCAACATGTCTATACTCACTTATCACTCATCTTGAACAAAATTTCATGCATGGAAATCGGAAGAGAATCAATCGATCTTTTTGCCAAATCTTACAAAGACAAGGCGCTTGATACTTTTATTAGAGGTCTTAACGGCGACTTGCCTAGACTGCTAGGTACCAAAGACCCGGCAGATCTTCCATCTGCACTTCAACTTTGCGAAAGACTAGAAAATCAAAATTTCAGAACCAATTCAATAATAATCAAAACAATTCAAGAAAATTTGAAGGACCTACTAGAGGACCTGCCTTACCAAAAGAATTCGCACAGCAACCATTCAACGCAGCTAGACAACCATTTATCCCACATTTAGCTCACGTTCCACAGACCCCGAAAACGACACCCTATTTTCCACAGCAGCAAATGCAATTCAGTAGACATCAACAACAATATTCTGCTTACCCAGCAATACAACCACCACGTCCATTGGCTCCAAAACCTCAGCCTAAGCCAGAACCTATGGATATAGATAAAAGTTTACAGATAAGACAAATAAATTATATGAACAAACCAAATAATGGAATGCAGGGAAAACGACCACCACCTCAAATGACAAGCGGACTGGTAGATAAAAGACAGAGATATTTTCACATAAACACTGAACAAGAACAGACATTAGAAAATACCGACCAATTAACGGAAACTGACGAGACAGCAGCCGAATACTACGCGGAAATTCCAGATTTCGAACAAGAAACAGAGGAAACCGAATATACTGGCCTTTATTTTTTAGAGTAAAATCCTCTTCATTACCTTACTTTCAATGTAAAACTGGTGATGGAGAGATGATCAAAATTTTAATAGACACCGGCTCAAATAAAAATTATATCCAACCGCGATTGGTAAAAAAACCAATCGAAAATAATAAATCTTTTTATGTAAGCTCCGTAGCCGGAGATATCCATATCACCCACCACACAATTGCCAACCCATTTGACTTAAAAGATACATTTGTTAAATTCTTTTTACTACCCTCATTAAAATCTTTCGATGCTATTATAGGAAATGATACACTTCGTGAAATCAAAGCTCAAATAAATATGCAGGAAGGTTACATTTCAATGAAAAACAAACGTAAAATTAAAATAAAACAGAAAGCTTCTCCCGAAGTCAACAAGTTAGATATTCGAATATACCATACAACAAAAACAAAAAGAAAATTTAAAAATTATTTGCTTAAAATTTCCAAACTTATTTGGCGACCCGGACGAAAAACTGACATACACTACCAAAGTAGAAGCCATTATAAGAAGTACAAACGAAAGTCCAATATACTCGAGTCACTACCCATACCCAGAAGCTCTTAGGCCCGAAGTCGAAAAACAAATACAAGAGCTACTCGAAAACGGCGTAATTAGACCTTCAAGGTCTCCGTATAATTCTCCAGTATGGATTGTACCCAAAAAAATGGATGCCTTCGGACAGAAAAAACATAGAATGGTGATTGACTATAGGAAGCATAACTTGGTCACTATACCAGACATAAACAATGTACTGGCACAACTAGGACAAAATACATTTTTATCTGTTTTAGACCTTAAAAGTGGATTTCACCAAATCCCACTCAGACAATCAGACATAGAAAAAACTGCATTTTCAGTAAATCAAGGCAAATATGAGTTTACATAGAAATTGTATTCAAAATTCTTGAAGACGCAAACATGAGAATTTAGTTAGATAAATGCGAATTTTTTAAGAAAGAAGTTGAATTTTTAGGATTTTTAGTAGCAGATACCGGTATTAAGAAAAATCCGGAAAAGGTGAGAGCAATCGTCGAATTCCCCGAACCAAAGACACTTAAAGATCTTCGTTCCTTTTTAGGACTGTCAGGGTTCTACCGTCGCTTCATTAAAGATTATGCAAAGCTTGCAAAGCCCCTAACAGCCCTTTTAAGAGGGGAAGAGGGCCGAGGCCGTATCTCAAAAAATGCCTCAAGCAAAACTCTGATTGATCTTGACAAAGAGGCAAGGGAAGCATTTAGAAAATTAAAACAAACTCTCGCCTCCGAGGAGGTAATGTTATCATATCCAGACTACAATAAAGAATTTCAATTAACTACCGATGCTTCAGATTATGCTATTGGTGCCGTATTGGCCCAAGAAGACAAACCTATAATGTTTATTTCTAGGACTCTAAGTAAGGCAGAAGAAAGTTATGCCCCTAACAAAAAGGAAATGCTAGCAATAAATTGGTCTATACAGACTCTTAGAAATTTTCTGTATGGTCCGACTAAAGTGAAAATATTTACAGACCACGAATCTCTCACACACCCAACTAACCCTAAAAGCCGTAACGATCAGATGAAGAGATGGAAAGCAATTCTAGAGGAGTACAATCACGAACTGCTCCACAAACCTGGCAAAGCAAACGTTGTTGCCGATGCTCTGAGTAGACCTCCCATTCAAACGCGAGGGGAAGTAAAAACACACAAACAGGCACTATTCACAGCAGTTCTAGTTCTCCTGAGAGACTAATACCAATGGCAGAAGAACCAGTAAATGTTTCTAAAAATCAAATACTATTATATTTAGGAAATACACCCTCCTATAAATTCGAACTTGTTTTTCCCACGTACCATAGACATATTATTAAAGAACCAATTTTTAATTCAGAAATCTTATCAAAAATTTTAAGAGATAGACTCAACCCGTCCGTCATTAACGGAATTCATACAGACGAAAAAACCAAACCAATCAAATCTCGAGCAACTCAAGACATAAAAGAACCTTTAAAAGATTTATTAATCAATTTTGGTATACCAGAAATAGTAGTAATGGATAATGAGAAATCACTTGGTTCGGCTCCCGTAATGCGGATGCTACAAGATCAATTTAATATCGAAATTTACAAAACACCTCCATATAACAGTTCAGCAAACGGCCAAATCGAACGTTTCCATTCAACACTGTCAGAAATTATTCGGTGCCAAAACGCCGACAAAGTACACGCTTCGTTAAAAGATCTTATAGATAGATCAGTTGTGAAATATAAATATTCAATACACTCAACCACTAACAGAAAACCACTTGAATTATTTTTTGGAAGAAAGGTAGCACTTAACCCTAAACTACAACAAACAGAGAGACAAAAAATTACAGAGAGAATTACAACCACTCAGAAAAAAGACCTAACATACCATAACAAAAGTAGAGATCAAATAAAAAAAATATTCCCCAGGAGATGAGATATTTGTTCAAAATAATAAAAGAATAGGTACAAAACTATCCGCCAGATATAAAAAAGAAACCGTAAAAGAAGACAGAAACACCACAGTACTAACAGAAACTGGAAGAATTATTCATAAACAAATTATTCGAAATTAAATCACATTTACAGAACCCTTTTCACTGCGTGCGCTGCTGACGTACAAATAACTGACTACACAAAATCCAATAGCGTGACTCTAATTACCGGACTGGCAAAGGTTCAAACGGGAACCTTCAGATTAATTCATATTATTGACTTAGAAAAATACGAAGAAACACCTGAAAAAATTAATTACACTGCTTACTATAAATTAAAAGCATACGACCCAATATTGCCATTTATAACCGAAGAACTTAGTAATTCAAAAAATTTAATTAAAAACCTCAAGATTAAGAGTAGAAGGATAAGACATATAGATTTATTAGGCAGCGCCTGGAAATGGTTATCTGGATCTCCCGACAGTAGAGATTTCGAAATAGTTCAAGAAAAAATAAATTCAGCATTAACTAACAACAACAATCAAGTTATTCTAAACAGACTTATCCTATAAAAAATAAATAATATCACCCAGGCCAATGCAAATCTTATAAACAGCTTAAAATACGGAGGAGATCCTCAAAGAGACACTAACACAATATTAATGTTTCAAATTAAAATGCTTAAAGAAGAAATTGTCAACTTAAACCACGCAATACAATGGGCAAAAGCAGATATTAGAAACACCCAGATATTAGGAGATGAAGAGGTAAATGAAGTTATAAAAACACTTGATCAAGACCAGTTGCCATACACTAATTTTGAAGAAGCCATGAAAATAGCAAAAGTAAGCGTAGCAAGCAATGGGCCAACACTTATTTATATCATTAAAATTCCTATAACCGACACCAACTATTGTGAAGAACTTTCAATCAAACCAATAAAATTTGGTCAATATGTTAATAAAATTCAAAGCGAAAATGTAATCAAATGTAAAGGAAAACTTTTTGCAAAAATTTCCAAATGTAATAATTATAATGAGATAACCATTTGTAAACATAGAAATATGATAGACATAAGTAATTCCTCTTGCCTACCAAATTTATTAAAAAGTCGCCCTGCCACCTGCACTCGAATCAACAACCAACACATTCCAGTTATTGACGAACTCGCACCTGGAGTCATTCTACTCAACAAATTGTCCGGCAACGTACAAATAAATGGGACATCCACAAGTCTCAACGGAACCTTTGTTATTAACTTCAGCGATTCCACAATTAATATTGATGGACAGACCTTCACCAACAAAGACACGGTACACTATCACCCGATGCCAGCAATTCTCCAAACTGAGATGACCATTAAAAAGATAGAAGAAAAGCTATCATTAGAATTGGTAAAAGAACTGAACATCAACAATACCAAGACCTTGGAACTGTTAAAAACAACATCGCATACAGCCGATTTTCTAATAAGTTCCATAATAATCATCGGACTAACTGCACTAGCTAGCCGCTTCTTGATTAAAAGGGTCAAAATACTGCACATCAACAAAATAGCTTCCGATAACGAGATCAATGACCGCATCGAGCGTGGACACTCGATTTTAAAGGTGGAGGAGTTAACACAAAACGAATTCGCAACCGAAGTTGGCCACGCGCATCCGGTATTGCACCAGAAGGTAAAAATGCAAGGGCAACTTCCCGGCTTCGGTCAATAGCTCCCAATTTTTGTAAAATTTATATTTTTTAAATACTGAAGTCACTCGTGTTTAACTTATATTATATATTTTTAAAAGCACTTTTAAGCAAATCCTACCGACTGCAGCAATTACACGTTTGCACGAAGGGTTTATTAAAACAATAATTTATTTATTTTAATATTAGAACTCTTACAAACTTGTTGTATTTTGGTTGAAGCACATCGACCTATTGTTCTGAAGTCTCAAACTGAACCTAAGTTATTGTTCAGACTTCTCTGACGATCAAGCCTCGGTCTTGAGCTTTCCAAATATTGAGTGAGCTTTATAAATGTTCAGAAAACGTTCAGTTTCCATTGAGTGGAGTTTAATTACTCTTGAATTCAAGTGCGTTTGCTCTTGGGTACAAGTGCTCTATTTACTTACGACTTTATTTTTGAAAGTTAAGTTTATGTGTGTGGGAGCAGAACCTTGATTATTTTAGAACGTTGGGTCTTGGAAATTGGAATCACCTTTACGTTATCCAGTCCATTTCCAATCAACTGTCAGGTCGAGATCAATTAGTAGTATTAAGTGATTTCAATATATCTAGTTTTTTCGGGGTTTTATGCCTTTAGCGCAGCATGACTTTTTAGACGGCTTGCTTGACATTGCGTTATCCCATGTAAACGATTTTAAACACTTCATAGGATTTTTACTGGTATTTAATTTTTTTGCATTTTTTTTTAAATACACACAAATACACACGAGAATATTGTGTTAAAATTATAGATTGATAACGTTAAGATATGCAGTTCAGACTTACAATCGGATCTAAAGGCTTTTCAAATAAGGTGTTTGAAAATATGTTGATTTAAAAGCGCTAAGTGTAAAGTAATTCAATTTTTTAGGGTGAAGCCACAATATGTCACGTATACGGCGGGTTTTTGTGCGTTGTCTAAAATCACGACTGTTAATCTCTCACACACCCAACTAACCCTAAAAGCCGTAACGATCAGATGAAGAGATGGAAAGCAATTCTAGAGGAGTACAATCACGAACTGCTCCACAAACCTGGCAAAGCAAACGTTGTTGCCGATGCTCTGAGTAGACCTCCCATTCAAACGCGAGGGAAAGTAAAAACACACAAACAGGCACTATTCACAGCAGTTCTAGTTCTCCTGAGAGACTAATACCAATGGCAGAAGAACCAGTAAATGTTTCTAAAAATCAAATACTATTATATTTAGGAAATACACCCTCCTATAAATTCGAATTTTTTTTTCCCACGTACCATAGACATATTATTAAAGAACCAATTTTTAATTCAGAAATCTTATCAAAAATTTTAAGAGATAGACTCAACCCGTCCGTCATTAACGGAATTCATACAGACGAAAAAACCAAACCAATCAAATCTCGAGCAACTCAAGACATAAAAGAACCTTTAAAAGATTTATTAATCAATTTTGGTATACCAGAAATAGTAGTAATGGATAATGAGAAATCACTTGGTTCGGCTCCCGTAATGCGGATGCTACAAGATCAATTTAATATCGAAATTTACAAAACACCTCCATATAACAGTTCAGCAAACGGCCAAATCGAACGTTTCCATTCAACACTGTCAGAAATTATTCGGTGCCAAAACGCCGACAAAGTACACGCTTCGTTAAAAGATCTTATAGATAGATCAGTTGTGAAATATAAATATTCAATACACTCAACCACTAACAGAAAACCACTTGAATTATTTTTTGGAAGAAAGGTAGCACTTAACCCTAAACTACAACAAACAGAGAGACAAACAAGAGAGAACGCTATAGTCGGGTGCCCCGACTATCAGATACCCGTTACTCAGGTAAAAGGAGTGCGAGGGAGATGGAGATAGAAACTTTGATCACGCATAACTTTTAAACGAATGGTCCGATTTGAAAAATTTCTTCTACATTTCGATAGGTATTGATAAACACAATAAAACTGCATTTTTACTTTTCCGAAATATTTAAATTTATATTTAAATAAAATCGTATATAAGCGATTGTGGGCGTTAAAGGGGGCGTGGCACCTGTTTGAAACAAACTTGCGCTGCGTAGGAACTCCTAAAATATGCATGCAAAATGCCAATCTTCTAGCTTTTATAGTTTCCGAGATCTCAGCGTTCATACGGACGGACAGACGGACAGACGGACAGACGGACAGACGGACAGACGGACAGACGGACATGGCTAGATCGACTCGGCTAGTGATCCTGAACAAGAATATATATACTTTATAGGGTCGGAAACGCTTCCTTCTACCTGTTACATACTTTTGCACGAATACAATATACCCTTTTACTCTACGAGTAACGGGTATAAAAATTACAGAGAGAATTACAACCACTCAGAAAAAAGACCTAACATACCATAACAAAAGTAGAGATCAAATAAAAAAAATATTCCCCAGGAGATGAGATATTTGTTCAAAATAATAAAAGAATAGGTACAAAACTATCCGCCAGATATAAAAAAGAAACCGTAAAAGAAGACAGAAACACCACAGTACTAACAGAAACTGGAAGAATTATTCATAAACAAATTATTCGAAATTAAATCACATTTACAGAACCCTTTTCACTGCGTGCGCTGCTGACGTACAAATAACTGACTACACAAAATCCAATAGCGTGACTCTAATTACCGGACTGGCAAAGGTTCAAACGGGAACCTTCAGATTAATTCATATTATTGACTTAGAAAAATACGAAGAAACACCTGAAAAAATTAATTACACTGCTTACTATAAATTAAAAGCATACGACCCAATATTGCCATTTATAACCGAAGAACTTAGTAATTCAAAAAATTTAATTAAAAACCTCAAGATTAAGAGTAGAAGGATAAGACATATAGATTTATTAGGCAGCGCCTGGAAATGGTTATCTGGATCTCCCGACAGTAGAGATTTCGAAATAGTTCAAGAAAAAATAAATTCAGCATTAACTAACAACAACAATCAAGTTATTCTAAACAGACTTATCCTATAAAAAATAAATAATATCACCCAGGCCAATGCAAATCTTATAAACAGCTTAAAATACGGAGGAGATCCTCAAAGAGACACTAACACAATATTAATGTTTCAAATTAAAATGCTTAAAGAAGAAATTGTCAACTTAAACCACGCAATACAATGGGCAAAAGCAGATATTAGAAACACCCAGATATTAGGAGATGAAGAGGTAAATGAAGTTATAAAAACACTTGATCAAGACCAGTTGCCATACACTAATTTTGAAGAAGCCATGAAAATAGCAAAAGTAAGCGTAGCAAGCAATGGGCCAACACTTATTTATATCATTAAAATTCCTATAACCGACACCAACTATTGTGAAGAACTTTCAATCAAACCAATAAAATTTGGTCAATATGTTAATAAAATTCAAAGCGAAAATGTAATCAAATGTAAAGGAAAACTTTTTGCAAAAATTTCCAAATGTAATAATTATAATGAGATAACCATTTGTAAACATAGAAATATGATAGACATAAGTAATTCCTCTTGCCTACCAAATTTATTAAAAAGTCGCCCTGCCACCTGCACTCGAATCAACAACCAACACATTCCAGTTATTGACGAACTCGCACCTGGAGTCATTCTACTCAACAAATTGTCCGGCAACGTACAAATAAATGGGACATCCACAAGTCTCAACGGAACCTTTGTTATTAACTTCAGCGATTCCACAATTAATATTGATGGACAGACCTTCACCAACAAAGACACGGTACACTATCACCCGATGCCAGCAATTCTCCAAACTGAGATGACCATTAAAAGATAGAAGAAAAGCTATCATTAGAATTGGTAAAAGAACTGAACATCAACAATACCAAGACCTTGGAACTGTTAAAAACAACATCGCATACAGCCGATTTTCTAATAAGTTCCATAATAATCATCGGACTAACTGCACTAGCTAGCCGCTTCTTGATTAAAAGGGTCAAAATACTGCACATCAACAAAATAGCTTCCGATAACGAGATCAATGACCGCATCGAGCGTGGACACTCGATTTTAAAGGTGGAGGAGTTAACACAAAACGAATTCGCAACCGAAGTTGGCCACGCGCATCCGGTATTGCACCAGAAGGTAAAAATGCAAGGGCAACTTCCCGGCTTCGGTCAATAGCTCCCAATTTTTGTAAAATTTATATTTTTTAAATACTGAAGTCACTCGTGTTTAACTTATATTATATATTTTTAAAAGCACTTTTAAGCAAATCCTACCGACTGCAGCAATTACACGTTTGCACGAAGGGTTTATTAAAACAATAATTTATTTATTTTAATATTAGAACTCTTACAAACTTGTTGTATTTTGGTTGAAGCACATCGACCTATTGTTCTGAAGTCTCAAACTGAACCTAAGTTATTGTTCAGACTTCTCTGACGATCAAGCCTCGGTCTTGAGCTTTCCAAATATTGAGTGAGCTTTATAAATGTTCAGAAAACGTTCAGTTTCCATTGAGTGGAGTTTAATTACTCTTGAATTCAAGTGCGTTTGCTCTTGGGTACAAGTGCTCTATTTACTTACGACTTTATTTTTGAAAGTTAAGTTTATGTGTGTGGGAGCAGAACCTTGATTATTTTAGAACGTTGGGTCTTGGAAATTGGAATCACCTTTACGTTATCCAGTCCATTTCCAATCAACTGTCAGGTCGAGATCAATTAGTAGTATTAAGTGATTTCAATATATCTAGTTTTTTTCGGGGTTTTATGCCTTTAGCGCAGCATGACTTTTTAGACGGCTTGCTTGACATTGCGTTATCCCATGTAAACGATTTTAAACACTTCATAGGATTTTTACTGGTATTTAATTTTTTTGCATTTTTTTTTAAATACACACAAATACACACGAGAATATTGTGTTAAAATTATAGATTGATAACGTTAAGATATGCAGTTCAGACTTACAATCGGATCTAAAGGCTTTTCAAATAAGGTGTTTGAAAATATGTTGATTTAAAAGCGCTAAGTGTAAAGTAATTCAATTTTTTAGGGTGAAGCCACAATATGTCACGTATACGGCGGGTTTTTGTGCGTTGTCTAAAATCACGACTGTTAATAACATTGGCGTAATTCTGGAACAAAAATTTAACTGGCCATATTACATCCATGTTATATAAAGCCAGGGAAAAGCTCTGATTTATCAAAAGGTGGTAAAAGGAATTCGATGATCCCTATGTTACAAAGACTCTGTTCATTTCACTAGTTCGTCCAATCCTGGAGTACGGTTCAGCAGTTTGGAGTCCTCATTATGGTGTACATATAGACCGGAATGAATTCATTTCAGTCTCTTAATCGATAGCAAAATTTACTAAATGATCTGGATTAGGTGAATGAAGGTGGATTAGCATTCCTGTGTGGTCTTATCTTCATCAACCTCATCATCTTTATACCTCAACCTATATATTTTTCGAAATCTATTTTAGATTTGGTGGCTTTTAGGTATTGTACAAATACAATTTTAGTTCGAACTATTAATTCGTTTCTATTTGCAAAATTTTGTTTCATAATATTAATATTGTTAATTTATATATATATATTTATATTAGTATCTCTGATTTTGATTTTGGTTATTATTTTCGTTTGGATTTTGACTTTGTTTTTGACTTTGATTATGAATTTGGTTTTGATTTGGTAAAATTTAGGAAGATGCTGAAAAATAGAAATGAAAATTACGCCCAGAATATCTCTGGTTATTATTATAATATCTTTGATTACTACTCTGATTTTGATAACCTACAATACCTTCTCCTATTATTATTATTCCGATTTTAATTGTATTTATTATATTACGTCGAATAGTTCTAACTCCATTGACACTTGTTTTGTCTCTAGCCTGGGACATATACATTTTGTCTGGAATTTTTCTGCCTGTTTTTATTATAGTTTTCTCTAACATTGGTCTATAATTTATTTGATCAATGGCAAAAGTTTTTAGTTCTAAATTATCAATTATAGTCCAGGATCTGAATTCAGATCATAGATAAACTTAGGCATTTGTATGAATGACGATGATCCTTGAAGCACATCGTCAGGGCTGCTTTAATCGAAAGCCAATTGTTTGCCGGGCGCGCACAATACATTCCTGCGCTCCATTTATCACCACACGTCCGATTGTTCCGCATAGTATATGGGCTTCGGTGGGGTACAGTTGTAGTACGTATTTTATGTGGATTATAAAGACATATAATTTTCCGGGGGTGCCGTCAATATATTAAAGTTCCTTGAGTTGTCCCAGCAACTGGTTTAGATGGTTTTCTGAAAGTTGTGGTACAGACATTGTGAATTTTTGTTCTTATTTTTATTATTTTATTATATTATTCCTTACAGTCAAAAGTTTGCAACGCAGTGAAGGAGATTAATAATTTGTGGTTGTTCCTTAAGTTTTACTCAACTCTAGCTAGGAGTGGCCGGCGAGCCGGCCGCTTGTCAGACCCAAAAAGCGCTCGTGCTGAATCGGCACATATAGTAAAAGCACTAGGGTGATAACAAGATTCCTATTGACTACCTTATTAATCGTGTTGACTACTCCCGCCTTAGAAGTATGACCGTCCTCGGCCATCTAGAACTTATCGACGGCCTGTTGTATTTTCCTCACAGCCTGTTTCCTTCTCAACACTCGGAGGAGCAGGATAGAGCAGCACGCTGACCGAGAACCAGCTGTTGGTAGCTAAAGCCGATTTCACCTCTTCTATGAGCTTTTGGATAACCCCCAAGTTTTGGTTGTTCATTCTTTGGAGAAGTGGCATGCTTAGCAATGGATTGTGGCCGATGATGTGTAGCAATGGGGATGCCGCCATGACCGGTGTATTATTTATGGCTTCACGTTGATTCGAATACTAAGTGTCACTAATAAAAGCTACTCGCTCGAACATAATATAATGTGAGCCGTTGGTAGTTATCTCCGGGCCATCGTCAGTGCTCACCCGTGCTAAATAATCGTTGATAATTAGTATTCCGCCATCTACCAACGGGATTGGTCTTAAATGGCTGGCCTGCGTTTTGCATTGCGCTGTACCCCCCGCATGAGGCCTCGAGCGCAAGCATCGTAGGACGCCTGCTTGCAGAACGATGCGTAACTTGTTAATACGTATTCAGTGACTGCTAGGACGTCATTGTTATCCTGTACGTTACAGAATGGTGTGATACGCGAAAGATTGTGGCCTTCTTATACGTAATTTTAATTTTAGGATAGGCAATTAGCACATGGATGATATTGTCGGACTGAGGACTTTAATATTAGGGTTATGATGTTGGTGACCATCGCGGTTAAAAATGGCGGTAGTTTTAGCATTGGTTTAAGCAAGTGTGATTGTGGGCATTCAATTTTGAATCTCCGTTATTAATATTCTATTTCTGATCAGAGGAACATCGTATAAGTGTGAAGTGTGAACTATATCAATTTGTTTTGCTTTGATAATTTGATTAATAGTGTCTGTGAGCTTGTTGATTTTCTCCTGCGTTTGCGTGTTGATATTTACCTGCCTGTTATTTGACTCTATTAGTCGTGACTCGGACATTTTAGCATTTCAAAGTCGGATGCATCAGGGGTGCACGCTACTACCTTAAGAGCGCGGCCTAAAATGTCTCCTGGCAATCCTATGGTGTACTTTTAATACGGACAATAATGTTCTAATACTGTCAGTGTCGACATCGACTTTGGGAATAAATCGGACAACTTAGCAGTTTTTTCAATCATAACTGAGAATTCCGTCAAATTGCTTGAGTGCCGCAAAATATGTCTTTGTTCCCACACCAGTGCGATTCCATTCGTGAAAGGGATGTATTAGGTGTGGTGGTAGTCTGTCACTCTAGCGTTAACTATAGCTAACGTTATTAATATAATTCCCGTCATCCTGTAAGAAAGTTTAAAACTACTGTGCTTTTATAGGGTGAATATGTGTAAGTGTAGGGTGCGTGTATAGAAAAAATTGATTTTATCTGAGGCTGTCCTTATGGACCACCCTCCCTTTAATGAGGACAGACGTTCCCATGTCTGCTTGAACACGCTCTTCTGTGCACGATGCAGTTAGTTTATTCCATAGCCTTTTTTTATTTTTAAGGTATACCTTTTCTCCTGCCTTAAAGATTCGATTCTGACTGGTTAGGTTGCACCTATCTAAATTAACTTGTTGAGCTTTTTCGATTTGGTGTCTGATTGCCAAGTTTTGCTCGTCGTTGGCTGAATACGTAGCATATTTGAGTTGCAAATTTATGACCGAGTGTAGCGTTTTATTACAACCCTCCCGTGGCTTTCATGACGAGTTCGACGGTTATCAATTTGTCAATTTTAATACACCTTGCTATCTTCGTTACGGTACTGTGAAATCGTTCCGATGTCTATGCCATAATGATTTTGTAACAACGATGTTATGGTCTCCTAATTGAAGGATGCCCCATTGTCGCAAATGTCGTTGGGAAAAAATTCAAATAAGTACTTAGCCTCCAAATAAACAACGAAAATTTTGGAAAAGTGGCGATTTATTTCTCAAAATAATCTCCATTTAGTTCGATACACTTGACTCAGCGATGCTCAAACTTCTTTAACCCGTCTGAAAAATACGTTTTGTCGAGGTCTGCAAAATAGGCCTCTGTGGCGGTGACGACCTCCTCATTCGACGCAAATTTCTGTCTAGCGAGTGACTTGTTCAAGTCTGGAAACAAAAAGAAGTCACACGGGGCCAAATCTGGAGAATATGGTGGATGGGGTAGCAGTTCGTAGCCCAATTTGACCAATTTTGCCTTGGCGAGGGTGCGTTGTCATGATGGAAGAACACTTTTTTCTTCGCCAAATGGGTGTTTTCTGCAGTTCGGATGCGAATCGGCCAAATAATTCGGCGTAGTACAGCCCTGTGCCCGTTTTACCCTTCTCCACGTAGTCGATGTAGATCACAACTTGAGAACCCCAAAAAATGCCCGATGGAACTGTCTTTGCCTTCTTGGGAGCAGGTTCGCCGGTTGAAGTCCACTGATTCGACTGTTCCTTGGTCTCTGGAGTGTACCAGTGGATTCATGTTTCGTCGACCGTCACGAAACGACGCAGAAACTTCTTCAGAATGCGCTTAAGCAGCGTCAAACACTCCTCTGAAGTGGTCTCACGGTTGCGTTTGTTGTCCCGGTGGCGTTTATTTTTATTGAAAAATTAATTTGGTTATAACATGCACTAATAAACGTGAGTTTGTTCCCGCTTGACTTAAGAATAAGTTGGCTTGGCTTAAAATTCACATTGCTGCGCGAGCAGAGCCGCGGCCAACGCTTATGTATCTAAATATCTTTATTAATGTTTATGTGCCACTGCAGAGCAGCGGTCAATACTTATGCATAAGTGTATATAAGCGGCGCAAGTAGCAGCCGCGCATGAGGGAGAGGGTGTTACGCTCACACGGTAACCGAATGAACGGCCGCGCATGCAGACATGCCGGCTCAGCATTTAGGATGCTCATAACATTGTTGTGTGGGTCGAATTACTCCGCACTTGAAGTGCTGAGAATATTAAGAACTAAACAAATGCAACAATGTTGCAGTGATATAAGTGGTACAGTGTGTACCCGATAGGTGAGCATACTACATCTCCCTCCCTTTGAGAAATAACGTAATCTATGGAGTTATTTTGTTAATTATTATGTTGTATGTGTAATATATATAGTAACATACCCACACCCACATATCTACCACATAAGCAGTAACATACCCACACCCATCTACCACATAAACATATTTACATTACGCATTTGTCACACCCAAAAATCATCGGCTCCCAAGAGTCGCCAATTAATATAAACATCCTCTTGAGTTATAAACAAATGAAAGAACCCCAAATTGTCGGCTCCCACGACTGACCAATTAATGTAAACATCCTCTTGCGTTATAAACAAATGTCCCCAAACTCCAAAAAGCTTTTATCCCCCAATACTGCAAATTGGCAGACGCAGCTCAAACCTAGATCGCTCTCACGCTCAGTGCTCTCATTTTTGACACTCTCAATTTATCAATAAAGTTCTTTCTCCCAATCGAAGGTTTGATAAGCGCCACCGTAGTTTATAAATTTGAGTTTTAAGTTGAATCTTGTAAGGAGCAGACCTATCTCTCCCAGTTCGCGTTTACACTATTTTGATAAATAAAAATTAAATTTTTTTCAAAGTGCTAAATCCCGAATTTGTTATTGGCGCAGCCGGTAGGATATAACTTTTCATACGGTTATATCCTTAAAGAACCCTAACATCGTTCGTCCCAGTGCAATTCTAAACCAGCTATCGCAGTGTCGGTTTGTGTCGCTAATATACGAACGGAGACCTCAATTTTTGCAACACGCTATCGTAGTTCAGGTTGCGAGGTTTTTTAATAAATCTTGACCCGTTTGACTGTCAAGTAACTAAAAAAAATAAATAAAAACAAATTTTTTGCAAAAACCCCTTTTATTGTAAAAGTTAGTGCCTTTGTTCGTAACACAAGGGTTGCTAAAAAATAAAACACCTTAGTTCTCCCCCACCAGTGGTAAGAGACAAGGTATACCAATTTAAAATCAAATTCATAATACAAAACTTTAAAATTGTAAAAAATTTACAAACCTAAATAAAAAACCAAAAATGGCAGACCCAGTGCTATTATTGTCAGAAAACCATCTGAATCAAGCCCTGAACCAAATCAGGCAAGTACCGCAATTTGGAGGCAATACGCTCGAACTCAGCCCGTTCATTAGGAGGATTGATTTTATCCTGGAGTTGTACCCCACAACATGTATACGCCAGGCGAGCGTATTCTTCAGTGCGATTGAAATGCAGCTTCACGGAGATGCCCAAAGGATATCTCAATTATCAACAGCCAGATGCTGGAGGGACTTAAGGAACGCCCTCATCAACGAATATAAAACCCAGACGCCCTGCGAAGAACTACTAAGGCGTCTGTATAACACCCCCTTTCCCGGGTGTATACGTAAGTTCGTTGAGGACATTCAGTCCAAATCTTTTATAATATTAAATAAATTTGCTTTAGAAAATAACGCTTCAAATACAATTTTATACAAAAATGCTCTTAATAACACTGTTAAAGATGTAATTATGAAAAAATAGCCAGATAGACTTTTTATGACATTGGCTAGGTATGATATTACTAACGCTAGTAAACTAAAATGTGTAGCACAACAAGAAGGTTGTTATGAAACATTTTATTCAGATCGAACAAAGAATTCACAAAGTCAAAACCAAGATATGAGAAATTATCAACCCCAACAAAATACTAATAAACAACAAAACTATACTTCCCAAAACCAATACAGACAACAAAATAATTTTTCCCCAAATCAATATAAGCAGCAGGCTAGTACGTCTCAAGGCCAACATAAGCCTAATTATAATAAAAATAACAGCGAAACTTTTTATGAAAACCACCCACTATATCAAGCAACAAAACAAGAATTCCAACAAAAATTAAATTATAATCAGGTTAGGAATCATATAAATTATCAATCACAACAAAATGGGGCTAATGCTCCTAATCGACCAATAAAAAGAAATCGCGAAAATACGAGTGAAAATGGATACAGAAAATTTTCATCAACAAGCCTCGGACACCGAACAAGAAATAGAAGCCCTTACATACGAATCATCATGAATAACCAAGAGTTCCGATGTGTTGTAGACACCGGCTCTTCTATTAATTTAATTAAAGAAAATTACTTTCATTTTCCAACGAAAAATACACCTCTTAATGTACATACCATAAATGGTAATATTCAATTAAATAAATTCGTGTCCTACCATGCAAGTAAGCTTTGTCCGACCAAAAAAACATTTTGGGTCCATAATTTTTCCGATAGATATGATATGCTCATAGGAACAGAATATCTTGAATGAGATTTAATTACAATGACTTCGAATATAAACAAGGAGAAGCAGAAATTGATTGCTGCGATCCCTAATTTTCAACTGATACACCTATTAATTTTGCAATAAATAACGACTTGCAAGAAACCAATAAGTTTAGATTAGAACACCTTAATGACGAGGAAAAAGATAATCTTAAGAAAATTTTATATGAATTTAGTGACATACAGTACAAAGAAAGTGACAATTTGACTTTCACGAGTACTATCAAGCATGTCATTCATACAAAAAACAAGAGAGAACGCTATAGTCGGGTGCCCCGACTATCAGATACCCGTTACTCAGGTAAAAGGAGTGCGAGGGAGATGGAGATAGAAACTTTGATCACGCATAACTTTTAAACGAATGGTCCGATTTGAAAAATTTCTTCTACATTTCGATAGGTATTGATAAACACAATAAAACTGCATTTTTACTTTTCCGAAATATTTAAATTTATATTTAAATAAAATCGTATATAAGCGATTGTGGGCGTTAAAGGGGGCGTGGCACCTTTTTGAAACAAACTTGCTTTTATAGTTTCCGAGATCTCAGCGTTCATACGGACGGACAGACGGACAGACGGACATGGCTAGATCGACTCGGCTGGTGATCCTGAACAAGAATATATAAATTAGAATGTATAGGGGGTGCAGGAGATGAATTATCAGAATTCCCTCGCTGCTGTCTCCAATGGATGTTAGCTGGTTACTCCGTGTGCGGCCGGTTGGCCTGGTACCTCCAATGCTGAGATAGGAAGGTTAGGTTGGAAGGTTGACTTCCCTTCAATACTGCTGGCCTAGGGACTCAGTCAGTGTAATAATTAATAAGTGATTTAACGACTAAGTGTCGGAGATTCATATGAGCTTGTGCTCTTGCTTTATTGAATGACAATTATGAACTGAACTTAAGAATGAAACTTAGAGCTAACAAAAGACTCACAGCGGCCACGCAAATATGCAGTGTTTGCCGTCTGTGCACGAGCGTCCGGCCCAAATGCAACATCAGCAATTTCGGCCGGAGTTGGATAAGGGACAGAAATCAATGCTTATGTCATTGACTTCTGTCAGCTTATGTTAACTTGTTAACTACTCCCCCTCTGGATTAAGGCCGCCCTCGGCCGGCGCTATCTCGGCAATGACTTCCTTCAGTTGGGCTGCCGATCTTCTGGCCTTGAAGAAATGCAGATAGACCATACCGACACAGATCATCGCACAACAGAATACGCCCACGATCAGTGATATGCGGTACGTCTGGTTGGTGTCGATGTTTTTGTCGAACTCCTTAATAAGCTCCACGTTACGTTCGTTTAATCGTTGAAGGTAAGGGAGGCTGAGCACATCTTGATTGAATGTGATGTTGAGCAATGATGATCTTGCTACCCCTGGAGTTCTCGTGTGGGCCTTATCGTGGTTGACGTAGAGGGTTTCGTTGATGAAGACATGACTCTCGAAGGTAACGAGGTGCGTACCGTGTACCCAGACTTCAGTACCGTTGTCTACTCTGACCTTAGCTGTTTGGTCATTGATGATGAGGATTCCTTCATCAACTCGAGTGACGGGATGTAGGTCACTTGGCTGGGTTGCGCAGTGTGCCAGTACGCCTGCATGGAGTTCTCTAGCGCATGAACTGTCTGATGACGTTTGACAGAACGTGGCTCCCGGCGATACGGCACAGTTCCTAATCGTATGGACTTCTCCACCACACATGGCCACCACGTTGTCCATTATTCGCAGCATAACATTACGGTGAGTGACAGGGAATATAGTGACCTTTTTGCAAACGTTTTTAATCTTTGGAAATTTAATTATAAAGTGAAGGGCATTGGTAGATTATAAAATTTTTACGGACGCTACGGACATAAGGTCCCCTATGGGGGTATTAGTGGGTTCCTCAAGCCAAACTGACTTCAGGTCTGTGTGATCGAGTATATTGGGGCTGACAATATTAGCTTTAGCAAGTGTAATGGCAAGCATCAAGTTTTGCAATTCCATCATCAACATTCTATTTCTGGCCAGGAGTGTTTCATATAGATGGCCAGTGTCGACTTGTGAGTCTTTAGAAGTTTTAAGAATTTGATTTACTGTAGTGGTTAATTCATTAATTTTATCTTGAACTTTAGTGTTGATTGCTACCTGTCTATTATTTGCGTTAGTCAGCTGCATCTCTATGAATCTCGTCTTCTCCAAATCACCGGCGTCCGGTGTTCCTGCTACTACCTTAAGAATTGACCCCAGAAAGTCTAAACTTCTAGCGATCCTATGGTGCACGCCCAACGATTCCAGTAGGTCTCGTATGTGCGCGGTGTCTACTTCCAGCAATTTTTTCATATGCGACTGTGGGAACATGTCACTCATGCTTGCTGTTTCGTCAAGTATTCGCATGTATTCCGAAAGATTTGACGTGTGTGTTACGTACGCAAATTCCTCCCATACCAGCACTTCGCCATCAATGATGGGAATGTATTTTGCTTGCGAATAGTCAGCAATGTGCGCCGACGCCAATGACAGGGACAGTAGGATGATAAAACCGCACCTGTGGAATGAACCTTGATTACGTATAGTTCCGAAGATGTTTAAATTTTCCTCCACCAAAATTAATCTAACTTAAACCAGGTATGGCACTGAGGCCTATGTAAGTAAATAACTTGCCAAGTGGCTAAGAGAAGAAAAAGTATAAAAATAATAAAAGGTAAGTAAAAAACTTAAAGGACATCGTTGGTCGTATCATTTAAGATTGTCCTTGTGGACCACCCTCCCTTAATGAGGACCGTGGTCCCCAGGTCCGCTTCTACGGCTCTCTCCTCACATAAGGGTGTGAGTTTATTTCCTAGCCTTCTGTTGGATTTTACCAATACCTTTTCCCCAACCTCGAAGACTCTATTCTGCCGGGATGCGTTTTCTCGGCTTCTTAACGCGTCCTGGGCGTTTTTTATTTTCTCTCGGATTTTAATTTGTAAGTCCTCCGAGTTCGTCTGTACAACATCAGCTGGCCTTTTGTTAATGACCGAGTGAATTGATTTGTTGTACTTTGCAGTGGCTAGTAAAATCAATTCTATGGTATCGGTTATACCTTTGTCAATCTTAATGCATCTAGCGAGTTCTAGCAGGGTGCTGTGAAAGCGTTCGACCTGTCCGTTAGATACACTGTGTAAGGGTGGTGCATTTGCGATACCAACCCCAAAGTGGTTAGTCAGCATGGCCGAGATCGTATGCGAATTCAACGATGGTTCGTTGTCGCAATAGATCGTTTTGGTTTTTGGAAAATAGTTCATTAGCTGCAACAGCGCTGGTTTCAGGTCCTCAATTGTTCTAGAGGGAATGGGCTGCACGACTGCGAACTTTGAAAATTTGTCGATGCACGTCAGGAAGTATTTCCTGTCCGTTGAGAAGATATCAATGTGTAACATCTCCCCTGCATGGGATGGGATCGGTGACTCGCCGATTTCCTGTTTTCTGGGATGCCTATCATATTTGGCCCTCGCGCAGGTCTTGCAGTTTTGGACAACTTCGTTGGCTAATTTAGTCATTTTAGGAAAATAATATTCAGAGAGCACCTGCTTGACATTCTCCTGTGCCGATCTGTGTGCCCTATTATGCTCGGCAGTAATGATTTCCCGTCTCTCCCCGATTGCAAAAATGTCCGTCACTCGGTTTTTGCAATACCAGAATTTGGTGGCCGGGAATTGCCGGACCAATTCGTCCTGTATCATTGCCAGCGTGTGCAGGTTACAATGGATGGCGTTTACGCCTTTAGGAACGATTATGTCTGCGAGCTCATCAAGTAATGACTCTTTGCAGGAGAAGTTAATCGCATGCCGTCTCTTGTTACCAAAGAGGACGAATTTGCGTTTTAACGGAAAGCGTGCCTCCTCCAGAGTTATCTGGTTCTGGAAACAATTCAAGGGCTTATCCGTTGTTTCAATTGTGTGTGTCAAGGAGAGCTCGCTGTGAATGGTGGCTGCGCACGATTCAGCTTCTTGTCCCTCCATGACGTTAAGTTGTTGCCGTGACAGTGCATCGGCAACAAGATTTTCCTTGCCGGGTTTGTAGAAAATCCGCGCTCCTGACTCATCAATGCGCGCTTTCCACCTTTTAATCTTTGCATTCGGATTGGATTCCGACACTGCAAAGGTTAACGGCTGGTGGTCGGTAAAGATGTTGATATCTTTCACCGCGTACAAATAATGTCGTAACTTAGCCAGTGCCCAGATTATGGCTAAGAGTTCCCTCTCATTGGTGGCATAGTTAACCTCCCTGTCTTTCAATGTCCTTGAGATCATTGTTATTGGTCGTCCCTCTTGGGACAATACTGCGCCAATGCCATAGGCCGAGGCATCTGTCGTTAGATCAAATGCCTTTTTATAGTCGGGGTACCTTAGCATTACGTCGTCGGACGCTAAGATATTTCGTAGTTTCTGGAACGCTTGTTGCTGCGCCTCAGAGAACTGAACCGGAATGTTTCGTGACCTGTGTCTACTAACTGTTCCGTTTTCCCCTTTCAGGATGTCCGATATAGGCCTCGCTATTGCTGCGAAGTCCTTAATGAAACATCGATAGTAGCTGGCTAGGCCTAGAAATGATCGTACCTCAAAAACATTTTTGGGTTCCGGAAATTCTTTTATGGCCTTTACCTTGTCTGGGTCTGTTGTAGCACCGTTACAAGTGACTACAAACCCAAGGAAGCTCACACTTTTCTTAAAAAAGCTGGATTTTTCTATTGATACTCTCATGTTTGCATCGTACAGGCTCTTAAGAACCCAATCTACGTGCTTGATGTGAGAGTCTTCGTCTTCCGAAAAAATGATTACGTCGTCAACGTAAACATAGCAGAACTTGCCGATTTGTTCCCGTAGGATGTCGTCGATGGTCCTCTGAAAAATGCTGCCTGCATTTTTGAGGCCAAACGGTAGTCTGCGGAATTCGTATTTCCCCCCATTTACTGAGAAGGAAGTTTTTTCTCTGTCGCGTTCTGCGAGTATGATTTGGTGATAGCCAGACTTGAGGTCTAGCGTAGAGAAATATTTAGCATTACCTAGGTTGCCTAATATCATGTTTATATTTGGCATAGGATACTTGTCGGACACATTTCTTTCGTTTAATTTGCGAAAGTCAATAACTAGTCGCATTTTTCGGTTCCCAAGCTCGTCGGTCCCTTTTTTATCCACAACCCATATCGGGTTGTTGTAAGGGGATACCGATTTCTGAATTATCCCGTTTTTAAGCAGATCTTCAATCTCTTTGTTGACGAAATCCGCTGCCCCCATGGGGTACGGGTATAACTTCGCGTATATGGGCTCCTCACTAACTGTTCTGATGGTAGCTACCACCGATGTGTTGTAAGGTAACGCCTCATTAGGGTTTGCAAAGGCCTTTTTCCTGGTCTTTAGCATTTTTAGGAACGCGTTTTTTGCCAATGGCGGTGCATCTGAGCAACTCACGTTGGTGAAGTTTACATCAGCGCACGTATGGAAATCGATTTGCTCTACCTCGGTGCCCCAATTTAGGCTACCGGAAGCTAGGCATAGTGTTGCCCCTGCCTGTTTTAATAGGTCAAGGCCGATTATTCCATCAAAGGAGGATAAGTCCGGTAATAGGAAGAACGTGCTCTTCAAATTAAATAATGATACAAAGCATTTCTTGGTGATTGTTGTAACGCCATGGAGTGAGTGAATGGTGAAAGGGGAATCGACGGGGCGAACGCCTTTTAAGCCTTTGTGAGGTCGGATAAAATTTTTCGCCGCACCCGTGTCGATGAGGAATCTCATTTCTTTCCCCGCTACTCTTCGTCTGATGACGGGCAGCAGGGATTTTCCCCTAAAAAAATAATCATGTCCGAATCGTATTCGGAGATGGAGTCATCGTCGACTTTGGCCGCCGCGCTGGAAGCTGCGGCTGCGTATGTATCATCGGCCTGATCTACGCTCTGAGCGATATGATTAACCCTTTGTCTTTTGTGAGGGCCTGAACGACCGGATGTGGCCGGCTTCCCATTTTGGTAAGCCTGTGCCTGGGTAGGTTGTTTCATCCTGGAAAGGGATGGGTCAACATCCATCGGTTCCTGGGTATTACCCTGCGGTACAGGATGTACCTGTGCCCTGTGCTGTTTGCTAAAGTGCGGGTTTTTACTGGCACCGAACTGCTGATTTGCCTGGGAAGAGGATTTGTCTTGTTGACGATCTTGTGGCTTTGGAGTTTGCCTACGATCTTTTTCCTCTTGGCTTTTAGCAAACGTAGTTGCGAAAATGTACCTTTCGTGGTTTGATTCCACTTCTTGTGCCAGGGCCAGAGCCGATGGCATGTCTCTCGGCTTTGCCGCGAATAGCACATCCGTAAGGCTGCGCTTGAGACCGGAAATGAATACGCGCAAGGCGTCTTCACGGAATTTATCGCACAAGGTTTTAGCCTCTGACGGCTCGTGTGACATATTGACTTTGTTTGTCAACAAGGTTAGTTTTTTCGACCTCATCGTAATACTGCAGCAGGGAGAGATTTCCCTGTCTGAGGGTGCCCATCTCCTGCTCTATGACATGCATCGGGCGTTTATCGCTATATGTAAAATCGAGGCGACTTATGATCGCATCGAAGTTGAGTACTGTTCCGAATGACGACAGTACTGCGTCGGCGGGTCCCCTAACCTTGCTTCTGATGATTATTACAGCTTGGTAGTGGCGAGAGCTGCCATCCAATCGTTTAAAAATGTGATAGGCTGCTACAGCCGCCTGCCGCCAGGAGACGTATGTTTCTTGCGCTCCCGCGAATTCTGGCAAGCACTTTACCGCGTCCAGCGGTTCGTTGCATGGAACGGCGTCGTTTATCTCTATGGTTTTATATGTATTTATTTGGGGGGTCTGGGCTGGAGCTGACGCGATTCCGACTGTCGCTACCCGCCCGGCCAATTCCTCAATTCGCTGCCTAAGCGCTTGCTCCCTCAGTTCGTTTTGGGCGGCCTGTTCTGCAAGGGCATTAGTAACGGCGGCCTGTATAACGACTCGGAGCTGCTCGGGATCCATTTCTGTAGGGGGGGCTGGGGACCCGAGTGTTGGGGTTGAGGTGTGGAGCTGTCCCTCACTCTCAGACTCTGAGTCGCTCGAGTATTGCTTATTGTTTCTATATTCGAGAAACGGATTACTCATGGGCACCCGGATTTAACTGCACCGAAATTCGTGCGCATAAGCAAAAGCTATACACAACAAAGACGAAGGCAAAAAGCTTGGGGGTCGTATTTCCTTGCGATAAGCGGAGCAACAAAACCAACAACGGTGTCTGCAGGGTGGCGATGTATGCACCGCTGCATAAAATGTATGTTGAGTACACAGCGAGAAATAACTTGAGCTGCTTGGCGAAATAACGATGCGCCGTGACACAGGGCGGAAATTATGAGTGATAAAAGAATTTTTTATGCGCCTCACAAGTCATATATCATTATATATGGTAATTCAAATTTTTCGCAGGGAAAATAATGTGCGATAATATTATAATATTTATTTATTAGATAGTGGGGGGGAAACCTGCACTGTCGTTAAGTAGAATAAAGGCACAACACTATGAATGTAGTGGCCAGTGGTTGGCGGGTTGCGGGTAGACTTGCTTCTCCGCTGGTTCAAATACAGATGCAAGTAATATAACGCTGCGTCGCAAATGTATGTGCCGCCGCAACAAAAAAATTTTTTAGCGGAGTGGGGGTTAAACAGCAGTCATAGAGATGCGAAGCTAACACACGAAAAATATTCTCACAAAACGTATTCGTTGTTAATATTCATATGTAATATTTATTTATTTTGTACCACTTTTATTTGAAACCAAATTCCTAAAATTCAAATTCTCAAGGAATACTCAAACTTAACACTTGATTCAGTTTTTGCTGGTAGCAATTTTTTTCAATTTAAGTTTTTTAATATACAGACCCAACAAAAAGTTTGACCATCAGTGTCCACTTACATGTTTTTTACTGTCATTTAATTATTTCCAGTTCGGGTCAAGAGGGCCTGTCGAGTGGGTATCTTAAAGTTGAGCGCCAATTAGAATGTATAGGGGGTGCAGGAGATGAATTATCAGAATTCCCTCGCTGCTGTCTCCAATGGATGTTAGCTGGTTACTCCGTGTGCGGCCGGTTGGCCTGGTACCTCCAATGCTGAGATAGGAAGGTTAGGTTGGAAGGTTGACTTCCCTTCAATACTGCTGGCCTAGGGACTCAGTCAGTGTAATAATTAATAAGTGATTTAACGACTAAGTGTCGGAGATTGATATGAGCTTGTGCTCTTGCTTTATTGAATGACAATTATGAACTGAACTTAAGAATGAAACTTAGAGCTAACAAAAGACTCACAGCGGCCACGCAAATATGCAGTGTTTGCCGTCTGTGCACGAGCGTCCGGCCCAAATGCAACATCAGCAATTTCGGCCGGAGTTGGATAAGGGACAGAAATCAATGCTTATGTCATTGACTTCTGTCAGCTTATGTTAACTTGTTAACTTATATACTTTATAGGGTCGGAAACGCTTCCTTCTACCTGTTACATACTTTTGCACGAATACAATATACCCTTTTACTCTACGAGTAACGGGTATAATGAGCAACCGGTTTACAAAAAACCATACAAATACCCTCAAGCTTACGACCAAGAAGTCGATTCACAAATGAGAGATATGATAAAACAGGGAATAATCCGAAAGTCAAATTCCCCTTATTGCTCACCTATTTGGATAGTACCTAAGAAAGGTGACGCATCTGGAACAAAAAAGTTCCGTATCGTACTTGACTATCGTAATTTAAACGAAATTACGGTAGATGACAAATACCCTATCCCGGTCATGGATGAAATATTGGACAAACTTGGTAGATGCCAATATTTTACCACTATTGACATCGCAAAACGTTTTCACCAAATACAAATGGATGAAAATTCCATTCCAAAGACAGCTTTTTCCACCAAAAATGGTCATTACGAATATACTCGAATGCCCTTTGGATTGAAAAATGCCCCTGCTACCTTTCAAAGGTGCATGAACAATCTCCTAGAAGATTTGATCTACAAGGATTGTTTGGTCTACATGGACGATATTATCGTGTACTCCACTTCATTGGAGGAACATGTATTATCTTTGCGAAAGGTATTTGAAAAATTACGAGAAGCTAATCTTAAGCTTCAACTCGACAAATGCGAGTTTATGAAAAAGGAAACAGAATTCCTTGGACATATTATAACAACAACTGGTATAAAACAAAATCCGCTCAAAATAGAGGCAATAAAAAAATTCCCTATACCCAAATCCCCAAAACAAATAAAATCTTTTTTAGGTCTTTGTGGATTTTATAGGAAATTTATCCCAAACTTTGCTAAAATAGCCAAGCCAATGACAGCAAAACATAAATTTTTAATCCAAGAGAAAAATATGTAATCGATTTTTATATGATAGATAATAAACAATTTTTATATTGTATAGACATTTATTCAAAGTTTGCCACTTTAATAGAAGTCAAAAGTCGAGATTGGTTAGAAGCAAAAATAGCATTAACTAAAGTTTTCAATGAAATGGGTAAACCAAGCCAAATTAAAGCAGACAAAGATTCAACTTTCATGTGTGCAGCATTGCAACTTTGGTTAAAATCTGAAGACGTTGTTATTGATATAACAACAAGCAAAAATGGAATTTCTCACGTTGAGAGATTTCATAAAACAGTAAATGAAAAATTAAGAATCATAAACAGTGAAACAGATATAGAAAATAAACTAACAAAATTTAAAACTATTCTTTATGTCTATAATCATAAAACAAAACATAATACCACAGGCAGAATTCCTGCAGATATTTTTATTTTCGCTGGAACACCAAAATATAATAATAATAACAGTCAAATAAAATTAATAAAACAGGGAAACTAAATGAATCACGAAATAAATTTGAATTTGATACTAGATATCGACAAGCTCCACTAGTAAAATCAAAAACCACTAATCTGTTCAAAAAGACTGGAAAAATCACAAAATTAGATGATAATCATTACGAAGAAGTTAACAGAGGAAGAAAAATAATACATTATAAGTCTAAATATAAGAAAACAAAGAAAATTAACGAAAATAAATACGATAATTCCAGATGCACGCCAAATGAAAACCAAACCTAACTTGTTGATCAACACTATCAACATCCTATTAATTTTAATACTTTTTACAAACCAATACTAATCAAATATTGATAATTTCTCATATCCCAAAAGACATTACAAAAACTTCAATATTCCAAAATTTTGCCTTACCCAAAAGAATTCAATGACATATTAACAGAACCTTTAAAAGACAAATATTATTTTCAAAACAATCAAATATTTTGATTTAACACAAAAGAAAGAGCTACATATAAATGTATTATAGAAATATTAAACCAAGCCAATGCCGAATGTAAATACACAAAAATGTATAAAAAATATGAAACAAATTATATAGAGCCAAATATTATAATTACTTGGAATTTGCGCAAACTATGTTAAACCAAACATGTATAAATCAAGCAATAGTTGTCGTAGGAAATAAAATCCTAAAAGCATTTAATTGTTCTGTACAAATCGAAGAAAATCTAATAACAAATACTATAATGGATTACCCACAAACTCTTTATGTAAACAAAAATGTAACAATGATAGAACCACTGTCAATAATTGAAGCAAAAGTTTTTTGAATCTATCCTTGTGAACTATCTGAGTTTTGTGTTTTGTATTTAAAATTGTTATATTATTATATATACAAGAAAAATCAACTCATTTCAAATTATAATACTTACTATTTTAATTGTAATAATTATATAATTTTTTGTCTCTGACTTTCAAAGTGAACGGTCGTGTTTTTTTTCTGCGCTTCGAATTTTGTATTTTGTTTTCGTTTATTCCCATCGGTGGGTGTTAACAATTTTAATTTTCTTCCGCGTTATTCAAACATATGTAAATTTAAACTCCGTTCGCTTCGCGAGTGCACTTTGTATTTGATACTAACTAATTGTTTTATTTTCGTAATTCTTATCTGTGTTTTCTTTTCTTTTATCTACACCGTTTTCTCTTTTGTGCATGCACTTTAATTTAGTTACGCTCCCGCTCTCTTGCTCTCTTTTTGCTTTGAAAGTTCTAAGCGTGCAGTTTCTGCGCTCTTGCGGTACTTATAACTGCTCGCTTATAAATTTCAATTCGCTTTCTTGGTACAGTGGTCCCAATAAATACAATGAATAATAAAAATTTAGTCTGCTTCTGCAAGAAATGCAGCCTCGTAATCAGGGCTGACCAGTCGAATATGACTTGCTGGTTGTGTGAAAATATGGTGCACACCAAGTGCGCCGGTTTTACTGGCCGGACAAGTGATGACCTATCGAAGGGGCCCAATTTGCAGTTTTGTTGTGATGCTTGTGTCGAGGTTGCGAACGAGATGAAATCGTTCATGCGCCAAACTAAAGGCGGCCTGATGGGGCTGATTAGCTGTTTCGGTGTTGCTAGAGATAGTTTTCGCCGAGCTGATGATCTCCTCTCTGCGCTGGACTCGCAGTTTAATAGTCGTAAGCTATTAGAAGAGTCCCCTAAGCGCAAAAAGGCCGCTGGTGGTAAGGAGCAAAAGGGGAACACCCCGCAACCGAAATCAAAAGAACAACAGAGCATTCCGGCGGATCAGCAGCCGATTTCAGCAAACCCTCAAATGTTGCTAAGATCGGCAGCTAAAAAGATTCGGTATCCGAACAATCCGTTTCAGAATGCATGCAACCAGGGACTTCTAAGAATTCCGATTTGTCCGTAGTGGTTTCACAATTAGTGGATCCACCTATCTCTCAGAATATAGCATCTCCTCCACAAGGGACTACTGAGTCCGGACAACCGGCTCAAGTTGGTTTGGCAGAAGCATTGTCTGCTCCACCAAAATCCCTTTCAGTGGTTCCACTCAAGAAACAAATTTTCGTTTCTCGGCTTTCCCCTGATCAAACATCTTCTGATGTATTGTCTTATATACAAGACAAAACTAAAGCCGATTGTAATAGTGTAAAGGTGGAAAAGTTTAAGTTTTCTTATGCTAGAGACATTTCATCTTTCAAGATAACTGTCCCTAACGAGCTTTTTGAAGCCATATGCTCGGGCGACTTTTGGCCGGATAATATGGTTGTAAAAGAGTTCGAGGCTAAGATAAAGAAGAAGGGGCCCGTGGGAGTAAAACTTCCTAGTCGAGGCCAAACCAGTGTACCAATTTCAAAAAACTAACTTCTAACCTCCTACTTTCCTATCAGAATGCAAGAGGTTTGCGCAGCAAACTTACTAAATTGTATTCCGATAGCCTTTCCTTTGCATCTCATATTATTGTGTTCACAGAAACCTGGTTAAAGCCGGAGATCTTTAGCTCCGAAGTTTTTCCAGGTAAGTACACAATATATAGGTATGACCGTCCCTCTAGACGGGGAGGTGGAGTCTTAATTGGAGTTGATTCAAACCTCCCGTCTGAGCAGTTATTTTTTGATGAATTCAATACTATTGAATTTATTTGTGTAAAGTTATCGCTTCCTGGTAACTTTATATACATAACCTGCTCATATATTCCGCCGTTGTCTGAACTTCCTGATTATTTAAATCACCTATCCGTCATTAAGTCCGTTGCAAATAAGCTTTCCGATAGGGATCAGTTGATAGTTCTAGGTGATTTTAATATACCTGGAGTTACTTGGTCCACTGAGGATGGATCGAATGTCTTACTACCTATAGTACAGCATGATTTTATTGATGGCCTGCTTGACATATCTCTATCTCAAGTAAACCATGTTCGAAATTCATTAGGTCGCCTACTTGATTTGTGTTTTGTATCAAATCCTGAAGGTGTGTTTCTGTCCAGAGTAGCACCACTCACGCAACCTGAAGATCCATATCACCCAACATTCGAACTTTCATTTGATACGGGTAGAGTTATAGAAGAAAAATCAGAAAAATCCAAACGAATACATTGTTTTCGCAAGGCAGACTTTCTGAGGCTAAATAATTTTATTTCTGGCTTTAATTGGTCTGATCTTTACCTATGCATTAATATGTCCGATGCAGTTAATGTTTTTTACACTGCAATAAACTCATTTTTTAATTCCTGTGTTCCGTGGTACTATCCGTCAACTTCCAATAAATCACCTTGGTTTAGCAAAGAGTTGACACACTTAAGAAATGTAAAGTCCAGACTTTTTAGGAAATATAAAAATACCGGTTCTCAATCTGTTTTTACTAGATATTTAAGTGCTCGGTCAAGATTTACCGTGCTTAATGCTCAGTGTTATAACAGTTACTTAAACCGTTGTAAGGTCCAGTTCTCTCAGGACCCGAAACAGTTTTATAATTTTGTTAACACCAAGCGTAAATCTAATTCCTTTCCTTCCTCGCTATCGTTCGAAAACATGACGGCAACCACAGATCAGGCAATAGCCGATCTATTTGCCCAATTTTTTCAAACGACTTACTCTACTTTAGATTATTCATCACAGCCTTATTCTTACAACATATCCAAGTCAAACCTCATATTCTGTCCCACTTTAACAGAAAGCTCTCTTCTTTTGGATCTTCTTCGTATTAAACCTGTTTATTCGCCAGGGCCCGATGGTATTCCTGGGTGCGTGCTTAGGTATTGCGCCAAGGCCCTGTGCAAACCTCTTCACAAGTTGTTTACCTTATCTATAGAAACCTCCCAATTCCCAAATATTTGGAAGGAATCATTTGTTATTCCTCTTTTCAAAAAAGGTAACAAGTTAGAAGCCAGTAACTACAGAGGTATTTCTAAGTTGTCAGCTATTCCTAAGCTTTTTGAAAAAATTATTACTCCTCATTTGCAGCACCTTTGCAGATCAATCATTTCTCCGTGTCAACACGGATTTATTAAACGTAGATCCACAATCACAAACCTTCTAGAGCTCACTTCATTAGTGATAAATGGCTTCAATAGTAGTTTTCAAACAGACGTCATTTACACTGACTTTAGTAAAGCATTTGACTCTGTGAATCACTTACTTCTCATTCAAAAACTTGACCTTTTAGGTTTTCCAGTTGATCTGCTTAAATGGATTTCAAGTTATCTGAATGGCAGGTCACAAAGGGTCCTTTTCAAAAATTCAATTTCTGAAATTCTCCGTGTTACCTCCGGTGTCCCACAAGGGAGCCATCTGGGTCCGTTACTTTTTACATTATTTATTAATGATCTTCCCTCAATTATAAGTCATTCTCGCGTACTTATGTACGCAGATGATGTTAAGTTGTGCCTGCAGTATAAGGACATTTCCTGCCATTTAGACTTGCAATCCGATCTAGATAATTTTCAAAACTGGTGCCGAGATAATTTACTAAATTTAAACGGTTCCAAGTGCAAGCTGATGACTTTTTATCGGGCCAATCCGATATACGCGACCTACACGTTAAGTGGCAGCTCTTTGGATAGAATAACTCTTGTAAACGATCTTGGCGTTCTCTTGGACCCCAAACTAAAATTTTCTAATCACATTTCGTCCATGGTTAATAAAGCCAGAGGAGTGCTTGGATTTATTAAAAGGTGGTCAAAAGAATTCGATGATCCTTATTTGACTAAAACGTTATATATTTCGCTAGTCCGTCCGATTCTGGAGTATGGGTCTCCCGTCTGGAGTCCACAATACGGAATACATATTGGTCGTATTGAATCTGTACAAAAAAACTTCCTTCTTTTTTGCTTTACGGCGCCTAAACTGGGATGCAAATCTTATCTTACCTTCTTATTCTAGTAGACTTCTTTTGATTAATTTACCATCCCTAGCCAACCGTAGAACGATGCTTGGTACTATCTTTATTTATAACCTTATACATGGTGATATTGACTGCCCCGACTTGTTAAGTCGGCTAAACTTTTCTGTGCCAAGTAGATTAACCAGAAATTATATTCCCCTAACTTTAAATCATTGTAGATCTAACTATGCCTTGCATGAGCCTTTCAGAGTATTATGTTCTGACTATAATAGACTTTTTCCTGTAATATCAAATCTTGACTCTCTGCCGCTCCTAAAACGATTAATACTTGCTTCATTGGCACAAGATTGATCTAACTATTACTTTTTTCCCCGGACCTTTACCTTTATTTTCCTATCTCGCGTCTATCTTATCGCGAATCGTGCCGTACGATACACGGCTGCGCCCCTCGGTCGGTTGGGCGGGTAAGTGGGCCGTGGGACTCCGCGCGAAAAAAAAAAAAAAAAAAAAAAAAAAATTCTTTACTTCATTTATAAATTTAAGAGTATTCCGAAAAACATTGTAATTAAATATAAAAATCAAAACAAAAACAATACTAAGAACCCAGAAAATCTAACAGAGTTAAACAATATTGCACTAAATGAAAATACCCTACAATTAAATGAAAACACTACACAAACTAATATACCCACTCACATATACCCTAAAATATTCGACTGAGGACAGGCTCTTTTCTAATGGATGGGGAAGTAACATACTCACACCCACATATCTACCACATAAACAGTAACATACCCACACCCACATATCTACCACATAAACATACATTACATTACGCATTTGTCACACCCAAAAATCATCGGCTCCCAAGAGTCGCCAATTAATATAAACATCCTCTTGAGTTATAAACAAATGAAAGAACCCCAAATTGTCGGCTCCCACGACTGACCAATTAATGTAAACATCCTCTTGCGTTATAAACAAATGTCCCCAAACTCCAAAAAGCTTTTATCCCCCAATACTGTAAATTAGCAGACGCAGCTCAAACCTAGATCGCTCTCACGCTCAGTGCTCTCATTTTTGACACTCTCAATTTATCAATAAAGTTCTTTCTCCCAATCGAATGTTTGATAAAGCCTAGTATCCTGATTGACGAAAACCGTACGCCAGTCATGAGAGAGAGCGAGAGGCAAACAGCCGGCGTTCACTTTTCGTCGGGCCTTTTTTCACGTTGGTCTTCTGTTCGACGAAAAAAATACCAGAAAATTCCATAGCGTTGCCAGTCTGCGGAAATGAACTTTGGGTGAACCCTAGCGAAAAGATTTAAGCCTAGTATCCAGATCGACAAACGATTACGCTAGCGTAAAAACTTTAATCTTTGCAGTGTGACCAAAAGTTTGATAGTTCATCAGATTTAAGCGTGCTACGGTCGTACTGTCAATCAGCTGGGTTTGTTGACAAGCAGTTAAAATTCAAATATCGCAAGACAAGTCTGCCGCTATACAAAGAAATTAAAAAACAATTCAATTTAAATTTAACAGTTGCTTATTTTAATTTACTGATAATTATTTGCTAATTTAAAGTTCATAGCTGCACTTTTATTGTGTTTTTCGTAAATTTTTGACATATGAAACATTTTGCTCTGACAAGAGGCACCCCAGAAGTATTAATGTTATTTTGTCCTCACATGTAAACTCCCGCAATTGACTTTTGCGGGTTTTTTGATTTTTTTTCCTCCATTTTTTAATATGTTTAGTGAGAAGCGCACGCCGAAAGATTAAATTTTTTAATCTTTGCGCTAGGGTTCACCCATAGTTCATTTCCGCAGACTGGCAACGCTATGGAATTTTCTGGTATTTTTTTCGTCGAACAGGAGACCAACGTGAAAAAAAGGCCCGACGAAAAGTGAACGCCAGCTGTTTGCCTCTCGCTCTCTCTCATGACTGGCGTACGGTTTTCGTCGATCAGGATACTAGGCTTAAAAAATTTAATCTTTTGGCGTGCGCTTCTCACTGAACATTATAAGAAATGGAGAGAAAAACTCAAAAAACTCACAAAATTCGATTGCAGGTGTTTACATGTGAGGACAAAATAACATTAATACTATCTGGGGTGCTTCTTGTCAGAGCAAAATGTTTTTAGGTCCAGAATGTACGAAAAAACACAATAAAAGTGCAGCTATGAACTGTAAATTAGCAAATAATTATCAGTTAATTAAAAAAAAAAACAACTGTTAAATTTAAATTGTATTGTTTTTTAATTTCTTTGTACAGCGGAAGACTTATCTTGCCAAGGTATTTGATAATATCTTTTAAAGCCTCTTTCCCGCAAATACGATATTTGAATGTTAACTGCTTGTCAACAAACCCAGCTGATTGACAGTACGACCGTAGCATGCTTAAATCTGATGAACTCTCAAACTTTTGGTCACACTGCAAAGATTAAAGTTTTTTCGCTAGCGTAATCGTTTGTCGATCTGGATACTAGGCTTAAGCGCCACCGTAGTTTATAAGTTTGAGTTTTAAGTTGAATCTTGTAAGGAGCAGACCTAGCTCTCCCAGTTCGCGTTTACACTATTTTGATAAATTTTTTTTTTTTCTTTTTTTTTGTTTTTTTTTATATATTTTTATTTGTAATCTATCCTTAGGATAATAAACAAATTTTTTAATGGGCATAATCATGGCAGGATCGATTGCGCTTCACTAAGTACAATCGATATACATATAAGGGTATTAATTTTGACTTATTTTACTATTTACAAGTTTTACTTAATCTATAATCTATCAGGAAGGTCGAGTACGTGGAAACGTTTAAGACGTCTCGTTTCTCTGCTATTGTCTAGAAAGTTGATGGCTAAGTTATTTTCATGGGAATTCAATCTGTTTATATATATTGTACTTAATCTTTTAACTTCATCTCTAATAAAAGGAATTTGCAGATCTTTGTGTATTTCGAAATTGCTAATATACCAAGGAGCCCCTGTGATGTTTCGGAGAGTCATGTTTTGGTATATTTGTAGGATTTCAATGTTGGAGGTACTTGCAGTTCCCCAGAGTTGAATGGCGTATGTCCATACCGGCTTTAAAACTGCTTTGTAAAGCCGCACCTTGTTCTCTAGGCTCAGCTCCGACTTTCTGCCCATTAGCCAGTACATTTTTTTTATTTTTTGTTTTAAGCTGCATTTGCTTAGCTTTTATATGGGCTTTCCATGTCAGTCTTCGATCTAAATGAACTCCTAGGTATTTAACACTTTCGCATTCTGGGATGTTCACGCCACCCAGTATCACCGGAGGACATTTATCTTTTCTTAAGGCAAATGTTATTTGTATTGACTTTTGAGTGTTGACAACTATCTTCCATCTGTTTAGCCAGTTTTCTATTAAATGGAGCTGTTCCTGTAAGCGCTGGGATGCCTCAACTGGATTTATGCTTTTTGATAATAGCGCAGTGTCATCCGCATATGTTGCTACTAAAATGTTGTCCATAACAGGAAGATCAGCCGTAAAAATTGTGTATAGAACGGGGCCTAAAACACTTCCTTGTGGTACTCCGGCATTTACGTCATATAATATTGATGATTCATCCTGCTGTTGAACGTAGAAACTGCGTTTTGTCAAATATGATTTCATCAGGAGATAATATGGTGCAGGAAGCCATTTCTTTATTTTATAGAGTACGCCAGGATGCCAGACCTTGTCAAATGCTTGTTGAACATCAAGAAATACTGCAGCACAGTATTCTTTCTGTTCAAACGCACTGATTATTGTCTGCGCCACTCGGTGACATTGTTCGGTCGTTCCATGCCCTCTTCTAAACCCAAATTGATGTTCGGGTATGATGTTGAGAACGTCCAGTACCGGTAACAATCTTTTTAAAAGTATTTTTTCAAATACTTTAGAGAAAGTCACCAGCAAGCTAATCGGACTGTATGAAGAAGTCAATTGTTCGGGTTTATTCGGCTTAGGTATCATAATTACCTCAGCACATTTCCATTGGCTGGGGTAGTGGTCAAGTCTCAGTATGGCATTATAAATATGAGTTAGCAGGGTGATACACTTCGGGGGTAGATTTCTCACAGTAATGCCATCAATTTTGTCAAATCCTGGCGATTTTTTAGGCTTCACACATCTTATTTCGGCCTGAACCTCAGAATATGAGATATGCCGAATTGGCATACTCATTTGACATGGTGCATCCAAGAAACTCATGACCTCCTCTTCTGTTTCTATATCAGTAATGGAATTTGGTTGGAAAACAAGATGTAAGTGCTGCCCAAATGCTTCTGCTTTTTCTTTGTTGTTCCTGCAACGAATTCCATTATTGTCTTTAATTGTGGTGTTCCTTCTGGAGGGTCTTTTTAAGTAGGCTGTAGCTTTCCATAAACTGTGCTCCAAGTCACTAGTGAAAGGATTGAGGTTTCTTAAATATTCTGCTGTAGCTTCATTTCGCATTTCCCTTAGTTTTCTATTTAGGTTCTTAGCTGCATTATTGAAATTAGTTTTATCAGATGGGCATCGGCTTGTTTGCCATGTTTTTCTTAGTCTCCTTTTATTTCTAATAAGCTGTCTAAGCTCTACGGAAATATAGGACTGCGTAGATAGATATTTTGTTGATTGCGGTGTAAACAGGAGTCCAGCCTCATGTATTACCTGAGTGAGTTTTTCAACTGCAGAGTCAATTTCATCTCCAGATTTTAATGATACATCCAGACAGACATGATTTTCGAGCCAGTTTTTAAGAGCAGTTATGTTTGTATTTTGCCTAATTATTCTGTATGGTTTCTCTTTCATCAATACGGTTGATCCAAATGTTACTATTAGCGGTGAATGATCAGAGCTCAACTCGAAGTTTTCTTCAATATGTAAATGATGCGAAGGTACTCCAGCATAAACAACAAAGTCTAGGAGATCAGGTATTTTGCGAGGATCAGTTGGCCAATATGTAGGATTTCCAGTTGATAGTGTCGAGTAATTTTTAAGAGATATGCACTTGTATAGTTCAGTACCTTTTTGGTTTGCTAGCCTTGAGCCCCACCATGGGTGCTTGGCATTAAAGTCACCTCCGACCATAAAGTGACCTCCAAGTCCTTGAAAGAACGTTATGAAGTCCTGTTCTTTAAAAGTAAATCTAGGTGGTATGTACACAGCAGCTATAGTAACATCAATGTGGGAACATTTAATTTGTATAGCTGCGGCTTGAATATTGTTTTGTACAATGTTCTCTTGGACTTTGAATTGTAGAGCATTTTTAATAATTACTGCAGCACCACCTTGTGCTCTTCCTGATGGGTGATCTGCTCTTATGACTTCATAGCCCTTTATAGAAAAATATGATTTTTTATTAAAATGTGTCTCAGATATCAACATTAAGTCAATATCATTCGACTTGATAAAAAGATTTATTTCGTTGTGGCGGTTGGAGAGCCCATTGACATTCCATATGGCAATGCGAATATCTACTTGCATAATTTGTTGACAAGCAACATTATCATATTTAATAGATTATTTGTTAATTCTGATTGCTTTTCTAATAATTTTTCAATTCTTTCTAAAGATTTATTTTCTCTAGTTTTTGAGTTATCTTCTAATACCTGGGCATATGAGGGAACATTATTGTTTATGTATTCATGGTGTACTCTTTCGCGGGGATTCGTGAAGTTCATCGGGGGTTTGTTCTGGGGCTGATTTTTGTTATTATTGGCAAAGGACGCTTTTCTTGATATTAGCTCTTTATAAATTTTGCAGCCTTTATAGCTTGCAGCGTGATTCTCCAAGCAGTTTGCACATTTGGCTGGCAGATCTCTGTCTTTAGGGCAGGTTATGCTAGAATGCTGTAAGGAACATTTCACACATCTGTATTTTTTATTGCAATAAGATTTGGTATGACCAAATTCCTGGCAACGAAAGCATTGCACTATATCACTCACTTTTCTTGGAGGCTCAATTTTAACAATAGCGTTTTCAATATGCTTAAGTTTATATATGTCAGAGTTAGTGTTTTCTGGCTCCAGGTCGACGAAAAACATGTTTAAGGGCTCCTTAGTAATTCTGCTCTTTATGTTACTAATACTTCTCACCTTGTGACCTTGAGATTCTATTTCTGACTTTATGCATTCAACTGGTGTAGAAAAGTGAATATCTTTGACAACAACTCTAAAAGATCTCTCCTGCTTTAATTGAAATGTATGAAATTTAGCATTATCGCTTCTTAGTGATCTAATGAGGTTTCTATATTTTTCTACTTCTTTTACCATAATTCTAACTTTGCCATCGCGTTGAGATTTATACGAAAAGTCTTTTATATTAATTTTTGGCTTAAGGTAGTTTAGTAAACCATTAATATCATTGACATCTGTCATGAAAATAGGTGGGGGTCTAGGTGTCTCTTCGGATTGAGGATTATTTGAGTCGTCATTCAATTCTTGTAGGTGATTTTTACCAGTACTCGGTTCATCGTTACTGTCCTCATCACTGAGTACATCAAATCGATTAAAGCTTTTAGAAGTTCCAGGTCCATCATCGAGCCCCGGCTTTTTTCTGGCCACATTTGGTGAAGTTTGGTTAGATCTTTTTAGTATTCGTGGTACTCTTTGCCATTCCAATACGTCATCATCTTCGTCGTCGCACATGGTTTTGCTGCCCTTTAAGCGGCTGAACTTAGACTGCTTATCAGTTAATTCTATTTTTAGAATATGCTCTCTTTCTTGCAAATGTAATTGTTTTTGTTTTGTTTTGTTTTTCTTCTTTGTTTTTTTGTTTGTCATCAGTAATCAATCACTCCGCGCATACGCGACTTCACTCTGCGAGAGTTGAATTGCAACACGATTTTGATAAATAAAAATTATATTTTTTTCAAAGTGCTGAATCCCGAATTTGTTATTATATGTATGTTTATAAAAATTAGAATATTAAACAATTTTTTGAAGTTAATATTGTAAATATTAGAAATGTTAGTAAATCAAAATTTGAAAATTTATGCGACTATTTCTTATTATTTATTATTATATATTTTTTTCGTATTTGTATTCCTATATTCATTATTATGGTGAATTTTATTATACCCGTTACTCGTAGAGTAAAAGGCTATATTGTATTCGTGCAAAAGTATGTAACAGGTAGAAGGAAGCGTTTCCAACCCTATAAAGTATATATATTCTTGTTTAGGATCACTAGCCGAGTCGATCTAGCCATGTCCGTCTGTCCGTCTGTCTGTCCGTCTGTCTGTCCGTCTGTCTGTCTGTCCGTATGAACGCTGAGATCTCGGAAACTATAAAAGCTAGAAGATTGGCATTTTGCATGTAGATTTTGGGAGTTCCTACGCAGCGCAAGTTTGTTTCAAAATGGTGCCACGCCCCCTCTGACGCCCACAATCCACAAGCTATGCCCACAGTTTTGATACTATTATGAAAATTTTTATTGATATATATTTGTTTCGTCAATACCTATCGATTGGCCAAATAAAAGTTTGCCACGCCCACTCTAACGCCCAAAAACCCATTAAACGCTTAAGCCTGGCCAGCGCCTACATTTCCGCCTTTCATGGCGTATACAATAGCGCCATCTAACGGATGATTTTGGAACAGCTGGCCAAGGTGCTCAACAGAGTCAACATTAATTCTCGATAAGGATTTATATTAAAGGAAATTGCGATGGCTTTTATTTGTCAATACCGAACTATATCCCAAGAACTATGAAAATCAAATCAAGTTTGCCAAATTGGAGGTGTTTCTGGGTACCGATTTTAACATACAAATCGGGAGCTGATTCGAGCGGCGAAAAACATACAAGAAGGCATATTTATATTAAGTTGTTTAGCTGAGTAACGGGTATCTAATAGTCAAGGCACTCGACTCTAGCGTTCTCTCTTGTTTTTCTCTTATGAATGGCCATCCTACAAAATATATTCTATAAAAATTTTTTGAATCTATCCTTGTGAACTATCTGAGTTTTGTTTTTTGTATTTAAAATTGTTATATTATTATTAGGTTTTATCTTCTTTACTGTATAGGGTCCTGTATATTTAAAGTCTAGCCCATGGCCAGTTTCGTTTTTTAATAAAACCTCTTCTATTTCTAATTCAAAATCTATGCTATCTTTGTCGTATCTATCTTTTTGTTTTTGCTTACTGGTTTCTAGCATTATTCTGGCTCTTTTATATGCCTGTTCTTATCTAAATTTAGATTCCTTAGCATAATATTCTATATTATATAATGGTTCTATTCTATCTATGCTATTGAAATGGTTTGGTAAGTTTGAAGTTTTCCCAAATACTAATCCGTATGGGCAATAATCATGTGCCATAGAGGGAGTTGTGTTAAAGCAGTATACGAAGTATTGTAGCCATACATCCCAATCTGTTTTATCAACTGAGATATATGAGAATATGAACTCGTTAAGTGTTCTGTGGCTTCGCTCCACTGTTCCGACAGTCTGGTGATGGTGTGCAGTAGAGTTTATGTTTTTGATATTTAAATTTTTACATAAATCTTCAATTATTGAATTCTTATATTCTGTTCCCACCTCCGTAATGAACGTCTTCATTGGACCGTACTTCAGAATAAAACCTTCAAATATAGCTTTGGCTATTGTTTTTGCACTTTTATTTGGAATTGATATTGCTACAAGGTATTTTGTTAAATCGCACATTAAAGTAACTGCGTATTCATTCCCTTGTTCAGACTTAGGTAGTGGACCGATCGTGTCCACGATTACCCTGTCGAAAGCTGTTTGTGGTGTTTTAGTAATGGTTAATGGTGTTTTTGTCTGCGTGGTTATTTTTGCTTTTTGACATTTTAGACATTTTCGTATGTACTCTTTAATATATCGAGTCATACCTTTCCAAAAGTAATGTCTTTTGACCTTGGCCAAGGTTTTGGTAATGCCAGTGTGACCTCCTTGAATTGGTTCATCATGGTATGTAGACATAATAGCTTATTTTTCTTTTTCAGAATTTATTAGGGTCACCGGGTTGAGTAGCGCTACTCTGAATGATTTTAATGTTTTATTGCCTTTTTCTCCTGCGCAGGATTTCTGTCTACTTTGGTATCTTGTATTGACTTTATTTATATTTCTGGTTATATTTTGTAGTTCTTTGATGGTTATTCTTGATAACGCATCGGCTACGTAATTGTCTTTCCCCTTCAAATATTCAACTGTGAAATTGTATTCTTCTAATTCTAGCGTCATACGTGTCAGTTTGGAACTTGGGTTAGTCATTGAGAACAAGTATGTTAAAGGTCTGTGATCTGTTTTGATAGTGAAATGTTTGCCATAAATGTATGGTCGAAAATGTAATATTGACTAGTGTATTGCAGCTAGTTCCCGTTCGGTAGTGCACTTATTACTTTCTCCCTTAGTAAAGGCTCTTGATGCATAAGCAATGGGAAGTTGGAGTCCGTTATGGTTTTGAGTTAAAACCGCTCCACATGCTTGCTTACTTGCATCAGTAATTATATAAAATTCTTTACTGAAATCGGGATATTGTAGCAAGGTAGGTTCCATAAGTTTTGTTTTCTAAATAATTGAATGCGTTTTGGCATTCAGCTGTCCATTCTAAAGGAACATTCTTTTTACATAATCGTGTTATGTGCCGTGAATAGTCGGCGAAATTTTGTATAAATCGTCTGTAGTAATTGCAGAATGCTACAAAACGTCTTGCGCTGTCTGCATCGTGTGGGGCTGGATAATTCAGTATGACGTCATATTTCTTGTCGTCTGGTAGTATTCCTTTATCTGTGCACTTATGTCCTAGAAAAGTCACCTCATGCATAAAGAATGAACAATTTTGTGGATGTAAATTCAGGTTGTATTTCCTACATTTCTCAAAAACATCTGCTAAGTTTTTAAGCATATGTTGTTCGGAGCAACCTATAACTATTAAGTCATCCATATAAAGGAATGCTTGTGAAGGTTCAAGTCCGGAGAATGCAATAGTCATCATTCTCTGAAATGGACTTGGCGCTATTTTTAAACCAAAAGGTAATCGCGTGAAGCGATACATTGCTCGTTGAAAAGGAAGTTATATCTCTTGAGCTTTTTCCAAGTTCTATTTGGTGAAATCCTGACATTAAATCAAGACATGAAAAGTATTTCAGTATCGGTCGTTCAGTCGCAGAGACGCGCATTTTGAAGAAGGTTGCGCCTGCGCTTGAATTAGTCTTTATATGTATGCGTGTTCATGCATTCTCATACAGGGGTGCATGTGTAAGTTTATTTCAATTCGATGCGGCAAGAATATTTTGTCTTTTGCTACTTTTCAGACTTGGTACCCTAACAATATGGGCGTATTCACTATTTGGCTAATGATCAAAATAAGAATATTATATGTTATAGTATATTTTTTAATATTGAAATAAACTCACACATGCACCCCTGTATGAGAATGCATGAACACGCATACATATAAAGACTAATTCAAGCGCAGGCGCAACCTTCTTCAAAATGCGCGTCTATGCGACTGAACGACCGAACTCGCGCAATGAGCGCGCGAGCGTCAAAATGAGAATAAACCCGAAGGCACACGAAGTGTCTGGGGCCTGCCACTAACAGCTCTGGGGCCTCCCGGAAAGATTTTTGAGGGTCCATATTGCTTGTATGAAATGACTAGTCTATATGTATGTTGTATGGTTAGTGGCACTATGCAGCTTGTTTTTTGGTGGCGACGAAAATTCCGCTCTCTCCGCTCGCACAAAGTTGAGAGCGTAAAAATCTAAAAATAGAATTGCACGAATAAGAAAGTGCGTATGTGTGCGTACTTGTTTGAGAAGACGATTTTGCGGCCAGAAATCATTTCGGGACTAAGAAACTAATTGTGTGTCAAAAAAACTTTTACGATTGAACAGGATGTTTATTTAAACTGAATTTATGTATATATGGCAATGAAGCTTGATGTACGATTTTTTATATACCTTAAAAACAAATATCGGCATATTTAATTCATAGTTTCGTTTTACATATTTAAACTAAAGCTAAAAACATAACTTTTAATACAAAACATATAAAACTGTTTGATTAAATTTAAAAATATTTCAATAAAGTTTAATAGATTTGAGTATACTATGATTGTTATTGTTATATTTTAAATTGTTATATTTAATTGTTATATTTAAAGTTTATTTAATTAGATATATGTATTTCGCTTTATTTTTTATCAATGGCTATTTTTTATTAACTTTTAAATGGAAATATTAAATTTAATTTTTATTCAAATATATTAAACTTTGATTTAAAGACTTAAAATATTTAAAGTAAATACGAATAACATCATATATAATATTAACCACCTGTATTTAAATATTTTCTTATTAAATCAAGCAGTTTTATATGTTTTGTGTTAAAAGGGATGTTTTTATATTTAATTTAAATATATAAAACGAAACGTTTAATTTATTATGCAGATATTCATTTTTATTTATCCATCGTTTTTTTTTTGTATACCTAATAAATATTTAAAGCTAATATTATTATTTTATAAAAAGTTATAATATTTATGAAAAAACTAATTGAAAGCTTAATTATAAAAGAGCTTAATTATAAAAAAACTAAGCTACAGGATATCCTATTTATATCTAATATTACGTACATACATATTTATAAATTTTATTCCAAGTTGTCGAAAGCGTTTTGTTATATTTTTTAGAATGATTTTTCGATGCCATTTTTTTTTAAATTTTTCAGTAAAATAGTATTTATTTATTGGTGTCGCTTACAAATAATTTTTAATAAGTTATCCTAATACAAATTAGGATATTCTAATACAACTTAGGATATCCTAATACAACTTAGTTAAAATCGCCGCTCAAATTTGCTACCGTTTACATTTATGTATATATGTATCTGTATACTAATGTTTATATTTAATATTATATAATGTAATTTATGTATGCATGTATATAATCGGTACCCAGGGAACACCACGGGGAGGCCATTACAATTGTAATGGGGTGATATATTTATATGACCTTCGAGTCGACTTGAAATGCTTTAATTTACATTAAAACATTTCCATGTTCCCCAAAAAAAGATTGTTATCTAACTATTGCTTAATTGCTTCCATTTTTTTGTATTATTTATTTTATTTGTCTTACTTAATTTGTATTGATTAAGTTTTTACATTAAGGTATAATTTGTATCTTTTAAAAATCGCACCTATCGTTCTTTTACTTGTGAGATAGAATACTAAGTTTAGCTTGCCTTTTTTGTCTATCAGCTATTACAGTCCATTTGCAATGCTTATATAGTAAAACTTTAATAAGTTTGTTAAGGAGATCTATCTTATGCACATAACATTCAACTAGTCCGTCAGGGGTATCAAATTGAGCTTTCAGGAAATTATTCCTTATAGATTTGAAAAGATGTGGAATGTCATAAAACATATAATATTTTTTATTATTGAAACTAAAGTAAGGCTTCTCATTAGTGACATCAAGTAATGAGGTACATTTTCTATTGTTACCTCCTTGATCATACACAACACCCCTTACTTTGAACCCAATATTTTCAGCTATATTAATATTTTTATAAATAAGGCGTTTCAAACATTCGCCTTTTATATTTGTTTCGGGTACGAAATAGTTTAATATAAACTTCCATTTTTAAAATACCCCGTATAACAAATACGCAAATGTGGCTTCCCATTTTATTAGAGCGGTCAAGTAAGTGCTCTAAGCCATCAATTATATCAACAGAAGCATTATATGTTAAGTTTTTCTTTATTGCAACTTCATCACAATATTGCATTCTTTATCCGGTTCAGTCATTTCCTTATAGTAATAGTATCTTTAAGGGCTGAATACAGACATTCGTTGTCTCCCGGCTGTAATTTTTTTATGCTGTTCCACTTTTGTAAAGATGATGGACTAGGAAGATTTAATTCTAATGAGTCTCTTAAAAACATACATGTTGAAGTGGACCTGTAATAAATGCTCTGGGCGAACAATTTTTCGGAATCACTCCATCTCATATTTGTTCCCTTTTTTTCTTTAAGAAGCCTTTTTTTTTATTTCCCGTTAAATTTAATTGATCAATTTCAGAAATTATGTTTTTCTCGGACTCATATTTTAATCTACTCATCTTTCGTTTTAAACTCAAATTTTCTTTTTGCAGCATCTTTATTCGTAATTGTCTTTCATCAGACAACTTTTTATATGTATAATATTTTTTTTGGAGGACTTTAATGTTTTTGTGCTTTTATGGCACTGACGACAAACTTCAGCAGGGGACTCTGAGCGGCGTCTTTTTATTGGAGGCGATCTTAGAGCATTAAAATTAATCTCATCATAATTGCAACTCAAATCTTTAATAAGGTTGCGATCTGGGATTGTTCCGTTCCTCAGATATCTTACCCCAATATCATCTGGGGAGAAATGATCTTGGCATAAAAACAGTGTTGAAGTGCTCGCCACAAAATCCTCCGAAAATTGGCACTTTTCAGCCCATTTCTTTAAAATTGTCGGATTCTTTTCTGGAAACTTAAACAATTTGAGGTCGGGAAAATCGCGCCTTGATTTTTGGCAGTGGGACAGGCTGCACTTGTTTCCACTAATCTTTGCTCTTTTTTTCTCTGACATAGCAATTCAAATTTGGCAATTAGAAATTTCTAGTGATAATATTTACATATGTATGTACATATATTGGAAATCAAACCTGTGAAAATAAGCAGCAGCACCAGCAGCACGTAAAATTCGCGTAAAATTACAAAACAATGTAAACGATTTTAAATTTCTTTTTTTCACTATTTTGCACAATTTAAACACGCACTTTTATTTTTTATGCCACTGATGCAGCGGATCAATTTTTAATAGAAGGGAAAGCGTTTAAACTTTCAAAATCTTTAATATTCGTTGGAATCGGGGAGCTCTATGAACTTGTAGGCTTTAAGCGAAGACAAAAGAGAAACCCAAAAGAGAAACAAAAAGTTAGCGCGCTTTTTTTCACCCAAAAGCGCGCTTTTTACAAATCAAATTAAAAGGCACAAAATCATTAAAGCAAATTTAATTTTCATAAGAAATACTAAAATTGGTTAATTTTTATAAAATGTATATATAATATTTAAGTATGTATTTGTATAAAAACTATTTAAATTAGTAGTATATTTAATATATGTACTATTTTAATTATTAAATAGTATATTTAACATATTAACTATTATTATTTTTATTATTATTTAGTATATTTAATAAATAAAATAGTTAATATACAAATACATACATAAATATTTATAATTTATTTTTACGGGGTAGGTTTAATTTTCAAAATTTAGCTACCTTATATATTTTAGGTAAGTTATCCATTTTTAGTATTTTGTGTATAAAATAAAATTAGCTTAGCGCGCTTAGCACGCGCCTATGTTTGGAAAAAAAGCGCGCAAACCGTTTTTGTCTCCCCTTTTGGTTTCTCTTTTTTCTAAATAACTAAAATAGTTAATATACAAATACTTAAATAAATTTAATTTATATTATGATAATAATGTTATTATAATAAGTATAATATAAAAAGACCACTTATTTTTAAATCTATATATTTTAAAGACAATAAATATAAAAATATTCATCCTGTTCAATCGCAAAATTAAAATCGTTCACACGTCGTACGCTGAATACCCTAATGACAATTATTTCGAAGTTAAGTCATGTATGAAATAAATTATGTATTTTTATATACTTAGATATATATGGTCATTACTAAAAAATATTCTACATTCGTATAATTATCATATAAAGGCAATATAAAAGAAGTATTTATAATAATGTTACAATTTTAAAATAAAGGGTATATTTCGACAGCGCGCTGCAGCGAATTTCTTCGCTTGTGAATACATGTGCACACATACAGTCGTCGGCTGTCGCAGTATGCGTGCAAGAGAGAGGCCGGCTCTAGAGCGCTCTCTCGCTGGCTTTTGATCAGAGAGCGAAAAACCAGTTAAAAAGCCAGCACAAAAATTCGTGTGCAAAAAAAACCGTTTGGCGTTACGCATCTTAGAGTTTATATTGGTCTTTGCTTCTACAGTCTCGCCTTTGACGTTACTTTTTAATTTGGCAATTACTTCACCTACCGTTATTTCGTTTCCAATCAGATTTTCGGCTACACCGTTTAGCTTTGTCTTTATTTGTTATGGAACTGCATTTGGTCCTGGGACGGTGCCGGCTAGCTCCCGAATCCCCAGGCTAGCTCCCGAATCCTAGTCGCGAGGAGTGACTTCGACCAGCAGATTATGGGTGATGCCTCCGCCGAATCATCCGGGGCATCCTTGGTGGGGTGGGCGTGCTTGGCTAAGTCATCGATAGCCACCAAAGCACCACATTTTTCCCGTCAATTATAATTGTTTGCATTGTTTACATTTTGGTTTGTTTTGGTTGTTAGTGATGAGCGATAGATTTTGTGAAGTGAGACGCGCGTATATCGATGTTTATGTTGTGGATACTGTAGGGATATTGGGGAAACTCCGCCCTGGGGATTCGGGAGCTAGCCGGCGCCGTCCCAGGACCAAATGCAGTTCCATAACATAGGGCTATCGATAAAGTAGGAGGGTGGCAACCCCTACTGGAGTGGCGCCCCCTTCTGCTGATGTCTTGGCTATCTAGCTATTTAAACTAGCCCGGTTCGCTCTGGGTATGGTTAGGATGGCTTTCATATGTCCAATGACCCAATTTCGAGAGAGGCGAAGGGAATATGGCGAGATATAGGCATGATAGGCAAATTTTTATATAGTCGCAGCCATATTGTCCCAGCAGACAGAACAAAAATGTTAAATAGTGTTTGTGCCGAAATATAATAAAAAGTGAGTGTTAGAGAAATTTGTGTTAGGTTTAATAGTTTATTTTATTTATAAATAATTATTCGTAGGGCAACCGGGGTCCCAATACAATGGGCCCCGGGATATTTAAATTGGATGTTTAAATTGAAAGTTCAAATTGGAAGACTTAATTGGACTAATTAAATTGGAAATTCAAATTGGACATTTAAATTGAAGGATTAAATTGGACTAATTAAATATTTAATTCGGGGATTGGCATCCATATCCATACGCACCTTCGTTCGACCCAGCGATACGAAGCGGACCAGCATAACTCGCCTTCCTCGGACGCAGCCAACGCCATCCGACATTCGCCGGTGAGTCCGTTCCGAGCTGATAAGTCGGGGGTTATCTGGCCGGCAATTCGCGCCGCGTCCAGAGGCACCACCATCAGTCTCGCCTTCGCCACCGTTCCTCGTGGTGTTCCAGGCCCTTACTGCTGCTGGCCTCCGGCAGAGTACGCTGTAGTCGGGGCATAGTTGGCCCGGCGCCTAGCCCAGAAGTGGCTGAAATCATTAATGTTAATTTAAATGTGCACGTTACTAAATTTATGTACTTACCTGTTGAGCTGTATATTTATCCGGACTTAGACCCGAAAACCTCAATTTGTCCTCGTTGTTGCCTGTGAAAAAAGGGTCGCGATTATTAGTTTTCGGCGGGATTGTTTACAGTGCGTACTACTTACCATTTGGCCTGTCCCTTCTTTTCCCTAGGAGCTCCTCAGGATTAGGTGACCTGACACATACCTAGTGTGTGCCTTTTTTTTGCGCCTCTTTCCACTGCGAGTTCCACCAATACATGTCTGGTGGAACATTATTTCCGCGGCGCCTGTAGCATTTGCCAAAGGAAGGTAATCTTCCGCTTTGACCGCGTAAATTTGTAGACGGTGGCCAAGTGTGGTCGTAAAGGCTAAGGAAAGATGAATTAATTACTAGGAGAGCAAGTTATGTTAACTTTAGTACTTACTGTGGATATTAAATGTACATGAAGACCGAAATGTGCGAGTGAGTTGTCGCTGTGGGGGAGATGGAGCTGTCCTAGTCGCGAGGAGTGACTTCGACCAGCAGATTATGGGTGATGCCTCCGCCGAATCATCCGGGGCATCCTTGGTGGGGTGGGCGTGCTTGGCTAAGTCATCGATAGCCACCAAAGCACCACATTTTGCCCGTCAATTATAATTGTTTGCATTGTTTACATTTTGGTTTGTTTTGGTTGTTAGTGATATGCGATAGTTTTTGTGAAGTGAGACGCGCGTATATCGATGTTTATGTTGTGGATACTGTAGGGATATTGGGGATACTCCGCCCTGGGGATTCGGGAGCTAGCCGGCGCCGTCCCAGGACCAAATGCAGTTCCATAACATAGTGGCGCCCAAAAGGTGTTGCATTTCAAGTTGGAATCGGCTGGAGGAATTAAGAAGAAGGTATTCGTTTTTGGTAGGGCTATCGATAAAGTAGGAGGGTGGCAACCCCTACTGGAGTGGCGCCCCTTCTGCTGATGTCTTGGCTATCTAGCTATTTAAACTAGCCCGGTTCGCTCTGGGTATGGCTAGGATGGCTTTCATATGTCCAATGACCCAATTTCGAGAGAGGCGAAGGGAATATGGCGAGATATAGGCATGATAGGCAAATTTTTATATAGTCGCAGCCATATTGTCCCAGCAGACAGAACAAAAATGTTAAAATAGTGTTTGTGCCGAAATATAATAAAAAGTGAGTGTTAGAGAAATTTGTGTTAGGTTTAATAGTTTATTTTATTTATAAATAATTATTCGTAGGGCAACCGGGGTCCCAATACAAAGGGCCCCGGGATATTTAAATTGGATGTTTAAATTGAAAGTTCAAATTGGAAGACTTAATTGGACTAATTAAATTGGAAATTCAAATTGGACATTTAAATTGGAGGATTAAATTGGACTAATTAAATATTTAATTCGGGGATTGGCATCCATATCCATACGCACCTTCGTTCGACCCAGCGATACGAAGCGGACCAGCATAACTCGCCTTCCTCGGACGCAGCCAACGCCATCCGACATTCGCCGGTGAGTCCGTTCCGAGCTGATAAGTCGGGGGTTATCTGGCCGGCAATTCGCGCCGCGTCCAGAGGCACCACCATCAGTCTCGCCTTCGCCACCGTTCCTCGTGGTGTTCCAGGCCCATACTGCTGCTGGCCTCCGGCAGAGTACGCTGTAGTCGGGGCATAGTTGGCCCGGCGCCTAGCCCAGAAGTGGCTGAAATCATTAATGTTAATTTAAATGTGCACATTACTAAATTTATGTACTTACCTGTTGAGCTGTATATTTATCCGGACTTAGACCCGAAAACCTCAATTTGTCCTCGTTGTTGCCTGTGAAAAAAGGGTCGCGATTATTAGTTTTCGGCGGGATTGTTTACAGTGCGTACTACTTACCATTTGGCCTGTCCCTTCTTTTCCCTAGGAGCTCCTCAGGATTAGGTGACCTGACACATACCTAGTGTGTGCCTTTTTTTTGCGCCTCGTTCCACTGCGAGTTCCACCAATACATGTCTGGTGGAACATTATTTCCGCGGCGCCTGTAGCATTTGCCAAAGGAAGGTAATCTTCCGCTTTGACCGCGTAAATTTGTAGACGGTGGCCAAGTGTGGTCGTAAAGGCTAAGGAAAGATGAATTAATTACTAGGAGAGCAAGTTATGTTAACTTTAGTACTTACTGTGGATATTAAATGTACATGAAGACCGAAATGTGCGAGTGAGTTGTCGCTGTGGGGGAGATGGAGCTGTCCTAGTCGCGAGGAGTGACTTCGACCAGCAGATTATGGGTGATGCCTCCGCCGAATCATCCGGGGCATCCTTGGTGGGGTGGGCGTGTTGGCTAAGTCATCGAAAAGCACCACATTTTTCCCGTCAATTATAATTGTTTGCATTGTTTACATTTTGGTTTGTTTTGGTTGTTAGTGATATGCGATAGTTTTTGTGAAGTGAGACGCGCGTATATCGATGTTTATGTTGTGGATACTGTAGGGATATTGGGGATACTCCGCCCTGGGGATTCGGGAGCTAGCCGGCGCCGTCCCAGGACCAAATGCAGTTCCATAACATAGTGGCGCCCAAAAGGTGTTGCATTTCAAGTTGGAATCGGCTGGAGGAATTAAGAAGAAGGTATTCGTTTTTGGTAGGGCTATCGATAAAGTAGGAGGGTGGCAACCCCTACTGGAGTGGCGCCCCTTCTGCTGATGTCTTGGCTATCTAGCTATTTAAACTAGCCCGGTTCGCTCTGGGTATGGCTAGGATGGCTTTCATATGTCCAATGACCCAATTTCGAGAGAGGCGAAGGGAATATGGCGAGATATAGGCATGATAGGCAAATTTTTATATAGTCGCAGCCATATTGTCCCAGCAGACAGAACAAAAATGTTAAAATGGTGTTTGTGCCGAAATATAATAAAAAGTGAGTGTTAGAGAAATTTGTGTTAGGTTTAATAGTTTATTTTATTTATAAATAATTATTCGTAGGGCAACCGGGGTCCCAATACAAAGGGCCCCGGGATATTTAAATTGGATGTTTAAATTGAAAGTTCAAATTGGAAGACTTAATTGGACTAATTAAATTGGAAATTCAAATTGGACACTTAAATTGGAGGATTAAATTGGACTAATTAAATATTTAATTCGGGGATTGGCATCCATATCCATACGCACCTTCGTTCGTAACTCGCCTTCCTCGGACGCAGCCAACGCCATCCGACATTCGCCGGTAAGTCCGTTCCGAGCTGATAAGTCGGGGGTTATCTGGCCGCCAATTTGCGCCGCGTCGAGAGGTACCACCATCAGTCTCGCCTTCGCCACCGTTCCTCGTGGTGTTCCAGGCCCTTACTGCTGCTGGCCTCCGGCAGAGTACGCTGTAGTCGGGGCATAGTTGGCCCGGCGCCTAGCCCAGAAGTGGCTGAAATCATTAATGTTAATTTAAATGTGCACATTACTAAATTTATGTACTTACCTGTTGAGCTGTATATTTATCCGGACTTAGACCCGAAAACCTCAATTTGTCCTCGTTGTTGCCTGTGAAAAAAGGGTCGCGATTATTAGTTTTCGGCGGGATTGTTTACAGTGCGTACTACTTACCATTTGGCCTGTCCCTTCTTTTCCCTAGGAGCTCCTCAGGATTAGGTGACCTGACACATACCTAGTGTGTGCCTTTTTTTTGCGTCTCGTTCCACTGCGAGTTCCACCAATACATGTCTGGTGGAACATTATTTCCGCGGCGCCTGTAGCATTTGCCAAAGGAAGGTAATCTTCCGCTTTGACCGCGTAAATTTGTAGATGGTGGCCAAGTTTGGTCGTAAAGGCTAAGGAAAGATGAATTAATTACTAGGAGAGCAAGTTATGTTAACTTTAGTACTTACTGTGGATATTAAATGTACATGAAGACCGAAATGTGCGAGTGAGTTGTCGCTGTGGGGGAGATGGAGCTGTCCTAGTCGCGAGGAGTGACTTCGACCAGCAGATTATGGGTGATGCCTCCGCCGAATCATCCGGGGCATCCTTGGTTGGGTGGGCGTGCTTGGCTAAGTCATCGATAGCCACCAAAGCACCACATTTTTCCCGTCAATTATAATTGTTTGCATTGTTTACATTTTGGTTTGTTTTGGTTGTTAGTGATGAGCCATAGTTTTTGTGAAGTGAGACGCGCGTATATCGATGTTTATGTTGTGGATACTGTAGGGATATTGGGGATACTCCGCCCTGGGGATTCGGGAGCTAGCCGGCGTCGTCCCAGGACCAAATGCAGTTCCATAACATAGTGGCGCCCAATCTAAATATAAAATAAATCGTCGAGACGACGACGTCTCGCGTACAGTTATTTGCTTCGCATAGCCTCCGCTCCGGTGACTTGGAGGGCAACAGCAGGTTGCATGCAACTGCACCGGGAGTGGTGGGCTGCGAGGCAGAGTGACAGGCTTAGGGGATTTTTTTTTTTTTTTGAGCAGGCAGGAGACTTGACTCCGAGTAGAGGCAATGGCTCCTGGTCACAGAGAACACTGGTCGTGACCGCCGGGTGGCATCTTCGCCTGTAATAGTGTTAGAGAAATTTGTGTTAGGTTTAATAGTTTATTTTATTTATAAATAATTATTCGTAGGGCAACCGGGGTCCCAATACAAAGGGCCCCGGGATATTTAAATTGGATGTTTAAATTGAAAGTTCAAATTGGAAGACTTAATTGGACCAATTAAATTGGAAATTCAAATTGGACACTTAAATTGGAGGATTAAATTGGACTAATTAAATATTTAATTCGGGGATTGGCATCCATATCCATACGCACCTTCGTTCGTAACTCGCCTTCCTCGGACGCAGCCAACGCCATCCGACATTCGCCGGTAAGTCCGTTCCGAGCTGATAAGTCGGGGGTTATCTGGCCGCCAATTTGCGCCGCGTCGAGAGGTACCACCATCAGTCTCGCCTTCGCCACCGTTCCTCGTGGTGTTCCAGGCCCTTACTGCTGCTGGCCTCCGGCAGAGTACGCTGTAGTCGGGGCATAGTTGGCCCGGCGCCTAGCCCAGAAGTGGCTGAAATCATTAATGTTAATTTAAATGTGCACATTACTAAATTTATGTACTTACCTGTTGAGCTGTATATTTATCCGGACTTAGACCCGAAAACCTCAATTTGTCCTCGTTGTTGCCTGTGAAAAAAGGGTCGCGATTATTAGTTTTCGGCGGGATTGTTTACAGTGCGTACTACTTACCATTTGGCCTGTCCCTTCTTTTCCCTAGGAGCTCCTCAGGATTAGGTGACCTGACACATACCTAGTGTGTGCCTTTTTTTTGCGTCTCGTTCCACTGCGAGTTCCACCAATACATGTCTGGTGGAACATTATTTCCGCGGCGCCTGTAGCATTTGCCAAAGGAAGGTAATCTTCCGCTTTGACCGCGTAAATTTGTAGATGGTGGCCAAGTTTGGTCGTAAAGGCTAAGGAAAGATGAATTAATTACTAGGAGAGCAAGTTATGTTAACTTTAGTACTTACTGTGGATATTAAATGTACATGAAGACCGAAATGTGCGAGTGAGTTGTCGCTGTGGGGAGATGGAGCTGTCCTAGTCGCGAGGAGTGACTTCGACCAGCAGATTATGGGTGATGCCTCCGCCGAATCATCCGGGGCATCCTTGGTTGGGTGGGCGTGCTTGGCTAAGTCATCGATAGCCACCAAAGCACCACATTTTTCCCGTCAATTATAATTGTTTGCATTGTTTACATTTTGGTTTGTTTTGGTTGTTAGTGATGAGCCATAGTTTTTGTGAAGTGACACGCGCGTATATCGATGTTTATGTTGTGGATACTGTAGGGATATTGGGGATACTACGCCCTGGGGATTCGGGAGCTAGCCGGCGTCGTCCCAGGACCAAATGCAGTTCCATAACATAGTGGCGCCCAATCTAAATATAAAATAAATCGTCGAGACGACGACGTCTCGCGTACAGTTATTTGCTTCGCATAGCCTCCGCTTCGGTGACTTGGAGGGCAACAGCAGGTTGCATGCAACTGCACCGGGAGTGGTGGGCTGCGAGGCAGAGTGACAGGCTTAGGGGATTTTTTTTTTTTTTTGAGCAGGCAGGAGACTTGACTCCGAGTAGAGGCAATGGCTCCTGGTCACAGAGAACACTGGTCGTGACCGCCGGGTGGCATCTTCGCCTGTAATAGGATCGAAGGATTTGCATCCGAAGGTGGTCCGTGCAATAACTCTGTGATATACATATGTAAACTGTGATAAAATAGTTAGGGCGTAGATTTTTAGTTATTTATTTATTTATATTTATATTTTGTGTTTTGGGGTAAAGTCCGTTGTAGTTAATCCGTAGGTGTTGTTTTTGTTGATCCTGAGGCTTTTGTTTCTCGGATGTGGTTGATACCTTCTGTCGGTTGGATGCTTAAATGTGTGTTCGTGACCCGTGACTTACACGCGCTGCACGAACACCTCGATTTAAGGATCAAACTACAAACGGGAAAACAAAGCCAACAGGACTCAACCACCAGCCAAAGTCCTTAACTGGCGGCTATCACCACGAGTGATAGCTAGTTCAGTTGACGAATGGCTGGGAGAAAGCACAGGACGAGTTAGGTCGGAAGTCCACCGGCGAGGGTCAGTTCCATCTCCCCTGATAAAAATCTCAGAAGAATTAAAGCAAAAAGGAGGAATCATAAATAAATCATCATATTTATTTATTCTATTTATTTTCGTTCATTATTATTTATTTATTTATTCAAAACATTTATTTATTTATTTAAAATTTTGTTTCTATAATTATTATCTGTTATTACATGTTTATATATTTATCTGTTTATTTATTATTTGCTAGTCCTTATTTTAATATTTATTATTCTTCTTAAGTATTTATTTCTTGTGGTGATTTGTTTAGGGTAGGATATAGGAATTCTGAGGGAAATAGGTATATTTTGGTTTTGTTGTTTGTGCGATACGAAGATGCTTTCCAATTACGATCTCCGATCGAAGGTTCTTCGGGCCGAGGAAGAGGAGAAATTGTGGTCCACCGATTTAGATGAGGTTGCCGGGGCCGAACAGCCACGGATATCGATGGGACTGCCAAGGACTCCGCTGGGTCGTCTTCATCAGGAGCTGCGCAGGGAACTTCAGATGGGAACAGATCCCACGCAACATCAAGTTCTGGAGCAAGTGAGCTCGGAGGCGTTTCTGGACAACGCGGCGAAATCGGCCGTAAACGTGGCATTGGCCCAGGCTGCAGAGACCAATCGAAAGGCTCAGGAGTCCGGCGTCAGCCAGTCCTTAAGGGATGAAATCGGAGGTGGCTTCCTGGAAATGATGAAGCGGATGAACGAGGTGTTATGGCCTGCTGCTCAGCGGCCGCAGCTTCCACAGGGGAACCATACCGATCAGCAGCAACATCCGGGTTGGACGGACACGGCGGCACCACAGGCTCCAAGTCTGGTCCAGAAAGGGGCAATTCCAAAGACGGCACCATCAGCAAGTACGATTGGCTCCCGTCCACCGCCACCTAAGGTTCCACCAAAGCCGCCTAGAAGGCCCGTCGAGTTGTTTCCGGTGGAGAGCGGCAGTCCAGGATATCCTCTGGATGACGAACGAGGGCGACGCAACGAGCCTCGAAATTGGCACTTCGAGGACCGCAGGGCTTCCGATTTCCGCGAGGAGCCACGTTTATATGCCAATATAGGGCTATGTGGCGGCAGCCAACAGGTTCGCATCGAGCGGTGGGGCGTTTCTTTTGATGGCGAGGACGAGCGAAACTCGGTGGAGGATTTCCTGTTCCGGCTCGAGTTCCTGCAGCGGCAGTACCAGTGCCCTTGGCAGGAGGTGCTCCGCCATTTCCATGTGCTGCTAACCGGACGGGCACGCGAGTGGTATTGGGTCCACGTGCGTCACTGCAGGGTGGAGAGATGGCCACAGCTGCGTGCCGCGCTGATGGACAGGTTCCGAGGCCACCAGACGGAGCACGACCGGATGCATCAGCTTCTGCAGAGGGAACAGCAGCCGGGAGAAGCCGTTGAGGACTATGTCCATGCGATGCAGCAGCTAGCCTCTCGCCTAAAAAAACCACTGTCAGAGCGACAGATGGTAAAAATAATTAAAAGGGGCTTGAGAGAGGTTATTGCAAGATTTGTTTACGCAATGGATGTGATGACTGTGGACGAGTTGAGGGAAGAGTGCTGCGAGGTGGAGCGCAATTTTGGACGACGAGGACGTGCGGCCTATGCGCACCCGATGCGTTATCCTCCGGCGGAGAAGGCCAGGGTTAGCGAGGCAGCCGGTCCAGATACTGCAGAGGATTCTCAGTGGCAAGTGGAGGCGTTACAAGCGAAGACCAGGAATCCGTTCCGAGCGGGCTGCTGGAATTGCGGAGCCGTAGACCACGGGTTCCGTGAGTGTGCGGCAACAGAACGGCACTTGTTCTGCTACCGATGCGGAAGGCCAGACACCGTGTCTCCGAGATGTCCGGATTGCGCGGAAAACGGTCGGCTGGGCGATCCGAGGGCGGGAAGGATGCGTCCAGACAAGAGTCCCGCGAAGAAGTAATTGATCTAGGACTAAAAAAAGGGTTTAGTATGTACGAGTAGTAATAAGAACAATTTAAAATACTTACCTTATGAGAAAAGGATGCGCAGGTACTTGGAGGCCAGGAATCGGATCTTCTCCAACCATCAATTGAGCGGGATAAGATTGGTGTCTCGGAAAGTCCAGAAGGCCAGGGATCGATTTCGGAAGAGACGAGCGAAGAGGCGAGAAGTGGTTGCCGCTGTGAAGCGCAGTGGAGCGGGGGACCCTCGACCATTCGCTGAAGTACAGATCCTGACCAAGCAGCTGACTGGTTTGTTGGACACGGGAGCGAGTGTCAGCCTGCTGGGCAAAGGTGGAAGAGAGCTCGTCGAGGCGTTGGATGTGCCTGTCCAGAAATACCTGTCCGTAGTCCGCACGGCGTCTGGAGAAGACCGCTCGATTATAGGACGCGTCGAGCTACCTGTGGAATACAGAGGACAGATAAAACGAATCCTGTTCTATGTATGCCCTTACCTGGAGCAGGAGGCTTATTTTGAGTGGACTTCTGGCAGGCATTTGGCTTGGCTCCGGCGGTGATAGGCCCCAGCGACCCGGAAAGCGTCAAGGCAGACGAAGTCCACGCTAGGGATATGACGAAGAAGATGACGACGAGGAAAAGCCGGATCCCGAATCCTGGACCTTATCCGAGGCCGACGCACGACAGCTCGCGGAGATCCAGGAGGTGTTTCTCACATTTGAGAAGGATGGTCTGGGAACGACCAATTTGGAAAAGCACACGATCGAGCTGATTGAGGGAGCCAAGGTCTTCAAGGATCGGCCATATCCCATGTCTCCAGCGAAGCAGAAGGTTGTCGAGGATGAGGTGGACAAGATGCTAGCGCTCGGAGTCATCGAGGAGAGCATGAGCCCGTGGAGCAACCGAACGACGGTAGTGTCGAGGCCTGGGAAAGATCGGTTCTGCTTAGACGCGCGCAAATTGAACGATTTGACCATTAAGGACGCTTACCTAGTATCGACGGAATCCTGTCCAGAATCGACCAAACGTTTTACATTTCCAGCGTGGATTTGAAGTTCGCATTCTGGCAGATCGGGTTGGACCCGAAGGGCAAGGAACTGATGGCATTTACGGTTCCTGGTCGGCCTCTCTATCAGTTCCGGGTGATGCCCTTCGGACTTTGCAACGCGGCGCAGCGGTTGGTGAGACTCATGGACCGAGTGATCCCAGCTGAGATCCGGTCCAACGTATTCGTCTACCTAGACGATCTGCTGATACTGGCTCCGATATCCAGACCCATTTCAGATACCTTCGGCGAGTCGCAGAATGCCTGAAAGCAGCGGGGTTAACGATTGGTATGAGTAAATCAAAGTTTTGCTTCAAATCATTGACCTACCTGGGTTTTATCGTTGGTGGAGGTCGTCTACGAATGGATCCGGGACGAGTAGCAGCGATCAGGAGGATGCCAGAGCCTAGGACGATGAAGGAGGTGAGAGCGTTCCTTGGGACTGCTGGATGGTACCGCCGGTTCATAAAGAACTTCGCGACGTTGGCCGCCCCGCTCACTGAATCGCTGAAGAAAACTGGAAACTCGAAGTTTTCATTGAGTCCAGAGGCCCAGCTAGCCGTAGAGTCATTGAAGATGGCTTTAACGACTGCACCGGGCCTGGTGCATGCGGACTTCAAGAGACGGTTCTTTATTCAGTGCGATGCGTCACACGTCGGAGTCGGGGCGGTGCTTTTCCAGCGAGACGACGACGGACAAGAGCAGCCAATTGCATTTTTTTCGGCCAAGATGAATAAACATCAGGTAAATTACACCGTGACCGAGAAAGAGTGTCTCGCGGCGCTCATGGCCATCCGGAAGTTCCGGCCATATGTCGAAGGGATGCCATTCACCTGCATCACGGATCATGCCAGCTTGAAGTGGCTCATGTCCATGAAGGATCTGTCGGGACGTTTGGCGAGGTGGTCGCTGCAGCTTCAAGGGTTCCACTTCAACATCGAGCACCGAAAAGGAAGTGAAAACGTCGTGGCAGACACCCTTTCACGGTGTGTGGAGGAGCTCGTAGTTAATCCGACGGAGTTGTTGGGGTTCGAAACCACCGAGTTCGCTGGAGAAGATTACCTCGAGTTAGTGAAGGATGTGGAGAGTAACTTGGAAAGCTTACCGGACTTGAAGATCGAGGATGGCCTCATCTTCAAGAGAGTCTCTTCGGCAAATCTGGACGATGAGATGGAAGGTTCCGAATGGAAACTGTGGATCCCACAGAGTCTGACCCACAGCCTAATCGAGCGTGCGCATACGGACCCAATAGCAGCTCATGGCGGAATGGGAAAGACTCTGGAAATCCTACGGCGACAGTTCTACTGGCCAGGTATGGTGCTGCAAGTCCGAGCGTTCGTACGTGGATGTGATGTCTGTAAGGAGTCCAAGGCGCCGAATTTCCGGATGCAAGTTGGTATTGGGGAAAGAGTCCAGACTGAGCAGCCATTTCAGAAACTGTACATCGATTTTCTAGGAAAATATCCGAGGTCGAAGAAGGGCCAAGCATGGATCTTCATTGTGGTCGACCATTTTTCGAAGTACACGTTTCTGAAAGCCATGAAGGAAGCCTCGGCCGCCAGCGTGGTAGATTTCCTCATCCACGAGGTATTTTACAAGTTCGGGGTGCCGGAAATCATTCACTCGGACAACGGTCGACAGTTTACGTCAAAGATCTTCGTGGAGGCAATGGACAGTTTCGGCATTTCCCACATCAAGACTCCAGTCTACTCTCCGCAAAGTAATGCCGCAGAACGAGTTAATCGAAGCGTGCTGGCGGCAATCCGGAGTTATTTGGAGGAAGACCATCGGGAATGGGACGCATTTCTCCCGGAGATCGAGGTGGCTCTTCGCAACGCGATACACACAGCTACAGGCGAAACGCCCTTCTTCACGGTTTTCGGTCATCACATGTTCTTGAACGGGGCCAGCTACAAGTTGGCGAGAAAGTTGAAATCCCTGTGCGACCATGAGATTGCTGGGATGGGAACAGTCGACAAGCTTAAAGTGATCCAGGCCAAAGTGCAGATGAATCTCGAAAAGTCGTACGAGCGAAGTCGCCAGCAGTACGACCAGAGAGCTCGGACGTTCCTTGCGAAGCCAGGCAAGGAAGTGTATCGCCGCAACTCCGTCCTCAGCAACTTCAAAAGTGCCTTTAACGCGAAGTTTGCTCGGAAGTTCCTCAAAGCTCGGGTGGTGAAGGCAGTCGGCAACAATGCTTACGAGCTGGAGGATCTTCAAGGACGTCGGATAGGGGTGTATCACGCCAAGGACATCCGGGTATAACCTGAAAAAAAGGCAGCATAAATTAAAGGAGCACAACAAAAAAACAAAGGCAGTACTCACCGGCATGCGTGGGCCCCGCGTAGGGCACCGTTTGGAACTGCATTCGGATTTCGCCAGACACCGATCTCCAATGCTCCCAATGATTTCGTCGAGTGGCCATGGTTCGAAGGCGTCTCTCTTAATCCTTGGGTGGTGTTGCATTTCAAGTTGGAATCGGCTGGAGGAATTAAGAAGAAGGTATTCGTTTTTGGTAGGGCTATCGATAAAGTAGGAGGGTGGCAACCCCTTCTGGAGTGGCGCCCCCTTCTGCTGATGTCTTGGCTATCTAGCTATTTAAACTAGCCCGGTTCGCTCTGGGTATGGCTAGGATGGCTTTCATATGTCCAATGACCCAATTTCGAGAGAGGCGAAGGGAATATGGTGAGATATAGGCATGATAGGCACATTTTTATATAGTCGCAGCCATACTGTCCCAGCAGACAGAACAAAAATGTTAAAATAGTGTTTGTGCCGAAATATAATAAAAAGTGAGTGTTAGAGAAATTTGTGTTAGGTTTAATAGTTTATTTTATTTATAAATAATTATTCGTAGGGCAACCGGGGTCCCAATACAAAGGGCCCCGGGATATTTAAATTGGATGTTTAAATTGAAAGTTCAAATTGGAAGACTTAATTGGACTAATTAAATTGGAAATTCAAATTGGACATTTAAATTGGAGGATTAAATTGGACTAATTAAATATTTAATTCGGGGATTGGCATCCATATCCATACGCACCTTCGTTCGACCCAGCGATACGAAGCGGACCAGCATAACTCGCCTTCCTCGGACGCAGCCAACGCCATCCGACATTCGCCGGTGAGTCCGTTCCGAGCTGATAAGTCGGGGGTTATCTGGCCGCCAATTCGCGCCGCGTCGAGAGGCACCACCATCAGTCTCGCCTTCGCCACCGTTCCTCGTGGTGTTCCAGGCCCTTACTGCTGCTGGCCTCCGGCAGAGTACGCTGTAGTCGGGGCATAGTTGGCCCGGCGCCTAGCCCAGAAGTGGCTGAAATCATTAATGTTAATTTAAATGTGCACATTACTAAATTTATGTACTTACCTGTTGACCTGTATATTTATCCGGACTTAGACCCGAAAACCTCAATTTGTCCTCGTTGTTGCCTGTGAAAAAAGGGTCGCGATTATTAGTTTTCGGCGGGATTGTTTACAGTGCGTACTACTTACCTTTTGGCCTGTCCCTTCTTTTCCCTAGGAGCTCCTCAGGATTAGGTGACCTGACACATACCTAGTGTGTGCCTTTTTTTTGCGCCTCGTTCCACTGCGAGTTCCACCAATACATGTCTGGTGGAACATTATTTCCGCGGCGCCTGTAGCATTTGCCAAAGGAAGGTAATCTTCCGCTTTGACCGCGTAAATTTGTAGACGGTGGCCAAGTGTGGTCGTAAAGGCTAAGGAAAGATGAATTAATTACTAGAAGACCAAGTTATGTTAACTTTAGTACTTACTGTGGATATTAAATGTACATGAAGACCGAAATGTGCGAGTGAGTTGTCGCTGTGGGGGAGATGGAGCTGTCCTAGTCGCGAGGAGTGACTTCGACCAGCAGATTATGGGTGATGCCTCCGCCGAATCATCCGGGGCATCCTTGGTTGGGTGGGCGTGCTTGGCTAAGTCATCGATAGCCACCAAAGCACCACATTTTTCCCGTCAATTATAATTGTTTGCATTGTTTACATTTTGGTTTGTTTTGGTTGTTAGTGATGAGCCATAGTTTTTGTGAAGTGAGACGCGCGTATATCGATGTTTATGTTGTGGATACTGTAGGGATATTGGGGATACTCCGCCCTGGGGATTCATGAGCTAGCCGGCGCCGTCCCAGGACCAAATGCAGTTCCATAACATAGTGGCGCCCAATCTAAATATAAAATAAATCGTCGAGACGACGACGTCTCGCGTATAGTGATTTGCCTCGCATAGCCTCCGCTCCGGTGACTTGGAGGGCAACAGCAGGTTGCATGCAACTGGACCGGGAGTGGTGGGCTGCGAGGCAGAGTGACAGGCTTAGGGGATTTTTTTTTTTTTGAGCAGGCAGGAGACTTGACTCCGAGTAGAGGCAATGGCTCCTGGTCACAGAGAACACTGGTCGTGACCGCCGGGTGGCATCTTCGCCTGTAATAGGATCGAAGGATTTGCATCCGAAGGTGGTCCGTGCAATAACTCTGTGATATACATATGTAAACTGTGATAAAATAGTTAGGGCGTAGATTTTTAGTTATTTATTTATTTATATTTATATTTTGTGTTTTGGGGTAAAGTCCGTTGTAGTTAATCCGTAGGTGTTGTTTTTGTTGATCCTGAGGCTTTTGTTTCTCGGATGTGGTTGATACCTTCTGTCGGTTGGATGCTTAAATGTGTGTTCGTGACCCGTGACTTACACGCGCAGAGGTGGCTTCCTGGAAATGATGAAGCTGATGAACGAGGTGTTATGGCCTGCTGCTCAGCGGCCGCAGCTTCCACAGGGGAACCATACCGATCAGCAGCAACATCCGGGTTGGACGGACACGGCGGCACCACAGGCTCCAAGTCTGGTCCAGAAAGGGGCAATTCCAAAGACGGCACCATCAGCAAGTACGTTTGGCTCCCATCCACCGCCACCTAAGGTTCCACCAAAGCCGCCTAGAAGGCCCGTGGAGTTGTTTCCGGTGGAGAGCAGCAGTCCAGGATATCCTCTGGATGACGAACGAGGGCGACGCAACGAGCCTCGAAATTGGCACTTCGAGGACCGCAGGGATTCCGATTTCCGCGAGGAAATATTATATGCCAATACAGGGCTAGGTGGCGGCAGCCAACAGGTTCGCATCGAGCGGTGGGGCGTTTCTTTTGATGGCGAGGACGAGCGAAACTCGGTGGAGGATTTCCTGTTCCGGCTCGAGTTCCTGCAGCGGCAGTACCAGTGCCCTTGGCAGGAGGTGCTCCGCCATTTCCATGTGCTGCTAACCGGACGGGCACGCGAGTGGTATTGGGTCCACGAGCGTCACTGCAGGGTGGAGAGATGGCCACAGCTGCGTGCCGCGCTGATGGACAGGTTCCGAGGCCACCAGACGGAGCACGACCGGATGCATCAGCTTCTGCAGAGGGAACAGCAGCCGGGAGAAGCCGTTGAGGACTATGTCCATGCGATGCAGCAGCTAGCCTCTCGCCTAAAAAACCACTGTCAGAGCGACAGATGGTAAAAATAATTAAAAAGGGCTTGAGAGAGGTTATTGCAAGATTTGTTTACGCAATGGATGTGATGACTGTGGACGAGTTGAGGGAAGAGTGCTGCGAGGTTGAGCGCAATTTTGGACGACGAGGACGTGCGGCCTATGCGCACCCGATGCGTTATCCTCCGGCGGAGAAGGCCAGGGTTAGCGAGGCAGCCGGTCCAGATACTGCAGAGGATTCTCAGTGGCAAGTGGAGGCGTTACAAGCGAAGACCAGGAATCCGTTCCGAGCGGGCTGCTGGAATTGCGGAGCCGTAGACCACGGGTTCCGTGAGTGTGCGGCAACAGAACGGCACTTGTTCTGCTACCGATGCGGAAGGCCAGACACCGTGTCTCCGAGATGTCCGGATTGCGCGGAAAACGGTCGGCTGGGCGATCCGAGGGCGGGAAGGATGCGTCCAGACAAGAGTCCCGCGAAGAAGTAATTGATCTAGGACTAAAAAAAGGGTTTAGTATGTACGAGTAGTAATAAGAACAATTTAAAATACTTACCTTATGAGAAAAGGATGCGCAGGTACTTGGAGGCCAGGAATCGGATCTTCTCCAACCATCAATTGAGCGGGATGAGATTGGTGTCTCGGAAAGTCCAGAAGGCCAGGGATCGATTTCGGAAGAGACGAGCGAAGAGGCGAGAAGTGGTTGCCGCTGTGAAGCGCAGTGGAGCGGGAGACCCTCGACCATTCGCTGAAGTACAGATCCTGACCAAGCAGCTGACTGGTTTGTTGGACACGGGAGCGAGTGTCAGCCTGCTGGGCAAAGGTGGAAGAGAGCTCGTCGAGGCGTTGGATGTGCCTGTCCAGAAATACCTGTCCGTAGTCCGCACGGCGTCTGGAGAAGACCGCTCGATTATAGGACGCGTCGAGCTACCTGTGGAATACAGAGGACAGATAAAACGAATCCTGTTCTATGTATGCCCTTACCTGGAGCAGGAGGCTTATTTTGAGTGGACTTCTGGCAGGCATTTGGCTTGGCTCCGGCGGTGATAGGCCCCAGCGACCCGGAAAGCGTCAAGGCAGACGAAGTCCACGCTAGGGATATGACGAAGAAGATGACGACGAGGAAAAGCCGGATCCCGAATCCTGGACCTTATCCGAGGCCGACGCACGACAGCTCGCGGAGATCCAGGAGGTGTTTCTCACATTTGAGAAGGATGGTCTGGGAACGACCAATTTGGAAAAGCACACGATCGAGCTGATTGAGGGAGCCAAGGTCTTCAGCGAAGCAGAAGGTTGTCGAGGATGAGGTGGACAAGATGCTAGCGCTCGGAGTCATCGAGGAGAGCATGAGCCCGTGGAGCAACCGAACGACGGTAGTGTCGAGGCCTGGGAAAGATCGGTTCTGCTTAGACGCGCGCAAATTGAACGATTTGACCATTAAGGACGCTTACCTAGTATCGACGGAATCCTGTCCAGAATCGACCAAACGTTTTACATTTCCAGCGTGGATTTGAAGTTCGCATTCTGGCAGATCGGGTTGGACCCGAAGGGCAAGGAACTGATGGCATTTACGGTTCCTGGTCGGCCTCTCTATCAGTTCCGGGTGATGCCCTTCGGACTTTGCAACGCGGCGCAGCGGTTGGTGAGACTCATGGACCGAGTGATCCCAGCTGAGATCCGGTCCAACGTATTCGTCTACCTAGACGATCTGCTGATACTGGCTCCGATATCCAGACCCATTTCAGATACCTTCGGCGAGTCGCAGAATGCCTGAAAGCAGCGGGGTTAACGATTGGTATGAGTAAATCAAAGTTTTGCTTCAAATCATTGACCTACCTGGGTTTTATCGTTGGTGGAGGTCGTCTACGAATGGATCCGGGACGAGTAGCAGCGATCAGGAGGATGCCAGAGCCTAGGACGATGAAGGAGGTGAGAGCGTTCCTTGGGACTGCTGGATGGTACCGCCGGTTCATAAAGAACTTCGCGACGTTGGCCGCCCCGCTCACTGAATCGCTGAAGAAAACTGGAAACTCGAAGTTTTCATTGAGTCCAGAGGCCCAGCTAGCCGTAGAGTCATTGAAGATGGCTTTAACGACTGCACCGGTCCTGGTGCATGCGGACTTCAAGAGACGGTTCTTTATTCAGTGCGATGCGTCACACGTCGGAGTCGGGGCGGTGCTTTTCCAGCGAGACGACGACGGACAAGAGCAGCCAATTGCATTTTTTTCGGCCAAGATGAATAAACATCAGGTAAATTACACCGTGACCGAGAAAGAGTGTCTCGCGGCGCTCATGGCCATCCGGAAGTTCCGGCCATATGTCGAAGGGATGCCATTCACCTGCATCACGGATCATGCCAGCTTGAAGTGGCTCATGTCCATGAAGGATCTGTCGGGACGTTTGGCGAGGTGGTCGCTGCAGCTTCAAGGGTTCCACTTCAACATCGAGCACCGAAAAGGAAGTGAAAACGTCGTGGCAGACACCCTTTCACGGTGTGTGGAGGAGCTCGTAGTTAATCCGACGGAGTTGTTGGGGTTCGAAACCACCGAGTTCGCTGGAGAAGATTACCTCGATTTAGTGAAGGATGTGGGAAGTAACTTGGAAAGCTTACCGGACTTGAAGATCGAGGATGGCCTCATCTTCAAGAGAGTCTCTTCGGCAAATCTGGACGATGAGATGGAAGGTTCCGAATGGAAACTGTGGATCCCACAGAGTCTGACCCACAGCCTAATCGAGCGTGCGCATACGGACCCAATAGCAGCTCATGGCGGAATGGGAAAGACTCTGGAAATCCTACGGCGACAGTTCTACTGGCCAGGTATGGTGCTGCAAGTCCGAGCGTTCGTACGTGGATGTGATGTCTGTAAGGAGTCCAAGGCGCCGAATTTCCGGATGCAAGTTGGTATTGGGGAAAGAGTCCAGACTGAGCAGCCATTTCAGAAACTGTACATCGATTTTCTAGGAAAATATCCGAGGTCGAAGAAGGGCCAAGCATGGATCTTCATTGTGGTCGACCATTTTTCGAAGTACACGTTTCTGAAAGCCATGAAGGAAGCCTCGGCCGCCAGCGTGGTAGATTTCCTCATCCACGAGGTATTTTACAAGTTCGGGGTGCCGGAAATCATTCACTCGGACAACGGTCGACAGTTTACGTCAAAGATCTTCGTGGAGGCAATGGACAGTTTCGGCATTTCCCACATCAAGACTCCAGTCTACTCTCCGCAAAGTAATGCCGCAGAACGAGTTAATCGAAGCGTGCTGGCGGCAATCCGGAGTTATTTGGAGGAAGACCATCGGGAATGGGACGCATTTCTCCCGGAGATCGAGGTGGCTCTTCGCAACGCGATACACACAGCTACAGGCGAAACGCCCTTCTTCACGGTTTTCGGTCATCACATGTTCTTGAACGGGGCCAGCTACAAGTTGGCGAGAAAGTTGAAATCCCTGTGCGACCATGAGATTGCTGGGATGGGAACAGTCGACAAGCTTAAAGTGATCCAGGCCAAAGTGCAGATGAATCTCGAAAAGTCGTACGAGCGAAGTCGCCAGCAGTACGACCAGAGAGCTCGGACGTTCCTTGCGAAGCCAGGCAAGGAAGTGTATCGCCGCAACTCCGTCCTCAGCAACTTCAAAAGTGCCTTTAACGCGAAGTTTGCTCGGAAGTTCCTCAAAGCTCGGGTGGTGAAGGCAGTCGGCAACAATGCTTACGAGCTGGAGGATCTTCAAGGACGTCGGATAGGGGTGTATCACGCCAAGGACATCCGGGTATAACCTGAAAAAAGGCAGCATAAATTAAAGGAGCACAACAAAAAAACAAAGGCAGTACTCACCGGCATGCGTGGGCCCCGCGTAGGGCACCGTTTGGAACTGCATTCGGATTTCGCCAGACACCGATCTCCAATGCTCCCAATGATTTCGTCGAGTGGCCATGGTTCGAAGGCGTCTCTCTTAATCCTTGGGTGGTGTTGCATTTCAAGTTGGAATCGGCTGGAGGAATTAAGAAGAAGGTATTCGTTTTTGGTAGGGCTATCGATAAAGTAGGAGGGTGGCAACCCCTTCTGGAGTGGCGCCCCCTTCTGCTGATGTCTTGGCTATCTAGCTATTTAAACTAGCCCGGTTCGCTCTGGGTATGGCTAGGATGGCTTTCATATGTCCAATGACCCAATTTCGAGAGAGGCGAAGGGAATATGGCAAGATATAGGCATGATAGGCAAATTTTTATATAGTCGCAGCCATATTGTCCCAGCAGACAGAACAAAAATGTTAAAATGGTGTTTGTGCCGAAATATAATAAAAAGTGAGTGTTAGAGAAATTTGTGTTAGGTTTAATAGTTTATTTTATTTATAAATAATTATTCGTAGGGCAACCGGGGTCCCAATACAAAGGGCCCCGGGATATTTAAATTGGATGTTTAAATTGAAAGTTCAAATTGGAAGACTTAATTGGACTAATTAAATTGGAAATTCAAATTGGACACTTAAATTGGAGGATTAAATTGGACTAATTAAATATTTAATTCGGGGATTGGCATCCATATCCATACGCACCTTCGTTCGTAACTCGCCTTCCTCGGACGCAGCCAACGCCATCCGACATTCGCCGGTAAGTCCGTTCCGAGCTGATAAGTCGGGGGTTATCTGGCCGCCAATTTGCGCCGCGTCGAGAGGTACCACCATCAGTCTCGCCTTCGCCACCGTTCCTCGTGGTGTTCCAGGCCCTTACTGCTGCTGGCCTCCGGCAGAGTACGCTGTAGTCGGGGCATAGTTGGCCCGGCGCCTAGCCCAGAAGTGGCTGAAATCATTAATGTTAATTTAAATGTGCACATTACTAAATTTATGTACTTACCTGTTGAGCTGTATATTTATCCGGACTTAGACCCGAAAACCTCAATTTGTCCTCGTTGTTGCCTGTGAAAAAAGGGTCGCGATTATTAGTTTTCGGCGGGATTGTTTACAGTGCGTACTACTTACCATTTGGCCTGTCCCTTCTTTTCCCTAGGAGCTCCTCAGGATTAGGTGACCTGACACATACCTAGTGTGTGCCTTTTTTTGCGTCTCGTTCCACTGCGAGTTCCACCAATACATGTCTGGTGGAACATTATTTCCGCGGCGCCTGTAGCATTTGCCAAAGGAAGGTAATCTTCCGCTTTGACCGCGTAAATTTGTAGATGGTGGCCAAGTTTGGTCGTAAAGGCTAAGGAAAGATGAATTAATTACTAGGAGAGCAAGTTATGTTAACTTTAGTACTTACTGTGGATATTAAATGTACATGAAGACCGAAATGTGCGAGTGAGTTGTCGCTGTGGGGGAGATGGAGCTGTCCTAGTCGCGAGGAGTGACTTCGACCAGCAGATTATGGGTGATGCCTCCGCCGAATCATCCGGGGCATCCTTGGTTGGGTGGGCGTGCTTGGCTAAGTCATCGATAGCCACCAAAGCACCACATTTTTCCCGTCAATTATAATTGTTTGCATTGTTTACATTTTGGTTTGTTTTGGTTGTTAGTGATGAGCGATAGTTTTTGTGAAGTGAGACGCGCGTATATCGATGTTTATGTTGTGGATACTGTAGGGATATTGGGGATACTCCGCCCTGGGGATTCGGGAGCTAGCCGGCGCCGTCCTAGGACCAAATGCAGTTCCATAATAATATTTTAGAGTCTGTTAGGTTTTTGTATTCGCCTTTTATTGACTCTATTATATGTAATGCATCAATGAAACTGGTTAAGTTTTCTGCTTTACCATCGAAAACTGGTATAAGCTTTGATGCAGTGTTAATGAAGTCAATATTTGTTTGTGCCATTTTAAAGTTGTTGTTCTCAGTTATGCTTGCGCTTGAGTCTGAGTCTGTTGTATTTTGTACGTTTGATAATAAAACGGCTGGGATAGTAGGATTATTTAAATCTTCTTCCTTTATTTTCGCGTTAAACTCTTCTGACTCTGTCTGATCGACGCCAGTTGACTCTTCCAATGTTAATTCTTCATCGGTTTCAACTGTTATTGTGGTATTAAGAGTAGTCGGTACAGAGATATCTAAGTTGAATTTTTCTTTTATCGATATTAGATTTTCTCTGAGCCTTTTCAAAAATTTGAATACCTTTGACCAATGATCATCATTTAGTTTTTCTCGTCGCCCATGTATTAATATTCGCGCCTCGTTAAAGCAATTTACTAGTATTTCTGCATGTTTCTTTATTGTGCTTCCTTGAATTGGTCTATTTTGATTAAGAGATTTGTAGGATTTATCGAATTCTGTTTTTATTTTATTCAATTTCGCAAACAAATCGTTCCATTCCATGGTAATCTAATCTACGTAATTTTACCATAAGGACCGTGGCTTCACCGAGTATAAGATGGTAATCCACGACCCCCTTTACTGAGACGTATGGCAAAGTATTTAGGATTAAACCCTTTATTTTTTTATTGCAAGCAAACAAAGGGCTGAATTCCAAATTGTACTTTTCCATATAGTCATATTCAAATTCAGTAATGGGAATGAAGGTTTTATGACAATGAAGAATGGTTAATGCACGCATTCTAAATTGTGGGTCTTTAATAATTATTTCATTAAGACATCTATTTAATTCTATAGTTATAAATGCCATAATTTGATTTAGGTATTTCAATGGTTCTGAGAGATATCTTTTATTCAATAAATGGGTATGAAATTGAACACTCCATCCTTTCTCCTTTTTTTTTATTCTTAGATCTTATCTAGATCGTTTGCTCTGCTCAAATACTTCTTCTTTATACATTTATTGTGCAACTTGTATATTTTGTAAAAAAGATTTGCGCTTATTATTACAACGATTATTATTAAGAGTACTTGCACCCAATATAGGTCAATATTGTTTGGTTCTACTTTGTTAATAACGTTAGCAGTGGAGTTCACTGATTTAACGTCTACAATTCCCATTTTGGGTAGATATACTCCTAATATAAGTATTAATATAAGTATTATTATAATTATTATTACTATTACTATATATTACATTCATTTAAAGAAATTTTAAATAGATTTATGTAAATATTCCTGTTTTCCATATTTCCCTGCCTAGCTTTCTCTTTGATTTTAGGGCCACTGAGAAACACTCAGCAAAATAAAGTCAACAAAAAAAATTTTGTTTATAACAAGAATTTAGGAATTCAAATTTGATTAATTAAATAAATTTAATAAAGTGTCTGCTGGCATAATCGCATAAATTTCCTTTCGAGAATCAGAGTGAAAAAATTTTTTTTTCTAGTTTTCATATAACTGATTTACAATATTTTGCTCTATATAAACCAATATCAGTTATATGTTTTTAGTATATAGCCTAACAGTGTTTAAGTATTTTTCGAGCAGCGCTTTCGCGCATCGACTCGGGTTAGAAGTTCAAAATTAAAGGCAACTTAGGCATTGGCATAAATGCAGCCCTTGTTGCTTTACTTTGCTCGTTTGCAAAGTATTTTGTCCAGTTCTTTAATATTTTTTCATGCACTTCCTTCTCCTGCGAGGTCGTTGCTATATTCCTGTAGTCCTTTAGCAGTCTTCTTTGCTGGAGGAGTTTTACCCTTTTTCCACTTCTTTTCCGTTCGTGGATGGGTTTGCTGGACTCCTGTCGTGCCCTGTACTCAGCTATTGTGAGGGGGCGAGGTCCATCGTTGGGACACAACTCTAGGGCCTCTTGTAGGCTTGGTGCGTCCCTTTGCTCGACAGGAAGAGGTGACTCCCACGATGGTGCAGAGGGCGGATTATCTTCCGCACTCATATGCCTCCTGCGTTGGTGTAGTCGGCAGTTTGCCTACCACAATTTATTTTCCTGCGTTAGCGTAGAAGGATTTGCCATGCCTTCCACACTTTTCCGGTTCTGCTACTGGTTTTTGTTTTTTATTTTTGTACTTTTTTTTTTGTTGTCCGGGCCTTTTGGACTCAGGCGGCGCCGGTGCTGGTCATCGCACAGGGTGATTGTTTTTAATTTTTGTATTATTTTTTTGTGTTTTTTTTTGTGTTGTTGTCCAGGCCTTTTGGACTCAGGCGGTGCCGGTGCTGGTCATCGCACAGGCTGACAATTTTTAAACAATTTTTTTTTTTCATTTACAGCTTTTATATATTAAAAAAAAAATTCACATCACTTTATGATATTTTCTTTTTTTATTATTTTTCGGTTTATTTAAATACAATTTTTATGTTTTTATTTGTATTGTATATAATTGCATTTGCTGTTTCTTTTTCATTTTTTCACTATTGTATTTTTTTCATTTCGAAGATTGCACTATTCACTGTCACGGTCGCCATGTAATATGAAGTAAAATCAAAACTCTGTATTTTATATTTATTTTTATTGAAAAATTAATTAGGTTATAACATGCACTAATAAACGTGCGTTTGGTTCGGGGCTCATTTTATCAATGTTCCCGCTTGACTTAAGAATAAGTTGGCTTGGCTTAAAATTCACATAGCTGCGCGAGCAGAGCCGCGGCCAACGCTTATGTATCTAAATATCATTATTAATGTTTATGTGCCACTGCAGAGCAGCGGTCAATACTTATGCATAAGTGTATATAAGCGGCGCAAGTAGCAGCCGCGCATGAGGGAGAGGGTGTTACGCTCACACGGTAACCGAATGAACGGCCGCGCATGCAGACATGCCGGCTCAGCATTTAGGATGCTCATAACATTGTTGTGTGGGTCGAATTACTCCGCACTTGAAGTGCTGAGAATATTAAGAGCTAAACAAATGCCACAATGTTGCAGTGATATAAGTGGTACAGTGTGTACCCGATATGTGAGCATACTACAGTATAATAGAAATCTGAGATAGGAACAGGGCATATAACTTTAAACACCGACTGCTCTTAGGTGGTTGAGAAAACTTCAAACCAAATCAGCTTTGGTTGGTGTTCTGCGAGCGGATGGTGCCTGCATACTCTACCGACGATTGAATTTTAGGGGAGCGGGCAGAAACCAAAACAAATGTTCACTTTTGTTTTTTTTACATTTTTTAAGACACTTGGTTTGAATGTTATATTTAATGATCTTTGGTTGTTTTTTCTTTTTGATTAGCACTGTATTTATACCCGTTACTCGTAGAGTAAAAGAAACTATAAAAGCTAGAAGAAAAACTATAAAAGCTAGAAGATTGGCATTTTGCATGTAGATTTTAGGAGTTCCTACGCAGCGCAAGTTGGTTTCAAAATGGTGCCACGCCCCCTCTGACGCCCACAAGCCACAAGCTGTGGCCACAGTTTCGATGCTATTATAAAATTTTTTTTTTATATGTATTTGTTTCGTCAATACCTATCGATTTGCCAAATAAAAGTTTGCCACGCCCACTCTAACGTCCAAAAACCCATTAAACACTTAAGCCTGGCTAGCGCCTACATTTCCGCCTTTCATGGCGTATACAATAGCGCCATCTAACGGATGACTTTGGAACAGCTGGCCAAGGTGGTCAACAGAGTCAACGTTAATTCTCGATAAGGATTTCTATTAAAGGAAATTGCGATGGCTTTTATTTGTCAATACCGAACTATATCCCAAGAACTATGAAAATCAAATCAAGTTTGCCAAATTGGAGGTGTTTCTGGGTACCGATTTTAACATAAAAATCGGGAGCTGATTCGAGCGGCGAAAAACATACAAGAAGGCATATTTATATTAAGTTGTTTAGCTGAGTAACGGGTATCTAATAGTCGAGGCACTCGACTATAACGTTCTCTCTTGTTGTAATAGTTGTATATATTTTTATGTATGTTTATTCTGAAAAGTTGCCGCTCGAATTAGATACCGATAAATATACACACATATATGTACACCTATATTTATGTACACTACTATTTTACACCTACTAGTAGTTCTTTACTATTTCAATACTTAAAAAAAGGAATTTATGTTAAAGTTCAAAAATACTTCTTATATTTTTGTTAGGGTACATAAATGAAAGTAAATTGGAAGAAATTGAAGTTTTCTCAATCACTTAAGAGCAGTCGGTGTTTTAGGTTCCTGATGCTCAGATCCCTGGGGCTGCTCGCTCAGAAGTTTTTGTGTCCATTTTCGTTGCATGAAATGACCAGTCTGTAAGTTGTGTGGTTAGTTAGCTATGATCCTGTGAGTTCAGGTACATATCCTATGAATTGGAAACGCTGGCTGTCGTGAATACTGTAAAACATTTTCGTGACTATCAACATGGAAGAAAATTTGTGATTTTTACTGACAAATTCAATCAAACCTTCTCGAAATAAAGTCGAATCGTCACCAAGAGTTTATCGATGGTGGGAGTTTCTACAAACATTTGAATTCGTAATTGTATACAGAGAAGGTAAACGCATGGCACACTTGGACTTTCTATCTAAGAATCCGATGTGTCAGAACCAAGTAAAATAGAAATAGAAGAATAACAGAAATATCGGATACTGGGGGAACAACAAAAGGATTCAGAAATATTAGAAATCGTAACTAAGTTGGCATTAGTTACCAGAGGATTTTTTTGGTGTCGGGCTGTTACTTTGTTCGTCTCCGCTGCGCCCACATCTCAGCAAAGACGTTGTTCGTTTCCCGGGGCGTCTCAGCGACAACAATCGACGGTCAATATGTTCCTGCTGTCTCACACTCTCGTATTCCGTAGCCATGTGGGTTAATTGCTCCAGCGTCTCGAACTCGTGACCCAATAGAGTTCTTCTTCTTTTTGGTATCCGGGGTGGACCTCTAGATAACTTGTCAGTCTTCCGGGAGAGGCAGAGCCGACGAAATATGGAACCTAACTCTGGCTAACTTGGGTCATCTTGGCTCCCGAAGTGAACCCTTTGTCGCCTCCTAGTCGGTTGGGAGTTACAGCTCTCGAGCTGTCCTGCTCCTGTAGTTGACCAAGTGGTTTCCACACCGACTCTGGAAACATTCGCTAAACTCGTCAGTACAGGGAGTTTAGCGAATGTCTTCTGCGTTTCTGCTACGGTGCCGTCGGCGCTGAACCCGAACTCGAGTGCTAGAGCGGCTAGTTCATCTGTACGGCGGGCATAGATCCATCGCACTCCTACGCCTGGGCTTTTAATCGAATCGGCTTCTACGTACTCGCCATCGGACTCCTTCGTATCAGCCATGGTTTATTTTAGTACGCAAACCTCCTTCTTTTTCTATTTCCTATTTCTTTTGCACGCCGCAGAGTAAAAGAAACTATAAAAGCTAGAAGAAAAACTATAAAAGCTAGAAGATTGGCATTTTGCATGTAGATTTTAGGAGTTCCTACGCAGCGCAAGTTGGTTTCAAAATGGTGCCTCGCCCCCTCTGACGCCCACAAGCCACAAGCTGTGGCCACAGTTTCGATGCTATTATAAATTTTTTTTTTTATATGTATTTGTTTCGTCAATACCTATCGATTTGCCAAATAAAAGTTTGCCACGCCCACTCTAACGTCCAAAAACCCATTAAACACTTAAGCCTGGCTAGCGCCTACATTTCCGCCTTTCATGGCGTATACAATAGCGCCATCTAACGGATGACTTTGGAACAGCTGGCCAAGGTGGTCAACAGAGTCAACGTTAATTCTCGATAAGGATTTCTATTAAAGGAAATTGCGATGGCTTTTATTTGTCAATACCGAACTATATCCCAAGAACTATGAAAATCAAATCAAGTTTGCCAAATTGGAGGTGTTTCTGGGTACCGATTTTAACATAAAAATCGGGAGCTGATTCGAGCGGCGAAAAACATACAAGAAGGCATATTTATATTAAGTTGTTTAGCTGAGTAACGGGTATCTAATAGTCGAGGCACTCGACTATAGCGTTCTCTCTTGTTGTAATAGTTGTATATATTTTTATGTATGTTTATTCTGAAAAGTTGCCGCTCGAATTAGATACCGATAAATATACACACATATATGTACACCTATATTTATGTACACTACTATTTTACACCTACTAGTAGTTCTTTACTATTTCAATACTTAAAAAAAGGAATTTATGTTAAAGTTCAAAAATACTTCTTATATTTTTGTTAGGGTACATAAATGAAAGTAAATTGGAAGAAATTGAAGTTTTCTCAATCACTTAAGAGCAGTCGGTGTTTTAGGTTCCTGATACTCAGATCCCTGGGGCTGCTCGCTCAGAAGTTTTTGTGTCCATTTTCGTTGCATGAAATGACCAGTCTATAAGTTGTGTGGTTAGTTAGCTATGATCCTGTGAGTTCAGGTACACATCCTATGAATTGGAAACGCTGGCTGTCGTGAATACTGTAAAACATTTTCGTGACTATCAACATGGAAGAAAATTTGTGATTTTTACTGACAAATTCAATCAAACCTTCTCGAAATAAAGTCGAATCGTTTCCAAGAGTTTATCGATGGTTGGAGTTTCTACAAACATTTGAATTCGTAATTGTATACAGAGAAGGTAAACGCATGGCACACTTGGACTTTCTATCTAAGAATCCGATGTGTCAGAACCAAGTAAAGTAGAAATAGAAGAATAACAGAAATATCGGATACTGGGGGAACAACAAAAGGATTGAATATCAAACCTTCTCGAAATAAAGTCGAATCGTTTCCAAGAGTTTATCGATGGTTGGAGTTTCTACAAACATTTGAATTCGTAATTGTATACAGAGAAGGTAAACGCATGGCACACTTGGACTTTCTATCTAAGAATCCGATGTGTCAGAACCAAGTAAAGTAGAAATAGAAGAATAACAGAAATATCGGATACTGGGGGAACAACAAAAGGATTCAGAAATATTAGAAATCGTAACTAAGTTGGCATTAGTTACCAGTTATGAAATTAGATCAAATGTTTTGTATTGAAAGATTCAAAGGAATTCAAGAACTCGTTATTTATCTATAGTTCCTTGTACGTCAGGTACATTAGTCTATCATGCATCTAGGTTGGGAGAAAACGATAGACAAGGTGTACGATCATTACTTTTTTTCTGGTATGGCAAAATATGTTCGAAGATTTGTGGAGAACTGCAGAGTTGCTAAGAGTACTTCAGGAAAACGTTAAATTGATTTTCATCCAATTCCAAAATTAGCATTCCTTGGCATACCATTCACATAGATATATCGGGAAAATTAACCGGATTTTTTTGGGTGCTTTTATATGTATAAACGCAATAAAATCTTCGATAGCCATTTTTGGCGTGCCAACACGTTTAATTGCCGATCAGGGGCTTAGCTTCACGGGCACAAAGTTTCTGCAATTTTGTTCAAATACAATTACTCAGATGGAAAGGGTGAAGAGTATACTAAAAAAATTGTTGTTGTTCTAGATCGTGATAAGATCCACTGGGGGATGTACAGATAGCCCTTAACTGTACAGTTAATCGCAGCACTAAGTGTAGTCCTCTAGAGCTTTTAATTGGTAAAGTTGCGCGTCCACTGGGGTTGATTCCTATTAGTGATACTAAAGCTGAAATTGACAAGATTAAATTAAGGGAATTGGCCGCTAAGAACATGGAAGAGGTCGCTAGATATGAGAAGACAAAATTTGATAAAAATATGGCTAAGGTAGTAAGGTTCTGTGTGGGTGACATGTATTGCAAATGAAATTAGATTCAAAGTTCAGAGGACCTATTTTTGGTGAACCGTTACGTTTTTAAGACCACACAGAACAATAGACGTTACAAATATCCTCACATAAATTTGCGAAAGTTACCGGATGTGCAAATTCCAGAAGAGCTTGATGTAAATTATAAAAAACAAAGTCAGTTGGAAAAGTCTGTTGAAACAGTGTTCGTGAAGCCATATAATTGGCGATGGACGAGGGTTGATTTAGAAATGTCTTTGATGAATTCGTGAAGCCAAGTGTTGGGCAATGGGCGAGCAATGTGGTTGATGAATTTGTGAAGCCATGTGTTGAGCGATGGACGAACAGGGAACTTAATAAAAAGCGTGAAGTCAATATTTTTGGACAATGGACAATTTAATTTGTTTGAAGATGTGTTAAGCCAATGCATATGGCGATGGACTAAAAAGTTGGCTAATAAAACTTTAGTTACGTATCTTGGATTACGAATTCTTTATCTGCGGCTACATTCTCGAAGTCTTCAGAGTAGTCTTTCTCCAGAGCGACGCAAAAGAACAAGGTTAGGGGATGTGAACCCTTATTGGGGCCAATTTGGCGGCGAAACTTTCAGCCGTCTTCGAAAGAGGATGTTAGCGTACCCACACTTTGTCCCCGAGATTCCGTCTCCACTCACGGCGTCGAAGATTGTAATGCTGTGCTTGTTCTTGGAACCCACGTTGGAAGTTTGACCTGACGAAGATTCCTCTAAGCTCGAGCGCTTTACCTTCGGGGTCCTTAGTTATCATCGCCGATCCGTGGGTGACCTCGTCGTATAACATCGTAGGGAGTCTGGGCCCGCGTCCTTGCGTCAGAAAGGCGGGCCTATATCCCGTAGAGTCCGAACATCTGATACGACTCGCAGCATTGAACGTAACGTTTCGCGTTTCTAAATATGCCGGGCCAGAAATACCTCTGAGATAGTCGAGAAACGGGTTTTTGGACGCCCAGATGTCCAGCCATGGGCGCGTCGTGGCATTCTTGAAGGACTCGGACTCTATTTGAACTAGGAACGCACAGTTTCTACGGGAAGTAGTCCTCGTCATCAGCTCTGTGTCCCAAATTCCGTTATAGTTGTCCATTTGCCATCATGTTCTATGAGAACTTCTCGGGGTATTCTCTTCCTTAACTTTCATAGCTTGGATCCACTTACAGGGTGTCTCCATTTCGGCCATCTGTTGTAGGTCTTCACTGGGTTTTCGGGATAACCCGTCCACCTCCACGTTCAACTTGCCTCGTCGGTAACGCAGGTCGAACTGGACCTTTTGTAACGCCAGCGCCCATTTTGCTACCCGACCAAAGGGGCTTTCGATGGAGTTCAACTAAGTGATCGGTAACCACTTCCAACCGATAACCTTTCAAGTAACACCGCATTTTCCTAATGACCCATATGATAACCAAACACTCCTTCTCTATTGTCGTGTAATTGCCCTCCGTGGCTGTAAGTTGACGGCCGGCGTAAGCGGTGATGTCTTGCGACAAAACTGCTCCTAATCCCACGTCACTTGAGTTAGTTTGGAACACAAACGTCTTGTCGAAGTTGGGACATCCTAACACGGGGGAATGGTTACACTCCTTCACCTCTTCTAAAACATTCTGTTGTTCGTGACTCCATGCTTACTTCCGACCCTTCTTCAACAGGGCCGTCATCGGTTGTTCCCGAGTCGCGAAGTTAGGGACGAGTCGGCGATACCAAGACGCCATGCCTAGCCACTGCCGGAGCTCCTTGGAACAGGTAGAGGGCCGTTACTTTCTAGGCAACTCTTTGGGCGCGCTATTCGGACTCTGTGAAGCTTCGATGGCGACTTCGTAGGGTAGTTTGTCCACTTGGGTGTCGATCACGCCCTGCTTTGCTCGATTCCTCGGGTAATACCTTTTTTTCGTCTCGCATTATAATCCGATGCTCCGCCACGTGTGATACACCTTGAAGCTCCTTGAAAAGCGCCAGCTCACGGGTGATGAGTTCCCGCCGGTCGGGTCTTAGGTCATCCTCTTCCGTCATTGATTCTCCACCTTTTGCTTTTCCTTAACGGTGGATTTTTTTTGGTGTCGGGCTGTTACTTTGTTCGTCTCCGCTGCGCCCACATCTCAGCAAAGACGTTGTTCGTTTCCCGGGGCGTCTCAGCGACAACAATCGACGGTCAATATGTTCCTGCTGTCTCACACTCTCGTATTCCGTAGCCATGTGGGTTAATTGCTCCAGCGTCTCGAACTCGTGACCCAATAGAGTTCTTCTTCTTTTTGGTATCCGGGGTGGACCTCTAGATAACTTGTCAGTCTTCCGGGAGAGGCAGAGCCGACGAAATATGGAACCTAACTCTGGCTAACTTGGGTCATCTTGGCTCCCGAAGTGAACCCTTTGTCGCCTCCTAGTCGGTTGGGAGTTACAGCTCTCGAGCTGTCCTGCTCCTGTAGTTGACCAAGTGGTTTCCACACCGACTCTGGGAACGATCATGCACTCACGAGTGTAGCGAATGTCTTATGCGTTCTTGCTCTCTCGAGCTGTACTGCACCTGTGGTTGAGCAAGTCGTTTCCACACCGACTCTGGAAACATTCGCTAAACTCGTCAGTACAGGGAGTTTAGCGAATGTCTTCTGCGTTTCTGCTACGGTACCGTCGGCGCTGAACCCGAACTCGAGTGCTAGAGCGGCTAGTTCATCTGTACGGCGGGCATAGATCCATCGCACTCCTACGCCTGGGCTTTTAATCGAATCGGCTTCTACGTACTCGCCATCGGACTCCTTCGTATCAGCCATGGTTTATTTTAGTACGCAAACCTCCTTCTTTTTCTATTTCCTATTTCTTTTGCACGCCGCAGTCTTTCGCTTTAACAGCTCGCAATGCTCGACAGGAGCGTAATTCTTCGTGTGAGCGTAGGACTTGCAATTCTTGAAGGACCTTCGAGGTTATGGTGACTTCGAAACACTAAGTCCTTTCGTGAGGAAAAATTCCACGGGCTGGACCTTTGGGGGAGGCTGCAGCCGGATTTTATTGTAAGTGGCCTAGTTGCAACGGTCGTGGGGCTAAGAATCCTAAGGGCTGGACCTTCGGGCGAAGCCGCAGCCGGATTCTATCGTGATTGGACGAGGTGCGACTGTCGTGGCGGCTAAGAATCCTGCGGGCTGGACCTTCGGGCGAGGCTGCAGCCGCATTTTATCTTGATTAGCCGGCTAGAAGCAAGTTTGATTAGTTATGCCCCTTAGTATTTTCTAGTATTCTCCTCTATGATTGCCATCTCGGGCGGTTGCGCGGAACTCAACTTGGCCTATTTTGGTTCCGTCAGGCAGGATCGTCACAAGGTTCAAGGATTCTTTAGACACAGAGAAGTTTAGGCGACCCAGTCACTCGGAACTGTCTATCCCCGTGATTAAGTTTGTGAATAAAGCTCGAGAAAGATACTAAAATAAGGCTTGCATTCCAGTTAAGTCCTCGTAGAGCAAATAATAAAAACTTCTTTTACACAGACTTTATCCAGTCTATATGTGTACCATACTGAGGACTCCAAACTGGTGAACAGTACTCAAGGATTGGACGAACTAGGGAAATAAGTCTTTGTGATATTATTTCTTTGACCTATGCTTTTGAGAAATTCCATGGAGAGAACGAGGACAGAGTTTGGAGAGAACGAGAGGAGAGTTTGGAGAGAAGGGATAACGGTAGAAGACGGCGGATTTTGGAACCTAGTATAGTGCCGTGCGCAAGATAAAAGAGGAGAAGCCGAGAATTAATGGGATACGTCGGCCTATATAAGCAGGCCGAGCGCAAGAAGCTGGATCAGTAGATGGCAGTAGAGTCAATCCATTAAGATCAGTGAATTACGAAAGTCAAAGAACCTATTCAACTAGTGGCGAGTCAAAGTCAACGACAGCAGCAAGACAGCAACAGCAGATACCATCGTCGGAAGCACCACCTTGGGAAGCCTACGTCGAGAAGTTCGGGATTAGGACATCAGGAATCTCCAAATTGAGGCACAGGTAGCTAAGGTCGGGAAGTCGTCACACGGCCAAGTCAAGGCGATATGCTTTCAACCTTGACACGACCACACCCTGGCGTATTTCCCGGTGGGTCTGTCCGAGTAGAGCAATAGAGTCCTGCGCCTAGAAACCGTGAACTCGGGGAGGAAGGTTATTTAAGACCCAGCGTGCCGTGATCGACTGAGCAGGACCTGGTGAGAAGGACGAGTGGTGGATCGATTAGAGGTTTTAAGAGGCGTTGTCCTGGAGAGCCCTACGGTTACCGACGAAGTCCCGAAAACAACTACCTACCGACACCCCGAGTGCCAGAGTACCATACTACCAGCCAGGAAGGGCGAGCATTCGACCGTTGACGCATTCGAGAGGAGGAGGATCCCAATGGTTCAGAAAGTCCCTGAACGGCGGTCGTCATAGAAGCAAAGCTGAAGACATCGATAGCAGCGATAACAGACGTCGAGGGCAGACACGCCACGGTCGCAACACGGAACGTCACGGATGTCAAGCAATAGGGTGAGGCTGGGTGGAACGTTCGTCTGCGGTAGGCGTAAAGCGAAGTGAACTGCTAGGCAGCCTCCTGGCGTTAGCCCGGACTGTCAGCGCAAACTGAGCGAAACCCTAGTGGGACCGTCCGGGACAGAGCAAGGGACAGGCGACATTGTCTCGAAGGGCGTCGTCCTGGAGAGCAAGGCCTGTTCACCCTAGGTTGAGAACGGTGACGGTTCCCTAATCCCGCAAGGCTGATCTCTCTGCGAGTCCAAGGCGCGACAAGCGGCCTCGAGTGAACGCATCAACAAGCGAGCGGAGGCGAATCACTACGAGCATTCCCGAGACACACGGAAGAGCCAGTGGGCACCATGTCAACGCGTCAACAATCCAGGACGAACAATACCAGTAGCCAGTGGAATCAGTGCGGAACAACACCGAGACCAGACCAAACCCTCACACCCGCTGTATTAATTAGCACAAGAATAAATCAACTGTTACCCTGCGAGTCCTGTGTTTTCTCATTGATCTGCGGGCAGTCACGTCATATAAATTTGGATTTATCGCCTGAAGGAAGAGGATTTCGTCCGTGTCGCAGAGAGGCTTAATATCGCCCTGGATGGCAGATTGGACGACAGGGAAGGGAATAGTCGGAATATTATACAGAAACAGAACACGTCACACAACTCGTCAATATCTATCCGGCCCAAGCATCACGTTAACAAACGCCGTAGGGAAAGCTCTAGTGTCAATCCTAAGCATTGACAACTTTCAAAAGGAGGTCCACAGGAAAGAGTCAAGCCAGGAAAGAAAAACAGCAGCGCTTACCTCGAGACCCAGCCAGTCAGACTATGCAAAGGTTGCTAAAAAAATCCGCGAATGGTCTTTCATGTTCGACGGGGCGGAAAAACCATTCGAGTTCCTGGAGCAAGTAGAATGGTCCACCAATACATACGGCTTGGACTTAGACATGATTCCCCGAGCGATGAAGTGGTTCATCGCCAACAACAAACAATGGAGAACCTGGGCGGAATTCATAGAAAGCTTCCATATATACTTTCTGCCGAGAGATTTCTTTACCAGGCTGGCGGATCAAACAAGGTAACGGAAGCAGGGCTTCAGCGAGTAGTTCAAGGACTACATGATCGACATGCAAACGATGGAGAGACCCTACAAAATATTTAAGTGAACTGTACACCGAGTCTAAGGATATTCAAAAGAGCATACAAGGTGACAGACCTCGATACGCTAATGATCTTAGTCGGTGAGTACGAGGAACTGGAAAAAGAACGGGAACACCAAGTCCAACGGCAGCAGGCAACCGAGGCATACCGAGGAGGGCGATGGATGCCACCCCAACAGCAACAGAGACAACCAAACAACACTGTGTGGAGGCCGCCAAGCACCACACAGAACCCACAGAATGCAGCCACAGGAGGCCTGCCGAAAATGCGTTGGAAACGCACACTGGGTTTGAGGATGTTGAAACCAACGTTTGTTATTCTGCTGGGCATGCGGCAAAGTGGGCGTCAGGAGCGTCGAGGGCTTTGGATTTAAGCCCCGAAGAGAGCGGACGTGCTATGCGCGACCTCCGGGAAAAGCTAAAGAAAGTGGATGTATTAAAAAAACCAAATTAAAAAAAAACTAAATTGGTGTACTACAAAATAGGCGGGTACTTCTCGAATATCTCTTCGCGCGATAGCGAAGTGCAAAAAACGTCTGCAAAGACCCATCCTGCTCTACTGTCAGTCGATACTCAAAGAGCACGAGCGTTGTCACCCTCTTTACTCACTGTTACTCTCACTCCAACGACGTAGAGTTCTCAATGTAAAACCCACAAAAGGGCTTATTATTCGCCGATGCCTTACGAACAGGACCGGAAGTTTAATCTAGGAAACGTTCATTAGGTCCCAGGTCAGTTACAAAGCACACTGAAAGCTGTGACGGTTACCATGCAACAAAGTTAATGGACTTCATTTCCTTCATGAAAACGACCATGCAAGCACTGGTTCAAAACCAGAACATGGTGTTTCAGTTGCTTGCAGCAAAGCAGTCCAAATAATTAATGGCAAATCTACGAATAAACATGTGGAACGCCAATGGCGTTTCCCGGCACAAACAGTTCCTGAATAAAAATAATATCGACATTATGCTACTGATAGAGACGCACCTCACAAACAAATACAATTTCCAAATAAGAAGCACCTTCTATCGCACAGATCAACCAGATCGTTAAGCCCACGGCGGAACCAACATCCTAATTAGGGAACGAAAGGTTTGCAACTAATTACTTGCAGGCCACTTCTATCTTCCATGGCCACTGTTTACCGCCCACCTCGTTTTATAATTTCTGAAGGACAATTCATGGATTTTTATAACTTACTTGGAGATGGAACGCTTTATATCAGCAGCAGACTATAGCCAAACATATCCACTGGGGATCACGGCTCGTAACTCCCAAAGGAAGGCTATTATATACTGCAATTATAAAACTGAGCAACAAATTGAACTATGTTTCTCCAGGTAGCCACACACACTGGCCAGCAGACCCCAGAAAGGTACCAACCTTAATACATTTTGCGGTGACAAAAAACATTCCACGCAATAAAATAAGCGACAAAGCGCTTTCTGACCTTTCATCTGACCACTCGCCCGTGCTAATAACTCTTCTTCAAAGCCCAGAAACTAAAGATCACCCCCAGAGATTGACATCGCACAGAACAAACTGGTTAAAATACAAAATGAATGTAAGTTCTCACATTGATCTAACCCCGCAGCTCAACATCAAAGCGGACATCGAAAGATCCACTGATGCTGTTGAAGATGTACTCGTAGCAGCAGCCACTATTTTAACACCACAATCGAAGGACGTCCAAATTAAGCATTTTAAAACTAATCTTCAATTGGAACTGCTTGTACTGGAAAAGAGGAGTCTGCGACGTGCTTGGCAAACCAATAGATCTTTTTCAAAACAACGCCTTAAGGAACCAACTAGCATACTAAACCGAGCCCTGAAGAAAGACGCTGAAAATGCACAACTGCGGTAAAACAAACTTTGGAAATCTTTCGCCAACCAGTACAAAACATCCTCTGTAGAGGGCTCACGTAAATCTGCTCTCCAATCGAAACAGTCACTCCGATGAGAAACCCATTAGGTAGCTGGGCCCGCTGCGACGAAGATAGAGCCGAAACTTTCACATCTCCGAAGAGTTTTCCAGCCGAACCCTGCCACTGGTCCATTTCTTCTACCACAAATTGAATTGAAAACTAGATCCTTACCAATATTGCTTCAGCCAAATGAGATAGCGAAAGTGATCAGGGATCTGAAACCGAAAAAGGTTCCTGGCAGTGACCTTTCAACACCAAAAATGATAATTTAACTTCCAAACTCTGCTATTGAGGCAATTTGTTAACTTTTCAATGGGATCATACGTCTCGGCTACTATCCGAGCAAATGGAAAAAATCGATTATCATAATGGTACTGAAGCCCGGAAAAGACCACACAATTCCTACAACCTGCAGACCAATAAGTTTACTATCGTGTCTGTCTAAATTGTTCAAAAAATGCCTTCTTACACGCATAATAACATATATGGAAGCACACAATGTAATCCCGGCACATCAATTTAGCTTCCGTCAAAGACACGGTACAATCGAACAAGTTAAAAGAATAATATCAGAATTTCGCACTGCCTTTGAGAATCGGGAATATTTGTAAGGAAGTTCTTGGGCTGGGATATTGTGCACAGTTCAAGGACTTAAGGGAGGGGCGAGATAAAAATTACCCTATTCAGACTCCGTGGCCGGAACTCACAGCGGGTTTGGATCCGACAATCGAGCAGGGCTCCGTCGTAATCTCTACCCGCCACGCGCATCGGAACCCGCAATGAACCTTGGATCCGACAAACGAGGCTAGCTCCGTCGAAATCTTTGGCCACTACGCGGTCCGACCACGATTGGGATTGGGGGTTTTGTGGGCACTGTCACCCAGAGATGCCGACCATGGGCCGAGACCTGCAGCGGATTTAGATCCGACAATCGAGTGCAGGACTCCGTCGAAATCTCTATCAGCCGCAAGCTCCGGAACCCGCAATGACCCTAGACCCGACAAACGAGCCAAGCTCCGTCGTAATCCACGGCCACTACGCGCTCCGGGACCGGAAATAGCTTCGGATCCGATAAGCGAGTGCAAGACTCCGCCGTAATCCTTGGCCACCACGCGGTCCGACCACGATCGGCCGAGAAGGGGGGTTTTCCTAGATGGGGCAAAAGAAAATAGTTCCCATTCCCCTCCTTGTCACGCCACTCCAGTCTAGTCGTTTTTTTAAAAAAAAATATATCTCGAGAAAAATGTATAGTGGACGCTTACGTTTCCGTCCACAGCAAATCCAGCCACTTGATTCCCCATGCCTCCGTAGCGGGAACAGGGCCGTCCACTCCATCAACTTCGCCACTGCTGGTTGACATCGTATAACACGTTTTTTTTTTACACACGCACTTGTCAAATTTTACGGTGGGGTGGTTTCCCGGGTTTTTGTAAAGTCTCACGATTTGAATCTGGCACGCGCGAAGCCTCAAGAGTAATTGCCTTTGCTTCTCTTTGATATCGGCCCACGCACCTCAAGCATTGCGTCGGCGTCGTTTCCGCTGCGCTGGCTCTTCGGCATTTTTCAGGCAAAATTATTTCCCCTTGCTCAAAAACATCGGTCGGGTTGGTTGCAATTTGATTCGAACGTGCGAAATTATGTTCCCCTTGCTCGAAAACATTGGTCGGGTTGGTTGCAATTTGGTTCGGTCGAGCGAAATTATGTTTCGCTTGCTCGAAAACATCGGTCGGGTTGGTTGCAATTTGGTTCGATCGTGCGAAATTATTTTCCCATTGCTCGAAAACATCGGTCGGGTTGGTTGCCATTTGGTTCGACCGTGCGACAAAAAGCTTGGGTGTGTGTTAGCTTTGTGCAGATGTTCAAACTGTTCGAAGAGGGCGAGAGCGTGTTGGTTGCGCTCAGGCGTTCGATGGTTCAAATGTGTGCAGCTGTTGATGCTCAAAGTGTGTTTAGAAGAGTGCGAGAGCGTGTTGGTTGCGCTCAGACATCCTATGGTTTAAATGTGTGCAGCTGCTGATGTTCGAAGTGTGTGTAGAAGAGAGCGAGAGCGTGTTGGTTGCGCTCAGGCGTTCTATGCTTCAAATGTTGGCTATTAAAAAGCTAAACTAGTAATAATATTACATGGCTACAAAATATTCCTATATGGCTACAAAAATCCTTATATGTCTATAAAAATCCTACTCTGCTACAAAAATATACAAAATAAATTGTGAGGGCCGTCTTACGGTTCCTCAAACCCCCCCTTCCTTCGGGGTGCTGGAGCGAGACGTTGACGAACCGATTATTTGTAATCGCAATCAGGTAGGTTCGCCCTTTTACCTTCCGAAGGAAGCGTACCCCTCGGCGCTCGTGTTGTCGGATGAAGACGATGAGCTCGTTAGGAAGCCGGCGTCGCTCGGAGTTCACGGCCCACTTTGCGGGGGCTTCTGACCACTGATCCTCCTCCGGTGTGGCCGGAGGTAGCTGGTTGTCCTCCAATGCGCGCAGTAGCTCTCTTTCCTCTTCCAGGTCGAGGAGTTCCCAGGGCACTGGGATCGCCACCTCGGCGATCCATGGTTGGGTCAGCTCTTCGTCGCTGACGTTGCTGTAGTGGTCGTCCCGCAGGTTCGTCGCCATTGGAGGGCTGGGTGCGTCTCCGTTCGGATCGTCCTCTCCTTTGAGGCTGCTGTCGTCGGACTGGCTGGAATTGTCCTGATCGTGGACGATTACCGGTTGACTGCTGCTAGAGCTCTGCTCCGTCGACAGCGCAGAGTCCTGGTCCGAGTCGTCGCTCGAACTATCGTCCGCAACGGGATCTGGTCCCACGCTGCGTTGGCTTCGTGCTCGAACAGTCTCTCCGGCTCGGACGATATCTCGGAGGTGTTCGCAGTTTCGGACGAGCTTCTATGGACGAGCTCGGAACCGCCATTCGAACCAGTGGCTACGACTCGTATTTGGTGGAGGCTCTCAACATGGAGGATCCGAAGGCGGGCAGTCCTACCTCGTCGATCCAGTGGCTGACAGCACATATGACTGGTTGTGTGGCTTCGTTCCCGGGCTCCAGGGCTTGGAGTTGTGCCAGTCGGGTCGCGGTGAGCAGTGTTGATTCAGCCTGGCTCCAACTTGGGATGTCATCCCCTGAATCTGGACCTAGTCCTGCTACGTCCATCCAGCTGCTAGCGGCCCGCGCGACCTGTTGGACCTCCTCGCTCGGGGGCTCCAGGACGTGGATTGTGGCCAGTCGAGACACGGAGCACCACAGTGGATCAGCATGGCTGCAACTCGGGACGTCGTCTGCGGGAGGTGCGAATCCCTGGTGGTCGCTATGGCTTCTGAGTAGCAACGAGTCGACTGGCGTGTTGGGCAGCGTACTGGCTGACTCGGTCCAGGACAGTGGCAACTTCCAAGGCCGGGCCTCAGGGGCGGTGTCCAAGGGGTCTCGGTGGGCGAAGACACACGGCTGGACGGGGTGAAGTACCCGCTTTTGTCGCTAGATAGGAGAGAAGAACGTGTTAGCGTGGAGAATCAGTGATGTTAGGGAAGTTCCAGTTGTATGTCGTCGTGGTTTCGTCGGTGACTATGGTGGTAACTAGGCGTGGCTACGTTGGCGTGGTGTACCCTAAGGAGTTAAAACCAATGGGGAGGGTTGTGGGGCGTTGGCGCTGGGGTCCCAGGCTCAAGTGGCACCACTGAATCTCCTTGTCTTAGCAAGGGTCCCGCGGCATATTTTCCAAACTGCTGAACAGTACTCAAGGATTGGACGGACTAGTGAAATGAACAGAGTCTTTGTAACATAGGGATCATCGAATTCCTTTGACCACCTTTTTATAAATCCAAGTACTCCCCTTGCTTTATTTACCATAGAAGTAATATGGTCACAAAACTTAAGTTTTGGGTCAAGGAGGACGCCAAGGTCATCAACGTGCGTAATTCTAGACAACGCGCAACCACCCAGCGTATACGTTGCGTATTGTGGGTTCTCCCGAAAAAATGTCATTACTTTGCACTTAGCGCTATTTAAATCCAAAAGATTTTCACAACACCATGTTTGAAAAGCATTTAGGTCAGATTGTAAGTCGGAACTGCTAGAAATTTCGTTATATTGCAGGCATAACTTAACGTCATCTGCGTACATAAGGACACGCGACTTTGTCAAGACTAGAGGGAGATCGTTTATAAATAAAGTAAAAAGAAGTGGGCCAAGGTGGCTTCCATGTGGGACCCCTGAAGTAGCTCGGATCAAATCAGAGATCGAGTTTTTAAAGAGTCATACCACTCAGATAACTTAAGATCCATGTTAGAAGATCACATGGAAGCCCTAATAAGTCTAGCTTTATTACAAGAAGCGAGTGAGTTACTGAATCAAACGGTTTACTAAAATCAGTGTAAACTACGTCAGTCTGCATGTTCTTTCTAAAGCCATTTATTACAAAAGACGTTAGCTCCAAGAGGTTTGTCGTCGTAGATCTTCGCCTTATAAATCCATGTTGACATAGAGATATAATCGATCTACAAACATGTTGCAAATGGGGTGTAATAGTATTTTCGAAAAGCTTTGGGATGGCGGATAATTTGGATATGCCTCTGTAATTACTTGTATTGCATTTATTTACTTTCTTATGAAGGGGAATGACAAATGACTCCTTCCAAATAAGTGGGAAATGAGATGTTTTTAAAGACAAGGTAAACAATTTGTACAGAGGTCTACACAGAGTTTCAGCACAGTATTTAAGCACGCAGCCTGGAACTCCGTCCGGGATCGGTGAATAGACTGGCTTAACTTTATGGAGATCCAAAAGAAGGGAGCTTTCGCTTAATTTTGGACAAAAAATCAAGTTTGACTTGGGTATGGCATTTGAATAAGACGGATTTGGACGGGATGAAACAGAATATGTTGTCTGGAAGAACTGGGCAAATAGATCGGCAATTTCCTGATCAGAGTTTGCCGTAGAGTTTTCAAATGATAGCGATGAAGGGTAACAGGCTGATTTACACAAAATTAAAACTGTTTTGGATCTTATGAAAATTGGACCCTACAACGAGTCAAATAGCTTTTATGACATCAGGCGTTAAACACGATAAAATTTGACCGAGCCCTTAGGTACCGAGAGAAGGCAGATTGTGAACCGCACATTTTAAATTTATTGAAAAGTCTGGACTTAATATTTTTTAGGTGTGACAACTCTTTATTGAACCACGGAGGTTTATTTGAAATTGACGGATAGTATAACGGAACACACAGATAAAAGAAGAAGGAATTCAATGCATTATAAAAGATATTAACGGCCTTAGCCACGTCAGTGCGTGAATAAAATTCGGACCAGTCATAGCCGGATATAAAAGTATTTAAAAGATGAAAGTTTGCCTTACGAAAGCAGCAGATTCGTTTAACCGACTTTTCGGATTTTTTATTCAGCTCTGTTCTTACGTCTACAGTCAGCTCTAGAGTTGGATGATAAGGATCCTCTGGTTGTATAAGTGGTCCCGTTCTTGATAGGCAAACGCCTTCTGAATTTGAAACAAAACACAAGTCCAGTAAACGCCCTAAGGAGTTCTTAACATGGTTCACTTGGGATAGCGCAATGTCAAGCAAGCCGTCAATAAAGTCATGCTGCGCTAAAGGAAGTAAAATGTTACAGTTTTCGTCAGGGGACCATGTCGCACTAGGTATATTAAAATCACACAATACTATTAACTGATCTCGATTTGACAGTTTTTTGGAAATTGACTGAATACAGGAAAAGTTATTTGCGTAAATAGGGAACTCAGATGATGGTGGGATATATGAACAAGTAATATATACAAAACTATCGGGAAACGATAATTTTATACCTAGGAATTCGATGACATGAAATTCTTCGAAAGTTAGTAATTCAGACGAAAAGGTGGAGTCGACAGCAATCAGGACTCCACCTCCCCGTCTGGACTGACGATCAAGCCTATAAATAGTGTACTTACTCGGGAGAATTTCGGAGCTAAGAATATCCGTCCTTAACCAGGTCTCTGTACATACCATAATATTATATGGGAAAAGTAAGCCCCTTGTATTCTGATAGCAAAAAAGAAAAGAGGAGGCTAGTTTTTTGGGACAGAAGAGGATGTGGAGGGCGCTGGGGATGGTTCTTTACTGGTATTTTCCATTTGCCCTGAACTATTCTTTTTTCTCTTAGCTTCGTACTCTTTTACAAATATGCCCTCGGGCCAGAAACTGGTGGACCACACAGATGCAAAAAGAGCACAAGGAATACCTATCTTAAATGATGATACTTTCCTAGCTTAAGAAAAATTAAATTGTTCGACCCTCAACTCATCGACTTGGATTTTGTTACGGATATAAGCTGTGTTCAGTTTACGGCTTGTCCCGATAGTTTGAGAGCGAACCGATCAGCTGATCGTTCGCTCATCTGGACCTGTGTAGGGCGAGGGCAGAGAAAACGAAACGCAACCAGAACCAACAGTCTGCACGGTCGAACAACGCTGAACGCACGCCGCCGGTCTAACGAAATTTGCACTGTATCATACTTTTGTTAATCTTGGAATCAGAATAATTATATCGTTTTGAATTTATCCTTTTGTGTTTGCCTTTGCCTGGGAACCTCTCGTACAATGACCCCTCGTTGACTTAATACAAGGGGACACAACTGAACATGGTGGCCCATGAGGGGAACCTGCAAAGCAAATACAGTTCGTAAAAGGTTCATTAGAATTCCGTTAAATAAATTTCGTCAGATCGTCACGCCGGCTCAACGAAGCAGTGCAAAGAAGACGTCGATACATAAGCGCAGCAACGGCAACCCGGACTTTGCAAAGCGCCGTTATCTCTTCCCTTCCTCTTTGTGGTGTGGTTCTGGTATGCAAGCTGAGTGAGTTACCAAGTTGTGTGCGAGACAAGTATAACAGATTTATCTATTACATAATTATTCGGGGTGGTGAGTTGCGCAGGCCTTAGTCTTACACCTGCCAACATGAAACCTGAGTCGGCTGATTTGGACAAGTTGGTGAATCTGCAATCAGATCGTCACCAAGCTCTCAGGTCTGTGTTACAGAATTTTAGGAAAGATTCGCAGGCGAGGAAAACTAAAATTTATCTCAAAAAAGGCTGGACCAAGTGGAGGAATTACGGAACGCTTTTCGGGAGACGCACTCGGTGATCGTTAATTTGGATGGATTTAGTGATTCAAGTTACGCCACGAAGAATTTCCAATCAGAATTCGAGGAGCGTTATATGGACGCTTATTGCGCTCTCGCCGAAGACTTCGACAGACTTGGACTAGAAAATACTACGCCGACAGCAGCCGCCGGAAACGCCGACCCGGAGTTGCGAGTAAACATGCCGAAAATGTCGGTGCCTAAATTTTCCGGTGCGTGTGTGGACTGGCCAGGCTACTACGACGCCTTCACAAGTCTAATTCATAACAACAACAATTTGAGCAATGTCCAAAGATTGCACTTTCTTAAGGAGTCGTTGCCCATAAGTCGTGATAATGACATTCGTCAGATGCAGCTCACGGATGTAAATTATGCAGTGGCTTGGGGAATGATGATCAAAAGGTACAACAATCCTCGTCTCGTTTTCTCACACCATATGAACGCAATCTATGCGCTGCCCAGATTGCAAAAGGACAGCACCGACTCTCTGCGGTCGATGCTAAGCACGGTCAATGTTTGCCTAGCTGCCTTCCGCCGCGTTCAAGCCTTGGATGGGGAATCGCAGCACTGGTTGGCGCATTACATAGCATCGAAGCTGCCCAAGGAGACCCACAACGCTTGGGAGCACCACCAAGGTAGCTCTTCAACGGTTCCATCCTATAGGGACTTGGAATCATTTCTGAACGATCGACTAGTCATAATGGATGCGATTGAGAATCGAAGCTCGTCGTACGACTCCAATGCTGGCCCAGGTTCAACAGACCCGATCAAACGCGTGCGAGTGCATAATGCACAGGACCAACCAAGGCGTTCGAATAACCCTTGTTATCACTGTGGCGGCGACCACATCCTACGTCGCTGTTCACCTTTCTTGGCGCTGGACTGTTACAAGCGCAAGGACATAGTCAGTAGGGCTAAATTATGCGTCAATTGCTTGAGCAAGTCGCATGCCCTGTCTCGCTGCACCAGCAAGCAGTGTTGTCAGGTTTGTGGTCAGCGCCATCATACGTTGCTACATTTCCCGGTTCCGGCTCAGAACCAGCCTTCGAACCACGTTCAATCGCATCCTGCCCGGCCGCCGACACCGCAGTTTGTGACGCCGGCATCCAGGGAAACAGGGTCTGCACACAACATGCAGTCCAGGTCGGATCAAAATCCGCACGCATCTTACAGATGTCATTCGGCGACGTCATCCAACCTTTCCTCGAAAAATCTACTTCTCGCTACGGCTCGTATTATGGTACGAAACCCGACCAACGGCCTGCAAGCAGTAATAAACGCTCTCATCGATCAAGGATCTGAGGCAACCATAGTATCTGAACACGTTGTTCAGTCCCTTAATTTGAAACGATCTGCCGTCAGAGCATCCATTTTTGGGGTAGGACAAGGGGGCGGTCGTCGTTGCAAGTATACGGTCAACCTTGAAATCAACAGTATTATTAATTCCAATTTTTCTTTAGATGTTGATTCCGCATATGTGCTCAATTCCGTAACATCCAGCCTCCCCAGTCTCAGCTTTTCGCCGAAGCGATGGGATCACATCCAAGGGCTCCCGTTGGCTGATCCAAATTATTACAGATCGAAACGAGTGGATCTCATCTTGGGAGTGGACCTGTTGGCACAAATCATGTTGCCAGACACGAAGATTGGATTGCCCGACGAACCCATAGCTCAAAATACCCGTTTGGGATGGATACTATCGGGGCGAGCAGAAGGAGTTACAAAATCTTCCGAACTACGCTGTCATCGAGTAACTTTGGACACGGAGTCATTGCTCAAACTATTTTGTGAAGTCGAGTCGGTTCCTGATCGTTCTACGGAAACGGAGGAGGATACATGGTGCGAAACATTTTTCCAGGAAACGCATGCACGTCGATCGGATGGCCGCTACGTAGTACGATTGCCCTTTAAAACATATTTGGATCCAACAATGGTATTGGGGAGATCTCATCAAATGGCGCTGAATCGGTTTATTCAATTGGAAAGGCGTCTGTCGAACAACCCGGGGCGGTGGAACAAATATGTGGAGGAAATCGAGGAGTACTTTTCGCTTGAGCAAATAGCGCCTGCTGTGGGCAGTGAGAGCAGTCTAATGAAGCGCACATCTTCGAATATGCATGTAGCTTCATGCGTGCTTCCGCACCATGCGGTCTTCAAGGAGGAACTCCATTCGACCAAACAAAGAATCGTATTCGATGCCTCCTCAAGAACTAGTAACGGGAGATCATTGAACGATATACTTTGTATCGGACCCACTCATCGGTTATACTCAACTGGCGGAAATATCGTTTTGTTTTCACGGCGGATATACAGAAGATGTATCGCTGCATAGATGTTCACCCAGAAGACGCCCAATATCAGCGGATTTTATGGCGGGCGGCGGATGGAGCCATCAATGTTTTTGCGTTATCGACATTGACCTTTGGGACGGCTTCAGCACCGTTCACAGCTATCAGAGTTATTCAACAGCTGGCAAAGGATGAGCAGCTTTCATTTCCTAAGGCCAAGGAGGTGCTGATGAACGAAATATATGTAGACGACATTCTTTCTGGAGGACATACTATAGAGGAGGCAGAGGATAAGCGGTTGCAGGTATCGGGTGCTATAGGTTCCTGATCGCGCGCATGGAGTTGCGAAAGTGGGCCAGCAACGATTCGAGACTTTTGCTCTCGATTCCGTCAGAGTACCATTGCACTCAGACCCTGTTAAGTTGGGACACTACAGATCCCATAAAGGCTTTAGGAATGTATTGGCTGCCAAACAAGGACTGTTTTAAATACCAGATCAACTTCGAGATGCCAGCCAGCTCCACAAAGAGGATGATCCTATCCAGTATAGCAAGGTTGTTTGACCCGCTGGGTCTCATTGCGCCGGTTATCATCTCGGGAAAACTTATATTGAAAGAGGTTACCATGGCCAAGACAAAGCAGGCAGACGGCACGCTGACGGTTCTGGACTGGGACGACACGGTTCCTGATAATATCGCAGAGCGATGGCGAGTATTTCGAGACAACTTACTGAGGATCGGCGAGATAAGCATAGATCGGTGGATCCATTACACCCCATCTTCAATATCCTCAGTGCAGATGCATGCATTTTGCGACGGATCTTCAACGTCTTATGCAGCCGCTGTGTACCTAAGAGTAGAGCATCAGGACGGAGGATGCTATACATCTCTGATGGCTGCAAAATCAAAGGTTACTCCCACCAAGCCCCTAACTATACCTCGAACAGAGTTAAGTGGAGCGGTTTTGGCCATCAAATTGGTGAGGTGGCTAACTATGGCTAAGTTTCTGAGCTCCTTCCGGGTCCAGACTTTCTATTGGACGGATGCTACAATTGTGCTGCACTGGTTGCATGGAGACGTCAATAAATGGAAGACCTTTGTTGCGAATAGAGTCGCCTTCGTTTTGGATCATTCCTCGCCAATTCAGTGGAGGCACGTTAGCACTACCGAGAATCCAGCGGATTGCGCTACACGCGGTCTCACTCCCATCGAGCTAAAGGACTTCGAGCTGTGGTGGCGAGGGCCAGAGTGGCTCGTACGCAATCAAGACTGTTGGCCATCGACAGATTTCGGTCAAATTGGCATTAACGACGCCGCTTTAGAGACAAAGGTGGCAAAAATGCGGGTTCACCATGCAGTCCCGCAGCCGTCGTTTCTTGAGAGATTTTCAACACTCAGTCAGGCTTTACGAGTCACAGCCTACATCATGCGCTTCAAGGACAACGCGTCCGGCAAGGTAGACAGGCGCCTTGGCCCCTTAATCACTGAAGAGCTCGACTACGCTTTATTAGCCGTCGTGCGTATCGTACAGCGCGAATCGTTCGCAACCGACTTGTCTGCAGTAAGGAACTCCAAACGGTTGCCCTCGCGGAGCAAATTATTAAATTTGTCCCCGATATTAGAGGAAGGCATCTTGCGGGTGAGGGGACGACTTCGCCATTCTAGTTTGTCGCACGAACGTCGTCATCCGATAATCCTGCCAAGCTCTCATCATTTTACCGAATTAGTAATACGTCACTCTCACTGTCTGACCCTGCACGGAGGCGCGCAGTTGACTTTGGCACACGCGCGTCAGCGTTTTTGGATTCTGACAGGACGGCAAGCAGTTCGAAGGGTCATACGGAAATGCGTTCGCTGCTTCAGAACGCGACCAACTACTACGGCTCAGCTTATGGGAGACTTGCCCGTTCATCGAGTCAACCCTCCTAGTCGACCATTCATTGCCACTGGTGTCGACTACACAGGCGCAATAGAGATTAAAGCAGCGCGCCTACGAGGCACTAGTTTTTACAAGGGATACATCGCTGTGTTCATTTTTCTCGCAACCAAGGCGGTGCATTTGGAGGCGGTGACAGGTCTCACCACGGAACATTTTTTGCTGGCTCTGGACAGGTTCACCGGGCGACGAGGAATGGTTCAGCACCTTTACAGTGACAACGGTACCAACTTTGTTGGTGCAGACAATGTAATGAAGACGGTGTACGGTCAGCTTCAAGCGGATTACGAGAAGCTCATCGCCCCCAAGCTTGCATCGCAGCGCACAACATGGCACTTCAATCCTCCTCTGTCGCCTAACTTTGGTGGGCTTTGGGAGGCCAATGTAAAGTCGGTTAAACACCATCTAAAGAGAGTCATTGCAGATCGTCGGCTTACCTACGAAGAGTTGTCTACGGTGCTCGTAAGCATAGAAGCGTGTCTCAACTCAAGGCCGCTTTGTCCTCTCACGGCTGACCCGGACGATCTAGAAGTGCTCACCCCAGCGCACTTCCTCATCGGAGACTCAATGCTGGCGCCGCCGGAATATCAACCACAATCCAGATCCTTCGCAGAGCAGTTCCTCATCCAGCAGACGATGATACGACATTTCTGGAAGGCTTGGAGTCGTGACTGGTTAGCGCATCTTCAGCAAAGGCCAAAGTGGTGTCAGGAGACCGAAAGCGTTCAGCTTAACGACCTTGTCATTATCAAGGACGACAGGTTCCCCCCATCGCAATGGTTGCTCGGGCGTGTTATGGAGGTGCACCCAGGGACGGACGCACTGGTCCGGGTGGTGACAGTTAAAACTAAGCAGGGGCAGCTGAAGCGATCCGTAGCAAAGCTCTGTCCTCTGCCAATCCGCGCCTAGACGCACTCACCTCGATTTATAGACTGTAACTTGCGCACACATCTTGCTCTCATCTCTCCATATTAGATACCGAGGATACGCATCCGAGCTCGCTTATCATGACCACAGCCTGGAGAACCCGGACAAGCGAGGATGTCTCATGCTAGGTCTAGCATTAGCGGGCGGCATGTTCAGTTTACGGCTTGTCCCGATAGTTTGAGAGCGAACCGATCAGCTGATCGTTCGCTCATCTGGACCTGTGTAGGGCGAGGGCAGAGAAAACGAAACGCAACCAGAACCAACAGTCTGCACGGTCGAACAACGCTGAACGCACGCCGCCGGTCTAACGAAATTTGCACTGCATCATACTTTTGTTAATCTTGGAATCAGAATAATTATATCGTTTTGAATTTATCCTTTTGTGTTTGCCTTTGCCTGGGAACCTCTCGTACAATGACCCCTCGTTGACTTAATACAAGGGGACACAACTGAACAAGCTGTAATATCCAGTGATGAGAGGTCTGGGGCGAGCCGTGAAACAAATACATGTTTTAGCTGGGGCACCCGAACACAAGTAACCGTTTTTGGTACAACACATGCAACCCTTTTTGGTACCATAGAATTTGTATCTGTACTACCAGTATCGGCCGGTAATCCGGACGTTAAGTCTACATGAGGTTTTGGGGTCACTACTTTATTTTGTTGGACAGAGCGGAAGTACATAGCGGAGCCACATCGATTCCGGCAACTTCGGATACCGAATCACTTTTTGCCCCCGATCTTAGTACCATTTGAGTGGCGCCTAAGATTGGCAGCTGAGCTGGAATCGAATCGCGGGCAGTAGGTTGCACGGCACCTGCCATAGAATGCCTACCGACCGAGACTTTTTCGGGCTCAGCTAGCATGCGACTAGTAAGCTGCGATTCAAGCGCCACGAGCAGGTCCGTATTTTTACGGCAGTTCCGGATTAATTCCGTAACACTGCATTTCGTGAGCCGCCTAATAGTTATTGCCTGGTTCTCATATACAATGCATTCATCGCAGTAGTAGCGTAGGCCACTCCTCTTATCGATGGCATCACGAACCAGGCCAGAATAGCCAAGACACTTTGCGTGATAAATTTTATCACATGTATGGCAGGGAATACTTTGCTGTCCAGCCGAGATAACTTTCTTACAATTTTTTAGTGAACAGAAAGCCATTTTCGCTGACCACGGACCACTGTGCACTATAGCGGACAAAAAAATCAAAAGCGCTCAAGAACTTTTTAATGAGAGATCCATCAGAGCGACAGAGCGGGAGCGAAACACCGAATAACTTTGATGTTATGCACCAAGAAACGAAATAGAAACGAAAAGAGAGAGAGAGAGCGGAGTTATTGACCGATTAACTCCGGTATAAAACACCTCAGAGAGATATTATCGTTGGAGTGCGTGCCGTTCCAACAGCGCTTAATGACGAAGAGAAAGACTGAAAAGAGGGGCAATAGAAAACAATAACAACAAACCAGCACCGAATTAAATTATGATAAAAATTGTTACTAAACACAAGTTAATCACGATGCACTCGCGAAGCGAACGGAAAGTTGTTAGAAAACACTTAAAGGTGTAGAAACGTTAAAGAGATTTAAGTAAGCCCCGGTGGTTTCAATAAGAAAAATGAAAATTCGGAGCGCAAATCAAAAACACGACCGTTCTCTGTGAAGACGCATTTATGGAGTGAGTCGTAATGCGTCGGCTTGTACTTGCAGGCGTTCGACAAATGTGAGCGGGTCGGTCTGTCCGTGGAATAAAATGCCCCAGCACCGTAGTTTTTCCGCCCAGGTTGCGGAGAATATTTCCTCGCGTGCAGGAGAGTCCGCGTTTGTGTTCCTTATCGGTCGGTTGCCTGGCGGTACTTCCAGTCTTAGGGAGGTGCTCCCGGTGTCGACGCCCGGTGTGCTTAGCTTCTGTTCCCGGGGTTCTTGTCCTCCCAGAGGGCTCGGGGATTTGTCCCTGGGTGTGGCTGCTTCTGGGAATGTACTAGCCAATTCCCTGGCTCGGTCCAGGAGTTCCGGCTCGAGGTCTTCCAGGGTGAGGAAAGTCGCCAGCCGACTGCGCAGTTCCTCGACGGTTCCCTTTTGGGGTAACCCGAACTCGGCTAAGAGGAGTTTTAGTTCCTCTTTGCGGCGATAGGATATCCACCTTATACCCATGGTTTCCGAGCGACAGAGAACGAAGGGAGGGGAAAAAAAATTTAAAAAATAAAAAAAATGCTAGGATTCGGGCTAGAATGCCGAATGTTTACAGGACTCGGGTGTCCTTGCAGTGCACGATGCTGGGATTCGGGCTAGGATGCCGAATGCTTACAGGACTCGGGGGTCCTTGCTGTGCACGGTGCTAGGATTCGGGCTAGGATGCCGAATGTTTACAGGACTCGGTGGTCCTTGCTGTGCACGGTGTTAGGATTCGGGCTAGGATGCCGAATGTTTACAGGACTCGGGGGTCTTTGCTGTGAACGGTGCTAGGATTCTAGGATTTTTATACTATGGTTTGGTGATTTTTGTTTGCGACGATGTGCCCCGCTTGATGGCCGGAGCTTGACTGACTTCTGGTAGCCCGGTGTGCTCCTCTTATAGTCGCCGGCCACGTGTCCGCCGCGTTCGGGAGAACTTGGGAAGCGAGAGATGAAGAAAAAAAATTTGTTCCCTTTGCGCAACCACACATATTTATAATTTCTTTCCCGTTTCCCCAGGGAAAAACATTTTTCGCGTGCTCCGGGACCCGACAAACGAACTTAGCTCCGTCGTAATCCACGGGCGCTACGCGCTCCGGGACCGGTAATGGCTTCGGATCCGACATGCGAGTGCAAGACTCCGTCGTAATCCTGAGCAAAAAAAAAAAATTATATATTTTATCTTTTTTTTTTTGAGGAAAAATTATTTAAAAATTTTCCGTATCCCTGAAGTCCCTGCTCGGGCGCCATGTAAATAAGTTCTTGGGCTGGGATATTGTGCTCAGGGCTTCCAGGGTCACTTACAATAATTTATTTAAGTTCAAGGACTTAGGACTCCGTGGCCGGAACTCACAGCGGGTTTGGATCCGACAAACGAGGCTAGCTCCGTCGAAATCTTTGGCCACTACGCGGTACGACCACGATCGGCAGAAGCAGCAAAAAAAAAAGAAAAGGATTGGGGGATTTGTGGGCACTGTCACCCAGAGATGCCGACCATGGGCCGAGACCTGCATCGGATTCAGGACTCCGTCGAAATCTCTATCAGCCGCACGCTCCGGAACCCGCACTGACCCTGGACCCGACAAACGAGCCTAGCTCCGTCGTAATCCACGGCCAATACGCGCTCCGGGACCGGCCATAGCTTCGGGTCCGACAAGCGAGTGCAAGACTCCGTCGTAATCCTTGGCCACCACGCGGTCCGACCACGATCGGCAGAGAAGGGGGGTTTTCCTAGATGGGGCAAGAGAAAATAGTTACCATTCCCCTCCTACTTTCACTCACACACAAAACACGGCAGGCGAATCACTTTTGGTTTTCAAATACTTTGTTATACCCGTTACTCGTAGAGTAAAAGGGTATATTGTATTCGTGCAAAAGTATGTAACAGGTAGAAGGAAGCGTTTCCGACCCTATAAAGTATATATATTCTTGTTCAGGATCACTAGCCGAGTCGATCTAGCCATGTCCGTCTGTCCGTCTGTCTGTCCGTATGAACGCTGAGATCTCGGAAACTATAAAAGCTAGAAGATTGGCATTTTGCATGTAGATTTTAGGAGTTCCTACGCAGGGCAAGTTTGTTTCAAAATGGTGCCACGCCCCCTCTGACGCCCACAAGCCACAAGCTGTGGCCGCAGTTTTGTTGCTATTATGCAAATTTTTATACCCGTTACTCGTAGAGTAAAAGGGTATATTGTATTCGTGCAAAAGTATGTAACAGGTAGAAGGAAGCGTTTCCGACCCTATAAAGTATATATATTCTTGTTCAGGATCACTAGCCGAGTCGATCTAGCCATGTCCGTCTGTCCGTCTGTCTGTCCGTATGAACGCTGAGATCTCGGAAACTATAAAAGCTAGAAGATTGGCATTTTGCATGTAGATTTAAGGAGTTCCTACGCAGCGCAAGTTTGTTTCAAAATGGTGCCACGCCCCCTCTGACGCCCACAAGTCACAAGCTGTGGCCACAGTTTTGATGGTATTATTAAATATTTTTTTGATATGTATTTGTTTCGTCAATACCTATCGATCGGCCAAATAAAAGTTTGCCACGCCCACTCTAACGCCCAAAAACCCATTAAACGCTCAAGCCTGGCTAGCGCCTACATTTCCGCCTTTCATGGCACAATAGCGCCATCTAACGGATGACTTTGGAACAGCTGGCCAAGGTGCTCAACAGAGTCAACGTCAATTCTCGATAAGGATTTCTATAAAAGGAAAATGCGATGGCTTTCATTTGTCAATACCGAACTATATCCCAAGAACTATGCAAATCAAATTAAGTTAGCCAAATTGGAGGTGTTCCCTGGGTACCGATTTTAACATAAAAATCGGGAGATAATTCAAGCGGCGAAAAACATACAAGAAGGCATATTTATATTAAGTTGTTTAGCTGAGTAACGGGTATCTAATAGTCAAGGCACTCGACTATAGCGTTCTCTCTTGTTTTTTATATGTATTTGTTTCGTCAATACCTATCGATTGGCCAAATAAAAGTTTGCCACGCCCACTCTAACGCCCAAAAACCCATTAAACGCTTAAGCCTGGCTAGCGCCTACATTTCCGCCTTTCATGGCGTATACAATAGCGCCATCTAACGGATGACTTTGGAACAGCTGGCCAAGGTGCTCAACAGAGTCAACAATAATTCTCGATAAGGATTTCTATTAAAGGAAATTGCGATGGCTTTCATTTGTCAATACCGAACTATATCCCAAGAACTATGCAAATCATATCAAGTTAGCCAAATTGGAGGTGTTCCCTGGGTACCGATTTTAACATAAAAATCGGGAGCTAATTCGAGCGGCGAAAAACATACAAGAAGACATATTTATATTAAGTTGTTTAGCTGAGTAACGGGTATCTAATAGTCGAGGCACTCGACTATAGCGTTCTCTCTTGTTTTTTTTTATATTTAAGTTTGTTCTAGGGGTGTCCAAAGACCCCTTCATCACGCCACTCCAGTCTAGTCGTTTTTTTCAAAAAAAATATATCTCGAGAAAAATATATAGTGGATGCTTACGTTTCCGTCCACAGCAAATCCAGCCAGTTGATTCCCCATGCCTCCGCAGCGGGAACAGGGCCGTCCACTCCATACACTTCGCCACTGTCGGTTGACATCTTATCACACGTTTTTTTTAAACACACGATTTGAATCTGGCACGCGCGAAGCCTCAAGAGTAATTGCCATTGCTTCTCTTTGATATCGGCCCACGCACCTCATGCATTGCGTCGGCGTCGCTGCCGCTGCGCTGAGGCTTCGGCATTTTTCAGGCAAAATTATTTCCCCTTGCTGGAAAACATCGGTCGGGTTGGTTGCAATTTGGTTCGATCGTGCGAAATTATGTTCCCCTTGCTCGAAAACATCGGTCGGGTTGGTTGCAATTTGGTTCGGTCGAGCGAAATTTTGTTCCCCTTGCTCGAAAAAATCGGTCGGGTTGTTTGCAATTTGGTTCGATCGTGCCAAATTATTTTCCCCTTGCTCGAAAACATCGGTCGAGTTGGTTGCTATTTGGTTCGATCGTGCGACGAAAAGCTTGGGTGTTTATTTGCTTTGTGCAGGTGTTCAAACTGTTCGAAGAGAGCGAGAGCGTGTTGGTTGCGCTCAGGCGTCCTATGGTTCAAATGTGTGCAGCTGCTGATGTTCGAAGTGTGTGTAGAAGAGAGCGAGAGCGTGTTGGTTGCGCTCAGGCGTTCTATGCTTCAAATGTTGGCTATTAAAAAGCTAAACTAGTAATAATATTACATGGCTACAAAATATTCCTATATGGCTACAAAAATCCTTATATGTCTATAAAAATCCTACACTGCTACAAAAATATACAAAAAAAATAAATTGTGAGGGCGGTCTTACGGTTCCTCACATATTGCAGCGCAATATTCCTCGATGTATCTCAAGCTCGATGGCCTCATGCATAAAATCAAAACACACTTGCCTACATACACTCATAAACTATTTGAGTCGTATCTGTACAACTGAGTATTCGCAGTATGGTGCAATACAACAACATCTGACGACGACATTATCGAAGCAGGAGTCCTGCAAGGAAGCGCATACAATAAAGCGTATATTCCTACAAACGAGCAGCTAACAACATCTTCGTTTGCTGACGACACTGCAATCCTAAGTCGTTCGAGGAGCCCACGTCAAGCAACAACACAACTAGCCAATCACCTCATCGTAGTGGAGAGGTGGTTATCTGATTAGCGAATTAAAATAAATTAATGTAAGCACATAACGCTTACTCTTAATAGGCAAACATGACCTCCACTATCATTGAATAGTACGCCGCAAGTCAACGAATTAACGTATCTCCACCTTGACAGACGACTAACGTGGAGAAGTCTTCGAAGTGTCTGTGGAAGAAACTACATCGAAAACTAAAAGCCAGCAGCTTCCACTGGATGTTAAACATTTGATCACCCCTGAGTCTGGACTACAAGGTCCTGCTCTACAACTCGACCCTCAACCCTATCCGGACATATGGCTTCCAGCTTTGGGGGAACGCGAGCAGCAGCAACATTGACACATACAGCGCTCACAATCGAAAATCCTCAGGACTATCACTGGGACACCGTGGTATATTCGCAACCAAAATATCCACAGAGACCTTGGCATTCTTGCGGTAAAAGATGAAATTGACAAACAAAAGACGACCTGCAAAGAAAAACTCTCCGTGCACCCAAATCATCTCGCAAGAGGCTTGTCTCGGGTTTCGAGCAGAACCCGCCTTCAACGCAACGACCTTCCAACCCAGCAATAATTCTCAGGGCCGCATTACTCAGTACCAGTCTTATGACTGTTAGTTAGATTACTATATGATTTGATACACTTATTGTTAGTATCCGATAGGAGAATTTTCAATAAATAAGTAGCAAAGCTATAAAAAAAAAACAGAAAAGGAGCGTCGAGTGCTGCCAACGTTTGGGAAATGGCCTCAGCCGCAGAGAGACTAGCCGGGGTCGCACAATGGTACCTCACCAAACTGTCTGGCAGGCTAATCGAGGAGGAGCAGCAGTTGTCCGCAGCGGTGATGACTGGTGAGCACACTTACAAAGCCACAATCGACACCGCGGCAACGGCAAGCTTCGTTATCGCAGAATTGGCTGACAACCTTGCTGCTATAGGAAAGATTTCAAGAACAAGACGGCAAATTAGGTTGGCAGATGGAAGATTTGGCGGCATAAGTGCACAGCATGAGGTGGAGGTCGAATTCGGCGACAAACAAGTGGTATTGGGATTAAACTTCCTGACACAAGTTGCAGCAGAAATAAAATGTGCTGGACACGAGATCACAATACCAGCCAGGAACCGGCGCAATGGATGGCTCGAGGAGAAACTATCGGTAACAGCCGTCCAACAGGCAAGCGAGGTGAACGACACTACAACGTTTCTAGAAACAGAGCTGGCAGACTTCAGCACAGTGACGGGAACATCAAATATGGCTGGGCACCAAATAAAAATGAAAGATGACCGGCCAATCAAGCAGAGATATTATCCCAAGAACCCAACAATCCAAGGGGAAATCAACGCAATGGTGGACGAGCTTCTTCAAATGGGATGCATAGCACATAGAGCATTCAAAGAGCTGCGTGCTCCCCAATTGTGATGGTGAAAAAGAAGACAGGCAAGTGGAGATTGTGCGTCAGACAGATCAACGCGAAGTCGGTGAAGGATGCCTGCCCAATGCACCGCATCAACTAAATCCTAGATCAATTAAGAGAAGCGCGGTACATAAGCAGTTTGGACCTGAAGGATGGATACTGGCAGATCCCACTGGAAGAAAATAGAAGGCAATTCTTGGCCTTCACAGTGCCAGGCAAACGTCTGTTTCAGTAGAGGGTAATGCCGTTCGGACTACACTCGGCATCTGCAACATTTCAGCGGGTTTTGGACCATGTAATTGGTCCAGAGATGACAGCTCACACATTCGCGTACCAGGATGACAAAAAAGCTATCGGTCTCCCGCTAGAAGAACACAAGAAAAACCTAACATAAGTTTTCCGACGTTTAAAAGAAGCAAACCTGAGGCTGAATCCAGAAAAATGCCAATTCTTGCCTCCCAATCCGCTGGGCATGTTGGCAGTAGAAGAACAATAGCACGTCTTGCAGCCCGGTACTACGCAAGTGTGAAGTGTGCCTGAAATATAAGCCCAATTAGCTTCAGGCTGCCGGAAAAATGCTCTTTCAAAACCATAGGCAAACAATATGTGCGGATTTCGTCGGACCATGCCGAGATCGAAGCACGGAAACCAGAAGATACTGGTATTAATCAATCGATTTTCCAAATGGACGGAAATTGTGCCGCTGCGAACAGCCACAGCGGAAACTCAACAGAAAGCGTTTAGAGAACGAATAATATCAATGTTCGGGGCTCCAAAGATAGTGATAACCGAGTGATAACGGAGTATATTTCAAGAGTTCCTCACTCAAGGTCGGGATTCCCGTTAGGCTCGCGGACAAAAACAGAGAAAGAGATCTTCGAAATCGTACGTCGCAACATAGAAAAGGCATCCCAGGACCAAGCCAAACACTACAATCTGTAGAGGAGGCGGTGGACGCCGGAAGTGGGCAGCATAGTGTGGGCCAAAGAACACCACCTATCCAAAGGGATTCGCAGCGAAACTAGCCCCAAGATACTATGGTCCTTACCAGATTGTGGACTTCATCTGCAAAATACGCATCACGTTTTCAAAGAAAGAGCGAAAGGTTCACATTGGCGAGCTTAAGCAGCAACAAACACACGCTGCAAACGAGCAGACGAACACATAGGAGGACTAACTACATACCGCAAGGCAACAGGATTCAACTTTGGGCAATCGCTAAATCATCCGTGATTAAGCCAGGCGAAAGGACACTTACGAGGACGACACCAGGATACGGTTAACGTAAAAGGGATCCAGACTGCAAGGCAACAGGATTCAGCGTCGGGCATTCGTCAGAGTCATCCATGATTACGTCAGGCGGAAAGGACGGGGAAAGCACAAGGATACGGTTAACATACAAGGAATCCAATTCGCAAGGCAACACCAGGCGGAAAGGACACGTACAGGAACGGCACTAGGATACGGTTAACAAATACGACACAACGACAGTAGCAATCCCAATCCCCTTAACCCAAGGATATCCCAAGGAGAACACAAGGATACCCCAAGGGTACCCTAAGGATACGTCAAGGATACCTCAAAGATACCTTCAAGGACGAATGCAAAGCTTCACCAAGGATCCCCAATAATACCCACAGGATACCACAAGGATACACCATGGATATACCAAGGGTTCCTTAAGGTTACCCCAAGGGTACCGCAAGAATACCCCAAGGATACCCCGAAGATACTCTCAAGGATACATGCAAAAATACACCAAAGATCCCTCAAGGATACCCCAGGGATACACCAAGGATAGCCGGGGTCGCACAATGGTACCTCACCAAACTGTCTGGCAGGCTAATCGAGGAGGAGCAGCAGTTGTCCGCAGCGGTGATGACTGGTGAGCACACTTACAAAGCCACAATCGACACCGCGGCAACGGCAAGCTTCGTTATCGCAGAATTGGCTGACAACCTTGCTGCTATAGGAAAGATTTCAAGAACAAGACGGCAAATTAGGTTGGCAGATGGAAGATTTGGCGGCATAAGTGCACAGCATGAGGTGGAGGTCGAATTCGGCGACAAACAAGTGGTATTGGGATTAAACTTCCTGACACAAGTTGCAGCAGAAATAAAATGTGCTGGACACGAGATCACAATACCAGCCAGGAACCGGCGCAATGGATGGCTCGAGGAGAAACTATCGGTAACAGCCGTCCAACAGGCAAGCGAGGTGAACGACACTACAACGTTTCTAGAAACAGAGCTGGCAGACTTCAGCACAGTGACGGGAACATCAAATATGGCTGGGCACCAAATAAAAATGAAAGATGACCGGCCAATCAAGCAGAGATATTATCCCAAGAACCCAACAATCCAAGGGGAAATCAACGCAATGGTGGACGAGCTTCTTCAAATGGGATGCATAGCACATAGAGCATTCAAAGAGCTGCGTGCTCCCCAATTGTGATGGTGAAAAAGAAGACAGGCAAGTGGAGATTGTGCGTCAGACAGATCAACGCGAAGTCGGTGAAGGATGCCTGCCCAATGCACCGCATCAACTAAATCCTAGATCAATTAAGAGAAGCGCGGTACATAAGCAGTTTGGACCTGAAGGATGGATACTGGCAGATCCCACTGGAAGAAAATAGAAGGCAATTCTTGGCCTTACAAGGAATCCAATTCGCAAGGCAACACCAGGCGGAAAGGACACGTACAGGAACGGCACTAGGATACGGTTAACAAATACGACACAACGACAGTAGCAATCCCAATCCCCTTAACCCAAGGATATCCCAAGGAGAACACAAGGATACCCCAAGGGTACCCTAAGGATACGTCAAGGATACCTCAAAGATACCTTCAAGGACGAATGCAAAGCTTCACCAAGGATCCCCAATAATACCCACAGGATACCACAAGGATACACCAAGGATATACCAAGGGTTCCCCAAGGTTACCCCAAGGGTACCGCAAGAATACCCCAAGGATACCCCGAAGATACTCTCAAGGATACATGCAAAAATACACCAAAGATCCCTCAAGGATACCCCAGGGATACACCAAGGATACCCCAGGGATATCCCAATGGCACCCGGAGGATATTTGGTTAGGAACTTAGAGAAGCAGCGAACCGCAGCATCCAGAATGCCAGAGTACGAATGAAGGGGGAAGACGGAACAGCAAAGAGAGCTGTACCGTAAAGGAGCAAGCACCCCGAGGAAAGGACATAACGGTGACAAACAAAGAGGAAGGCCCATAACCGAGGTTTCGTATAAGGGGAGCCCTGCGACATTCGGTTATTAGAAAAACTACAGTCAAAATGAGCAGCACTGTCACTAGAGCAGAAGCACGCAGGAGGATGGCGGCCCAGCAGGGACCCAACCCGGGGCAAGGATGGTCGGCAACCCGGCCTAACCGAACTCCGTGGCGGTCCGTGAAGCGGGTCCGTGCCGAGGATTCCTCACCGGAACCCCTCATTAGCTCCGACAGAGACGTCGAGATGCTGGAGGTGGAGGTCCAACAGAAGGCCAAGCTTCGCCGAAAACATGTGGAGACGGTGATACGATAGCACGCCCAGCTGCAGGAGGCGGAGGAGGAGGAGCGGCTGCTATGGGAAGAACCGCTGGCAGACGTGAGGGAGGACCCGGTGGTGAAAACATGGGAGGTTCCGCCGACGCCCCGATACACGGCCGAGGAGCCCAGTCTGAACTGGACGGTCGAGGGCGATATCTGGGTGCCGTCTCCGCCAAGGTGGTTGCCGAAGATACCACCCACTCCCCGCTACGAAACAGAGTTGCACGACGGCTAAGACCCGACGAGAGAGGGAGGAGCCCCGGTGGCAACACCACAGGAGAAGCAAGTGGAGAAGGGATCCTGGGTGTGGCCCGAGCCCGAGGACAACCGTCAACACTCGGCGCCGGAGGTGGCGCGCCCGCGGCCACTATAAACACGGCAAGTGTCGGCCCCGGAGCAAGGCGGTTGGCGCGAGGTTACCCGAGACGATTGGCCGAAGGGAATCGAGGAGTCACCTGCGGTCGGATGAGGGGCATGCATCGTCGGCACCAGCAATCAAAAAAAAAAAGAAATATATAAGTTAAACATATGCGAAAAAATACATAAAGGTCATAGTACTTACCTAATGCCGGGGAGAACGATGAAGGGCATTGACTTCCTCTCTGCGCTCTCCAGCATGCCGCCAGCTGAGCGGAAAAGAGGCTGAGCCTGCAAAGGGCAACTGAAGGGCATAAGGAGAAAATAAGAAGAGGAAAACAAAAGAAGGTCTGAAATACTCACCAAAGTGGAAGAATTTTGCTGCATCACTTCGAACTAAGGAAGGAGGCGATTAGTAGACAATCGATGGTCATTGAACGATAAGTGGCAATCGATGGACATACAATACAAAAACATCGCTACCACCGGATGGCAACGCTGCGCTACTTCTACTATCGAAATCGGCTGGAAGACCGATCGGGAAAGCGATTGAGTGACCTGACAGAGGAAGAAAGTAGATACCTCTGTAGAACGCGAAACATCATGGGGAAACATCTTGGGCGGAACATTCAAGAAGAAAGAAAATACCAAGAACGCGAAACGTCTTGGAGAAAACATCCAGGCCGGGAAATTCAAGTCAAAAGGAGAAACTTAGAACACGAGACGTCTTAGGGGAATCATCTTGGGCGGGAAGAGAAATGGAGGATCGGCGTTTGCTTGAGCGTCGAGGGAGCCATTTGGTGGATCAAGAGGAATCGAAGGCTACAAGGATTTACAAGGATGACAGCTGGTGAGAAGAAACCAAGTCTATGGGGGGAACATCTTGGGGCGGGAACTGTTTGGAACGAGAAGAAGCGACGTCGAGGGAAGGAGGTCTATCATCAGCGAACAAGAACACAGGATCGAGAGAACTCAGAAGTATCAGCCGGAGAAGAGGTGCAAGTCTCATTTCGCTCCCGAAGAAAGGGGAGAATGTCAGGAGTTAAATAACTCCGCAAAAATAAAAGCGGAGATTTAGAATACCGAAGACTTTCATTTGCTGGATACGCTGTGAATGCGCGTAGTAACGGCACTGTGGGAAAAGAGAGTTCGGAGAGAGTTTGGACAGTACGAGGAGAGAGTTCGGAGAGAACGAAGACTTAGTTTGGAGAGAACGAGAAGAGAGTTCGGAAAGAACGAGGACAGAGTTTGGAGAGAATGAGAAGAGAGTTTGGAGAGAAGGGATAACGGTAGAAGAAGGCGGATTTTTGACACTAGAATAGTGCCGTGCGCAAAGATGAAAGAGCAGAAGCCGAGAATTAATGGGATACGTCGGCCTATATAAGCGGGCCGAGCGCTGGATTAGTCGATCGCAAGGAGTCCATCCATCAAAATCAGTGAGTTACGAAAGTCAAAGAACCAAGTCAACTAGTGACAACATTCCATTTTGGTACGCCTAAAGTAGTTCAGATCAATTTAGAGGTAGAGCTTTTACAGAAGACTCGTTAAATCTTACCACTTATATAACTAAAGATCGATTTACAGAACGAAACGTTTACTGAATCCATTTATTTCAAAAGATGTTATCTCCAACAAATCTTTCCCTTATAATTTATCTACAAAAATGTTGCAAGTGGAGTGTAATAGCGCTTAATTGACCTCTGTAATGGCTTGTACTCGGTTTATTTTCTTTCTCATGAAGGGAAATAACAAATGACTCCTTCCAAATAAGTAGGAAGTGAGAAACTTACAAGGAAATGGCAAAAAATTTGTGTAGAGGTCTACACAGAGTTTCAGCGCAGAATCTAAGCACGCAGCCTAAAACGATAGTGAGGATCAAAATTGGATACATGTTTGCATATTTATGCACCTTTGACATTTTAAACTTCTTATCTGCAAATGAATCAATAATTTACCGTTAATTGTCATCTTATTTTTTTGCTTTTTTTTTAGACTTATTGTAATGTGCTTATTATGATTTAAAGTGTCGACGTGGTTACATTGGCCAATAACAACCTGCCGCCCCAACAATGGCTCCTAGGTAGTCATCAACGTTATGACTTTTTTTAACGGTATTTTATTTATCGAATCTTCTCTCTTAGAGACTACCGACAAGTAGGCAAATTTTAATCTAGTATTTACATATTTTAACTTTAACTATTTTAACTATTGATGCTGGGTGGGCAGGTCTCTCCGCGGAATCGTGTATAACTAGTGTTCCAGATTAAAGACCGCGCAAGGCCATTAGGAGGAGCGTGAAACTTGAGACTATACTTTGCTTTAACCTTATCGAGTTCGTCTTTAACTAAGACTACGTTTAATTCTTTATAAATATTTGCATTCCGTATATAACACGGTGCTCCTGTTATAGCTCTCAATTTTGATTGAGCTGTATGGATTATTTCTAAGTTGCTAGCACATGCGTTTCCCCATAGCTCGGAACCATACAAAAGTATTTTGTACTCTTATTTTACTCGCGAGCGGGCGCTAATTAAGAGGACTTAGTATGGCAGTATCATCAGCGAAAGTTAAGGTTGTTGTAAGAGTGTTAGTCGGTAGATCTGCTGTATAAATAATATACAATGTCGGCCCATGCACAATACCCTGGGGTACTCCAGCTTAAATTGGATGATATTAAGAGAGGAAATCTTTGCGTCGCACTGCGAAGCTTCTTCTTTTCTTTTCGATTTTTACAAGCTTTAAGAGAAAACAATGGATTAAATAATTAATATAATAAGCCTAGGCGCAATCAAAACTCAAATATATTATTCGATAAGTAGAAGAGAGGAACGACAGCGGGGAAGTGGGGCAAGGCCAAGAAATTCACCCCAAAAGAGCGCGAGAGAGCAGTAAACCGAACGATCTAAACGGAACGCAAAGCCCACCTCAGCGACTGCCTGTCGCTAACAACGGAGAGCGAGAGAGTATCGAAAAGCGAAAGTGTCAAAGCGGAGGAATTGCTGTCGCCAAACGGAGAAAAGAGAGTCCCGAACGCGCCAAAAAGTTCTCTACAGCGACTGCGTGGCGAGGAAAATGGTGAGATCGGAAGAGCCAAGGGCACGAGACAGAAGATGGGAAGGAGGATGAAAGACGGGATAAGTCGTAATTAAGCGGGACCACGCGGTTTTTAGTCGATATAGTCGGGCAGAATTTCACTGGTGCAGCGAGGAACGCAATTAGATCGTAAAACTGTAGAACGAAGATTTGTGAAGTCGAGAAGGCGAAAGAACTCAACTGTGAATAAAGACAAAAATAATGAATTATAATTTCGAGAACGAGTGTGTATTCTTTTTCCCTGACCTTCGACCCGTCTCCCTCAAACCCGCCGAATAAATTAACTATATAACAAATGCTAATAACCCTAACCCAAAAATTGATAAAACGTAACGGAACCGTAACTCCGACGCACAATTAACTAATATACCGGTCGTTAATCGAGTTTTATCGTAATAAGTAGTAGTTATTAATAAAACTTTGGGACCACCCGAGCTTTACCTCAGTTATTAACAAAACAAAGGGTCCACCTGAGTTTTACCGTAGTTATTAAAACCCAGCGTTCGCCCGAGTTCGACCGTAGTTATTAATATAACCCAGGGTCCGCCCGAGTTTTACCGTAGTTATTGAAACCCAGGTCCGCCCCAGTTTTACCGTAGTTATTAATACACCCAGGGTTCGCACAAATTTTACTGTAGTTATTAATATCGATAGAGACCGCCCGGGGGTGTCGTATTTAGCAGTAAAACCCAGGTGCCCGACGGAGTTTTATCGTAGTGAAACCCTGCCTCGACCGGATTTTATTGTAATCACGGATAAAGCCTGTAACTGATGTAGAATTTTATTATAGCTGTTTACCAAGTTCAGGTTATGCCCGAGCTCGGTAACAGGTCTTAGGTCTAGTTACGTACCTTTTGGTTTGATTTCCTTTCCTAATTATAAAGACCACGCCTCAAAACTCACTCGATTAACCCACGTCGTCCACTGTAAATTTATAAATATTTTGTGGGCTTGTAGGTATCGCTTTATGCGATTGAGGATCAGCCTTTCAAATATCTTTGATAGGAACGTTAGAAGGCTGATTGGCCTGTATCACGATGGCTGGGACTTGTCCTTTCTGGCTTTATGGATCATTGTGATGACAGACTTCCTCCATTATTGAGGATAATATCCCCAATTCATAATGCAGTTAAATATTATTGTTAGAAGATGTATTGCACAGTTTGGCAGTTCTATAATCATTTTTGGGGTGAAGAGATCATGACCCGGCGTTTTCTGATTATTAGGAGCACAAAGATATTCGTTACTGGAAGTGGTTCGAAGGCATTTTCTAGATGGATGGCAAATTCCTAATTTAGCTTTCCACAGTGGATATCTTTTGCTGCTTGGTGAGAATTGCCTCATATAGGATAGTTCTGTCTACTGTTAAATGGTTTATTAGATTGTTTGGAATGTTGTGCAGCTAGTGTAATAACATTTAACAACGCTTCAACCGAATTGTCAAGGTCTCCTTCACAGGAAATATTTGGACAGTTTTCAATATGGGTACTTACTTCCTTTTTATACCCTTGCAGAGGGTATTATAATTTTGGTCAAAAGTGTGCAACGCAGTGAAGGAGACATCTCCGACCCTATAAAGTATATATATTCTTGATCAGGATCACCTCCTGAGTTGATATAGCCATGTCCGTCTGTCCGTCTGTCCGTCTGTCTGTCCGTCTGTCTGTCCGTCTGTCTGTTTCTACGCGAACTAGTCTCTCAGTTTTAAAGCTATCGAATTGAAACTTTGCACACACCCTTCTTTCCTTTGCACGCAGTATATAAGTCGGAACGGCCGGGATCGGCCGACTATATCCTATAGCTGCCATATAACTGAACGATAGGAAATGCCATAACTCTGCTGTTTGTAAAGTTAGGAAGTTGGGATTTTCTATGGCTTTTTGATTTGGTTAATCAATTCGACCTACCAAATTTCATAAGGATCGGCCGACTATATCCTATAGCTCCCATATAACGATATGAAATACCATAACTTTGGTGTTTTTAAAGTTAGGAAGTTGGGATTTTCTATGAGTTTTATATTTGGCCAATCAATCAAACCTACCAAATTTTATAGGGATCGGCCGTCTATATCCCATAGCTGCCATATAACTGAACGATTGAAAATGCCATAGCTTTGGTGATTTTAAAGTTAGGAAGTTGCGATTTTTATGAGTATTTAGAATGCATTATGTGAATAATTTTGGAGAATATTATTTACAGAATATTCTGCAAGGGTATATCAACTTCGGCTCCGCCCGAAGTTAGCTTTCCTTTGTTGTTATATTTGAGCCAGTCTGTTTTACCAGTAGTTAGAGAACGTGGGCGTTTTGTGACCTGCGGATAGTCAGTGAATAATTCGATGCCTATTGCTCCAAACATCCTGGAGAGGTATGGTCAAATGTCGGTTTTGTAACTCAAGCCTAAGACTCGCTGTTTTAGCTTAGCGCCTGCGAAAAAGAGACGCCGGAGTCTGTGTTGAGGGTATGTATGGAAGGTTTTGGCGCGTATGCTGGGTTTCTAGCTGCAGTTATTTTTTGGGTTAGGCGGTTTTTCATCTTATAAATACAGCAACCTCTGTAGTTGGCCGTGTGGTTTTCCCCCAGTTGCAACATCTTTTAGCAGATTAGTTCTCCTTTTTTAAAAGACAGTTAAATGTGCATTCCGATTGTGGAGTTCCGTGATTCTGCGGTGCAATAGATATTGAAGCTTGTAGATTGGGTGGATTTCATTTTTATTTAAAGGAATGTTTTCAGGCCCTAGTTCTGTGTTGAACATTGGCTGTGGAATTTTGCTTCAGTTTATTATGTTTATAGCGGTTTTGGCATTAATGCCGTTTTCTTGAATCCCAGCTTTTATTTCAATGGTTGGAACTGTTGATAACTACTTGTAGCCCTTTGCTAATTTTGAGATGGTAGGTATAGTAATTTATTTTCCCCACGTCTGAGTATTTGGCCACTGATCGATAATCTTGTTCTTCTTTTACTTGAATTTTTATTTCATTTATGTTTCCTCTTTTTATAAAAGTGACATTGAGCTTTTGAGCTCCAATTGGGTTAATTTGGTCAGATAATTAAACTAGTTGAGCACAATTTGTTTGACAAACATAAATGGGTGGTGGCCTTGGTTTCTTGGCTCTAGTTGGTTGAGTGGCAGTATTATCTTCGTTTGTGTCACTCAGAATCGAGAATCTATTATTTGTCAGCGGATTTTTTCGCCACAGTGATATTTGATTTTGATACTTTTTGTGAGTTTTTTTTTCTAGAAGATTAATTTGCTTTTTATTTCCACATAGCGATCGATTCCAGTTTGTATTAACGTTCTGTTAGCATTTTTAGTAGTTTTTTGTTGCGAAGGGAGAGTTTGCCGGTCAGAACTGCCGATGCCGGGCGCTAAGTAACTGCAGTGGTGGTTGTTGTTGTTGTTTTGGTTGTTATTGATAGTGTCGAAGTCACAGTTGTAAATACAGACATTGTGCTGGTAGTTGTTGTTATATTGTAGGTATGGTCATAGTGGTCGGGGGACGGACATACAGTTTACTCATCAGCTCGTTTACAGAAGTAAGAAAGTCTACGTTCATTATACCCTTGCAGAGGGTATTATAATTTTAGTCAGAAGTTTGTAACGTAACTAAAACATGTGTACGCAGATCAAGTTTGAAAACCGGCCCGATCGGACGTCTATATCTTATAGCTCCAATAGGAACAATAGGGCGAAATCAAATTTGAAGTTTTTCAGAATATTTCGCGCAGTGTGTAAGCTTTATTTATTATTTACGCATATCTTGATCAGGGTAAAAGCGCTTGCCGATCGGACGTCTATATCTTATATCTTCCGTAGGAAAAATGATGAAAGGCTGCGAAAATATACATTTTTTTCAATTTTTATATAACATTTTTGTGTACCCATGCCTACCCAGAGCGTCCTATCGCGAAGAGATTATTCACCAAATTTAAATTTTTTCCGGAGCTCGCTCAAAAAAACACGTCCGCTCTCTTCCGCTGCAAAACCTTTGATGGCTTGTATTCGATTTATTTTCTTTCTTATGAAGGGAGTATGAGTCATTTCCAAATAAGTGGGAAGTAAGAAGTTTCCAAAGATAAGGTATACATTTTGTGCAGAGGTCTGCACAGAGTTTCATCAGCATCTTGTGACGCTGTGCGCGCACAAAGCAATATATAAATAAAAAAGACTAAAAAAGTTAAACGAAAAGAGCGTTTAATTCAAATTCCAACTAAGATCGCGCGCGTAGGGGCACACTAGACTGAAAGAGATGGCCAGACTGATACCGGCAAAACCCACACAGGCGGCGGGCACACTAGATCTCGCCGAGCCCTATATAAGGCGGACCACGGGCCATAGAACTTCACTTAGCAGCAGACCCCAGTGGTGGTGAGCAGCAAAGTCACTTTTGATGGACAGGATCATTCGATCTAAGTCCGATTATAAATCGTAGCACTAACCATATAACATATAGACTGGTCATTTCATACAAGCAATATGGACACTCAAAAATCTTTCCGGGAGGCCACAGAGCTGTTAGCGGCAGGCCCCGGACACTTCGTGTGCCTTCGGGTTTTTTTCGCCTAGGCGCAATCATACAAGCAATATGGACACTCAAAAATCTTTCCGGGAGGCCACAGAGCTGTTAGCGGCAGGCCCCGGACACTTCGTGTGCCATCGGGTTTTTTTCGCTCTCATTCTTATTTTCATTTTGACGCTCGCGCGCTCATTGCGCGAGATCGGTCGTTTAGTCGCAGAGACGCGCATTTTGAAAAAGGTTGCGCCTGCGCTTGAATTAGTCTTTATATGTATGCGTGTTCATGCATACTCATACAGGGGTGCATGTGTGAGTTTATTTCAATTCGATGCGGCAAGAATATTTTGTCTTTTGCTACTTTTCAGACTTGGTACCCTAACAATATGGGCGTATTCACTATATGGTTAATAATAAAAAATAAAAATAAAAATATTATATGTTTTTTAATATTTCAGCATAAATTTTATTTTGGTTTACAAATTCTTATCAGTGGTAGCAGTAAAATGTTTTTCTTATATGCATGTATTCCAATAAATAGAAATCAATCTGCTGAGATACGAACAGGGCATATCGCAGTCGGTGTCACAAAAAAACACCGACTGCTTTTAAGTGGTTCAGAAAACTTCAAACCAAATCAGCTTTGGTTGTTGTTCTGCGAGCGGATGGTGCCTGCATACCCTACCGACGATTGAATTTTAGGGGTGCGGACAGAAAGACTAATTCGAGCCTTTTTCAAAATGCGCGTCTCTACGACTAAACGACCGAACTCGCGCAATGAGCGCGCGAGCGTCAACATGAAAATAAGAATGAGAGCGAAAAAAACCCGAAGGCACACGAAGTGTCCGGGGCCTGCCGCTAACAGCTCTGGGGCCTCCCGCAAAGATTTTTGAGTGTCAATATTGCTTGTATGAAATGACCAGTCTATATGTTGTATGGTTAGTGATCGTAGTTAGTTCTCGTAGTACTTCCTTCTCCCACTACTTCTCTCAAGTCCGGCTCGGCTTGCCGCTCCGAAGGTGTCACTAGGAGACGGTTGATTTCAGGATCACGCCCCCTTACGGCTCGATTCACCGGCCGCGCTCTCTCTCTCTCTCTCTCTCTCTCTCTCTTGTGGCTGACTTCAGGGTCCCAAGCACCAAACTCTTTCTCTCTTGCGGCTGACTTCAGGGTCCCCAAGCACCAAACTCTCTCTCTCTCTTGTGGCTGACTTCAGGGTCCCCAAGCATCAAACTCTCTCTCTCTTGTGGCTGACTTCAGGGTCCCCATGCACCAAATTCTCTCTGTCTTGTGGCTGACTATAGGGTCCCCAAGCACCAAACTCTCTCTCTCTTTTGTGGCTGACTTTAGTGTCCCCAAGCAACATTCTCTCTCTTGTGCCTGACTTCAGGGTCCCCAAGCACCAAACTCTCTCTCTCTTGTGGCTGCCTTCAGGGTCCCCAAGCACCAAACTCTCTCTCTCTTGTGGCTGACTTCAGGGTCCCCAAGCAAGATTCTCGCTCTCTCTTGCGGCTGACTTTAGGGTCCCCAAACACTAAACCCTCTCTCTCTCTCTTGTGGCTGACTTCAGGGTCCCCAAGCAAGATTCTCTCTCTTGTGCCTGACTTCAGGGTCCCCAAGCACCAAACTCTCTCTCTTGCGGCTGACTTCAGGGTCTCCAAGCACCAAACTCTCTCTCTCTCTTGTGGCTGACTTCAGGGTCCCCAAGCACCAAACTCTCTCTCACTTGTCGCTGACTTCAGAGTCCCCAAGCACGAAGCTCTCTATCTCTTGTGGCTGACTTCAGGGTCCCAAAGCAGCAAACTATCTCTCTCTTGTCGCTGACTTCAGGGTCACCAAGCAACATTCTCGCTCTCTCTTGCGGCTGACTTTAGGGTCCCCAAGCACTTAACTCTCTCTTTCTTGTGGCCGACTTCAGGGTCCCCAAACAACACACTCTTATTTCAGGCTCGCTACGTGGCAACCCGCTCCGGGGTCTATTCTACCAGCAACCGTAATCCCATGCTGTTCCTCTCGAGCAGCTGGGCGCCTCCCGATACCAGGCATTCGGATTGGACGAAGGAAGCGATCACAGCAAGGGCGGCACCCCGCCAGTCAGGAGAACCCGTTAGTCAAAATTAATCAAATGTCAAGAATCTTACTGAAATAAACCTAGTTGTCTTGGTCTGAGGAACTTGTGAGATGGTTCTGAAGCCGCCTAGCTGGGGCGACCGAGCGGGTCGCAGGTTGCGGATAGCGGACGACCTCACTCGAGGCCAACTGCGAATAAGCTGGCGGTGGAAATCAAACACGGAATCGTGGACGGAAACCCCAGCAAATAAGCAGTCCCGGACAATCAGCGGGTATCTTGCAACGAGGCAGTACCGACGATGCGATTTGTTCAGCCGCATCTAAACAGTTGCTTTACACAAACCCAATATCCCCCACACACCACCTACCCACTTCCTCTCCCAAACAACATCTCACTCCGGGCCGGACTACGGTGTAATCCGGACCGTGCCAAGAGTCAGCCTGGCTGGGGGCCCGGATTAACAACTAGCTCAGTCTCAAACGGTGGGCTCAGGGAGACGGCGACCCCCTGTTCTATCTATCGCCTTACCCGGGTAACGCGGATCTCTGCCCGGGCGGACCTTTCCCCTTCTCCGCAGCTCGTGGGACCAACTATGGAATCAACTTTTAAAAACACAAACAAGAAAACGGAGACGGGAACTCCACAAAAACCCGGCGCTGCAAAGACGAACGATGGTTCCATTGCAAGCACCAGTAGGGCTCAGAAAGGGCCCCATCCCAAACTAGGGATGTCGGGGGACAGAAAGACTGTCGCTAACGCCTCTGCTATGTGCGCATCTGCGCCAAAACAAGTGGTAGGCGCAGCAAAGTCTATCGGGTCACCCGCTGGTGAAAAGAAGAAATATACATACGCAGAGAGACGGACTGCCGCCCAAACCCTGCGCTCACATGCCAGAAGCACTGTCGCCACGCCTTCGCCCGAATGGCTAAAGAAGGTAGAGTGGGCAAGGACGGTGTTTCCCAACTATGGGCAAGAGAAGCCCCAACAAGAAGGTGCTCAGGCGAAGAGGCAACGCTCCATAGAGCTGCCCGGCCCGTCGGCGAAGAGATCGAAGATCCAGCCGTCGGTCTCCTTTGCCGAGATCACCAAAGATCGGGTCCTACTCGGACTCATAGATAGGGAAATCCGGAGAACAGGATCCCCAGAAACAAATGGAAGGCGGTTGAGTCCAAGCTGTCACTCATTTGCCTGCGTATGGTACGCGAGAAGCCCGGTTCAGCGCCTTGCTGTATGGACGCGGGCTGGTACCAGGGCAGTGTAAAAGTGGTGGCCTGCGACAATCAGCGATCAGCTGACCTATACAAACAGGCGGTAGCTCAGCTCGGTGCAGTCTACGTAGGGGCGAACATAGTCGCACTAGATTGGTGTGACGTCCCCAGTAGACCGCGAGCCAGAATTTGGCTCCCAGCAGCAATCGCATCACCGGAGGACATCCTCTATATGCTGCAAGAATGCAACCCACATCTCCCCACAAAAGACTGGAAAGTCGTTAAAGTGGAGGAGCACGTAGGTGACGTAAACCAAGCGATCGTGGTGCTAAATAAAGAGTCGGTCGCTCCCATAGAGGCTGCTCGGGGAAAGCTCAATTATGGTTTCAGTGCCATACACATTAAAATATATAAGGGGACTCTAATTCCTCGGGAAGTCCTGCCGGCAACCCAGCCGAGCAGGTGCTTGCGGAGGAAGTGGAGGCCCCTGGTGTGCCGGAGGACGGCTATTCAACCGACTCGTCGCTAAGCAGAGAGATGCGAGCGATGGGACCGGCAATCGACGAAGTGGACCTGAGCGATTCGGAGGCCGACGTTACTGTGGTGGAGGTTGCAGCTGGGGATGTCGCTAAGACTCCTGCAGATCAACCTACATCACAGTAAAGCAGCGTCCGCTGCGCTTTTGCTTCGCCTGGCCAAAGGCGAAGCCGACGTGGTCTTAGTTCAGGAACCCTGGGTAGCAGGAGGCAGGGTTGCTGGACTAGGAACAAAAGACTACAAGCTTATGCTTGACCCCAAACAAGGTAAAATTCGAACCTGCATTTTAGCCAAACGGCATCTTAGTACATTTCTGCTTCACAACTACAGCAACGGAGACAACACAGCAATAAGCCTGGAGCTGCAAAGCGGCTCTTTTAGGTTGCTATCGGCCTACATGGCTTTCGAAAAGGTAGACCCCCCAGACGCGCTAGTCAGAGGACTGGTACAAGAATGTGAAGAGCTTAAGAAAGGTTTGGTGATAGGATGCGATGCGAATGCCCACCATACTCAGTGGGGCTGCCCTATCAACAACGACAGAGGTGAGTCTTTATTCGATTTCATTCTTAATTCGAACTTATTTCTTTGTAATAGGGGCAATACCCCTACTTTTATAACAAAAAACGTGCCAAACGATCATAGATCTAACCCTGGCATCAGATTCACTCATAAGCACAGTCATAAACTGGGCTGTCTCCGACGAGCACTCATTTTCAGATCACAGGTTCATAGAGACAACTTTGTCCTTAGTGTCACCTGCGCCGGTCAGCTTTGCCAACCCCAGGCGGGCAAACTGGAATAAATATAAAGAAATTCTATCGAACTTCCTCCCCAGGAAGCCACCAGAAAGCACTCCTTGCACTCAGGAGCTAGATAATATAGTTAGCAAATTCACAGAAGCATGCAACGCGGCATTCTCAGCTGCATGCCCGTTAGGGAAACCAAGGGGAGGGAAAAAACCTCCTTGGTGGACCCAGAAATTATCAATCCTCAGAGCCAAATGCAGAAACCTGTTCAACAGAGCGAAAGCTGCAAATGAGGACATAAACTGGCAAAGCTACAAAAAGGAACTAGCCACATACAAAAAGGCCATCAGAAAAGAGAAGAGAACTGCGTGGCAGAATTTCTGCTCGGATATTGAGAAGACAACTGATGCCGCAAGGCTCAGAAAAATACTTTCTAAGACAGCCGTATCCCTGGGCTATCTCCAAAAGGCTGACGGAACATGGTCGGACTCTAGTGAAGAATCCCTAAACCTACTCCTAGACGCTCACTTCCCAGGGAGCCTTCAAACAGGACATCCCCCAGGAAGACACTTTGGAGAAGGAATAAACCTAAATCTCCTACTATCAGACCGTAATATAAACTGGGCCATTCATAGTTTTAAGCCATACAAATCGCCGGGACCGGACAATATAACACCGGCACATATTCAGCAAGCAGGAGAACTAGCTATAAAATGGCTGAGAAAAATATTCCAGACCATTCTTGCAGTAGGAGAACTACCTACAGCATGGCGGGAAACGAAAGTCGTTTTCATCCCTAAGGCAGGGAAAGCCACCCATACTACAGTGAAGGATTTCAGACCGATAAGTCTGACATCATTCCTGCTAAAAATCCTAGAAAGACTGTTGGGTCTACATATTAGAGACATCATTGACCCGACGCAGATATCAGAGGCGCAACACGCATACACCAAAGGTAAGTCGACCGAATCGGCACTACACTTGGTAGTAAGCAACATCGAGAAATCACTCAGTATACAAGAATACACCTTGATCGCCTTCCTTGACATAGAAGGAGCTTTCAACAACGTGCTCCCCACGGCAATTACAGAATCCCTCACTGAACTAGGGGTCGAGCCACCGCTGGTGGGGCTGATCCACAAATTGCTGATAAGCAGATTGGTCACGGCCACTCTAGGGACCTCGACCCAGACTAGATTAGTGAACAGAGGCACTCCGCAAGGAGGTGTACTATCACCCCTTTTATGGAATATCGCGGTAAATAAACTACTGCGGATTCTTGAAGGAGGAGGCTGTAAAATAGTGGCATACGCAGACGATGTCGCCATTATCTTTAATGGTAGGTATCCACAAACATTATGCGACCTTATGACCGCAAAACTAAAAACACTATCAGAATGGACTACAAAGAACGGACTTGGGGTAAATCCCTCAAAAACGGAACTAGTCCTTTTTACAAATAGGTACAAAATCCCAAAACTTAACCCACCCACTTTAAACAACTGTAATCTCTCTTTTAGCGAGCACGCAAGATACTTGGGGTTAGTATTAGATAAGCGTCTTAAATGGGGCCTAAACAACCAAGAGAGAACCAAGAAAGCGACCATTGCACTTTACTCTTGTAAAAAAGCAATTGGGCTAAGATGGGGTATGTCCCCTAAAATCGTCAATTGGATATACATAGCGGTAGTCAAGCCAATCCTACTATATGGAGTGGCTCTGTGGTGGACCGCTTTACACAAAAAATGTATCTTAACTCCACTTAACAAAGTACAGCGCATGGCGGCCTTGTGTATGAGTGGAGCCCTTAGAACTACCCCAAACGAAGCGCTGAATGCGATCTTGAACCTCCAGAGCCTGGACTTAGCAGGAATGGAAAGGGCGAAATCGGCAGCAATTCGACTAAGGGATACAGGGCAATGGAAAGCCCAACTGTATGGTCACGCTAAGATTCTTCAGCATGACAAATTGATCCCGCCAAAAACGGATCTATGTAAAACCCGTGAATACAATCACACGCCCTTCGAAGCTCTGATCCCAGGCAGGGAAGTCTGGGATCGTGGCCGACCGGGCTCAATAGACGCAATCTGTTTATATACAGACGGCTCCAAACTAGACGGACACGTAGGTGGAGGCATATACTCCGAGCAATTAGAGATCAGGCGGTCTTTCAGACTTCCTGACCACTGCAGTGTCTTCCAAGCGGAAGTGTATGCTATAATGGAAGCACTTGTCTGTCTAAGGGATTTAAACACCCAGAACAGACACATAAACATATATAGTGATAGCCAAGCGGCTATTAAATCAATATACTCGACAAATACAAACTCCCGAACAATAGCAGACTGTCGCAAATCTCTCCACGAGATGGCTAGTCAGTTTACTGTCAGCCTTATATGGGTTCCGGGTCACCGGGATATCGTAGGCAACTGTATAGCAGACGAGCTAGCCAGGCAAGGCACCACCATACCTCTCCTTCCAGGAAAGGAGAATGTCGGCATGCCGATGGCTACTTGCAAGCTAATTATTAAAAACCATTTCAGCAAATTAGCCAACGCTTATTGGCAAAACACACCGCAATGCCGAATCTCTCACCAGACATGGCCTGTAATAAACAATAAGAAAACATCAGAACTACTCAATTTCAGCCGCACTGAGTGCGGCATGCTAATTCGGGTACTCACAGGCCACTGGCTCGTTGGCGCACACGCCGGCAGGCTAAAAGCCCCAAAAAACGATTTCTGTAGAAGCTGCAGAGATGAGGAAGAAGAGGAAACGGTGGAACACCTACTCTGTTCATGCCCAGCCCTATGCAGGCTTAGACTGAAACACTTAGGATATCCTTTCATAAATGACCTGACCGAAATATCGCAGACTAACCTGAAGAGTCTAAGCTCTTTTATTAAATCCTCCGGATGGGGGACCTGCTGATCGACCAACCAACAGGCTGACTCTTAACGGATAGGGGACCCATAAAAATAGAGATCATACGGTATCACAATGGACCCACGGAGGTCTAGGTGTACCAGGCTACAGCCTGGTAGCCGTCCTAACCTAACCTAACCTAAACCTAGTTGTAACCAATTACTAAGTAATTCCCCACGACTTCTACTCTGGGCTGGGTCGGAACTCTCTTTCAGCAACTACGCCTGACACAAACAAATTCTTGTGACGAACCCTGGCCATCCCTGAGCCATCCTACAACGACAAAACGTCACAATCTAAGCACGCCGCGTTGAACCCCGTCGGAACCTTCCGAATATACTGGTTTAACTCAATGGAGATTCAAAAGAAAGGAGCTCAAGCTTAAACTCGTTTTGGATCTTGTAAAAACTGGACCTTACAACGAGTCAGATAGCTTTTACAACACCGGTCCTGGGCACTGTAAAATTTCTGGATTTGAAACAAAACACAAGTCCAGCAAACGTCCTAAGGAGTTTTTAACATGGTTTAATTATAGGGCAATGTCAAGCAAGCCGTCTATTAAGTCATGCTGCGCCAATGGAAGTAAAATATTAGAGTTTTCGTCTGGGGACCATGTCGCACTCTATACTGAAATCACCTAATAACACTAACTGATCTCGACCTGAAAGTTTTTTTTGGAAATGAACTGTATAACGGAAAGGAGATTCCCGTAAATTGGGAACTCAGATGATGGTGGAATATATAAACAAGTAATATATATAAAACAACCCGAAAACGATTATTTTATATCTAGGAATTCGATGTCATTAAATTCTTCTAAAGTTAGTAATTCAGATGCAAGAGTTGAGTGGACAGCAATCAAGACTCCACCTCCTTGTCTGGACTGACTATCAAGCCTGTTAATTGTGTACTTACCTGGGTAACTTTCGGTGCAAAGAATGGAAAGAAAAACTATCCGAGTACAATGAAGTCAGCTTATTAAGTAAGCCTGGCAATCAAACAAACTTCTGAATAGAGCGGTCGTGTTTCGCACGAGCTTCTGGAGAAGTTCAAGAAAGTGGATTAAAGAGAAATAAAATTTAAAAAAAAACAATTTTGGTGTATTACAAAATAGCCGAAAAGACAAGCGTCAACAAAAAAGTCAGTGATATGATTAAAACAGGTGCATCATTTTTTTATAATAGTGCAACGATTAAAGTGCAATGTGCGAAGAACCAAATGAAGAACCAAATAAGCTCCGTACCAAGGTGATGGTACTTCTCGTATATCTTTATGCGCGATAGTAAGGTGCAAAAAGGAGTAACCCAAACACACACTCGTGCTAACCCAGTCTACTTACTCTTAGTACTACTGCTACGGCGTGGAGTTCTCATTGTAAAACCCCCCCTGGCGCCACGGAAACATGCAGCGGTATAACTGCAGTAATCGGCACCAAAACCAACAACTTCTACAGCAACGGCACATTTTAATGACGGAATCGAAACCAAGAAAATATTCAATAAGCGGGCCCGGTCATACACTCCGACAAGGACCACTACAGCCAAATTAAACATAAGCTTAACCCGCAGAACACCGCGGTGGGTAATAAGCCAAAAATAAACAGTGTCCAAATAGACGACGATTTACCCGGGAGATCCAATAAAAACAGATTTGCCCTCCTAACTACCATAAGACTCAACCAGAACTGGGTCACAAAACGCTACCAAAACCGAAGTCCCCACCAAACTGAAAAACATTTCCGAGCTGTGTTTAAATACCTGAAGGAAGCTAAGAAAAACAACTACACGTTCCAACTAAAATGCAGCAAGGGCTTCCAAGTCGTATGCCCTCAAAGCCCTCAAAGAAAGTGGCTTTTCTGCAAAGAACGTTTTTTTTTTTTTTCGCGCGGAGTCCCACGGCTCACTTACCCGCCCAACCGACAGAGGGGCTCAGCCGTGTATCGTACGGCACGATTCGCGATAAGATAAGACGCGAGATAGCAAAATAAAGGTAAAGGTCCGGGGAAAAAAGTAATAGTTAGATCAATCTTGTGCCAATGAAGCAAGTATTAATCGTTTTAGGAGCGCCAGAGAGTCAAGATTTGATATTACAGGAAAAAGTCTATTATAGTCAGAACATAATACTCTGAAAGGCTCATGCAAGGCATAGTCAGATCTACAATGATTTAAAGTTAGGGGAATATAATTTCTAGTTAATCTACTTGGCACAGAAAAGTTTAGCCGACTTAACAAGTCGGGGCAGTCAATATCACCATGTATAAGGTTATAAATAAAGATGAAGTTGGATAGGGATGGTAAATTAATCAAAAGAAGTCTACTAGAATAAGAAGGTAAGATAAGATTTGCATCCCAGTTTAGGCGCCGTAAAGCAAAAGGAAGAAAGTTTTTTGTACAGATTCAATACGACCAATATGTATTCCGTATTCTGGACTCCAGACGGGAGACCCATACTCCAGAATCGGACGGACTAGCGAAATAAATAAAGTTTTAGTTAAATAAGGATCATCGAATTCTTCTGACCACCTTTTAATAAATCCAAGCACTCCTCTGGCTTTATTAACCATGGACGATTATGATTAGAAAATTTTAGTTTGGGGTCCAAGAGAACGCCAAGATCGTTTACAAGAGTTATTCTATCCGAAGAGCCACTTAACGTGTAAGTCGAGTATATCGGATTGGCCCGATAAATGTCCTTATACTGCAGGCACAACTTAACATCATCTGCTTACATAAGTACGCGAGAATGACTTATAATTGAGGGAAGATCATTAATAAATAATGTAAAAATTAACGGACCCAGATGGCTCCCTTGTGGGACACCGGAGGTAACACGGAGAATTTCAGAAATTGAATTTTTAAAAAGGACCCTTTGTGCCCTGCCATTCAGATAACTTGAAATCCATTTAAGCAGATCAACTGGAAAACCTAAAAGGTCAAGTTTTTGAATGAGAAGTAAATGATTTACAGAGTCAAATGCTTTACTAAAGTCAGTGTAAATGACGTCTGTTTGAAAACTACTATTGAAGCCTTTTATCACAAATGAAGTGAGCTCTAGAAGGTTTGTGATTGTGGATCTAGGTTTAATAAATCCGTGTTGACACGGAGAAATGATTAATCTGCAAAGGTGCTGAGGAGTAATAATTTTTTAAAAAAGCTTAGGAATAGCTGACAATTTAGAAATACCTTTGTAGTTACTGGCTTCTAACTTGTTACCTTTTTTGAAAAGAGGAATAATAAATGATTCCTTCCAAATATTTGGGAATTGGGAGGTTTCTAGAGATAAGGTAAACAACTTGTGAAGAGGTTTGCACAGGGCCTTAGCGCAATACCTCAGCACGCACCCAGGAATACCATCGGGCCCTGGCGAATAAACAGGCTTAATACGAAGAAGATCCAAAAGAAGAGAGCTTTCTGTTAAAGTGGGACAGAATATGAGGTTTGACTTGGATATGTTGTAAGAATAAGGCTGTGATGAATAATGTAAAGTAGAGTAAGTCGTTTGAAAAAATTGGGAAAATAAATCGGCTATTGCCTGATCTGTGGTTGCCGTCATTTTTTCGAACGACAGCGAGGAAGGAAAAGAATTAGATTTACGCTTGGTGTTAACAATATTATAAAACTGTTTCGGGTCCAGAGAGAACTGGACCTTACAACGGTTTAAGTAACTGTTATAACACTAAGCATTAAGCACGGTAAATCTTGACCGAGCACTTAAATATCTAGTAAAAACAGATTGAGAACCGGTATTTTTATATTTTCTAAGAAGTCTGGACTTTACATTTCTTAAGTGTGTCAACTCTTTGCTAAACCAAGGTGATTTATTGGAAGTTGACGGATAGTACCACGGAAGACAGGAATTAAAAAATTAGTTTATTGTAGTGTTGATAACTTTAAATGCATCGGGCATATTGTTGCTAAAGTAAAGATCAGAACAATTATAGCAAGAAATAAAATTATTTAGCCTCATAAAGTCTGCCTTGCGAAAACAATGTATTGATTTGATTTTTCTTCTGTTGTTGGGTGGTATGGATCTTCAGATTGCGTGACTGACAGATCATAGGAACAATAGGGTAAAATCGTGTTTTTTTTCTGCGCTTCGAATTTTGTATTTTGTTTTCGTTTATTCCCATCGGTGGGTTTTATCAAAACAATTTTAATTTTCTTCCGTGTTATTTAAACATAAATTTAAACTCCGTTCGCTTCGCGAGTGCACTTTGTATTTAATACTAATAAATTGTTTTAGTTTTCGTAATTCTTATCTGTGTTTTCTTTTCTTTTATCCCCACCATTTCTCTTTTGTGCAAGCACTTTAACTTATTTACGCTCCCGCTCTCTTGCTCTCATTGCTTTGAAAGTTCTAAGCGTGCAGTTTCTGCGCTCTTGCGGTACTTATAACTGCTCGCTTATAAATTTCAATTCGCTTTCTTGGTACAGTGGTCCCAATAAATAAAATGAATATTAAAAATTTAGTCTGCTTCTGCAAGAAATGCAGCCTCGTAATCAGGGCTGACCAGTCTAATATGACTTGCTGGCTGTGTGAAAAGGCCAAGTGAGCCGGTTTTACTGGCCGGACAAGTGATGACCTATCAAAGCGGCCCAATTTGCAGTTTTGTTGTGACGCTTGTGTCGAGGTTGCGAACGAGATGAAATCGTTCATGCGCCAAACTAAAGGCGGCCTGATGGGGCTGATTAGCTGTTTCGGTGTTGCTAGAGATAGTTTTCGCCGAGCTGATGATCTCCTCTCTGCGCTGGACTCGCAGTTTAATAGTCGTAAGCTATTAGAAGAGTCCCCTAAGCGCAAAAAGGCCGCTGGTAAGGAGCAAAAGGGGAACACCCCGCAACCGAAATCAAAAGAACAACAGAGCATTCCGGCGGATCAGCAGCCGATTTCAGCAAACCCTCAAATGTTGCTAAGATCGGCAGCTAAAAAAGATTCGGTATCCGAACAATCCGTTACAGAATGCAAGCAACCAGGGACTTCTATGAATTCCGATTTGTCCGTAGTGGTTTCACAATTAGTGGATCCACCTATCTCTCAGAATGTAGCATCACCACCACAAGGGACTACAGAGTCCGGACAACCGTCTCAAGTTGGTTTGGCAGAGGCAATGTCTGCTCCACCAAAATCCCTTTCAGTGGTTCCACTCAAGAAACAAATTTTCGTTTCTCGGCTTTCCCCTGATCATTGTCTTATATACAAGACAAAACTAAAGCCGATTGTAATAGTGTAAAGGTGGAAAGTTTAAGTTTTCTTATGCTAGAGACATTTCATCATTCAAGATAACTGTCCCTAACGAGCTTTTTAAGCCATATGCTCGGGCGACTTTTGGCCGGATAATATGGTTTTAAAAGAGTTCGAGGCTTAGATAAAGAAGAATGGGCCCGTGGGAGTAAAACTTCCTAGTCTAGGCCAAACCAGTGTACCAATTTCAAAAAACTAACTTCTAACCTCCTACTTTCCTATTAGAATGCAAGAGGTTTGCGCAGCAAACTTACTAATTTGTATTCCGATAGCCTTTCCTTTGCATCTCATATTATTGTGTTCACAGAAACCTGGTTAAAGCCGGAGATCTTTAGCTCAGAAGTTTTCCAGGTAAGTACACAATATATAGGTATGACCGTCCCTCTAGACGGGGAGGTGGAGTCTTAATCGGAGTTGATTCAAACCTCCCGTCTGAGGAGTTATTTTTTGATGATTACCATTGAATTTATTTGTGTAAAGTTATCGCTTCCTGGTAACTTTATATACATAACTTGCTCATATATTCCGCCGTTGTCTGAACTTCCTGGTTATTTAAATCACCTATCCGTTATTAAGTCCGTTGCAAATAAGCTTTCCAATAGGGATCAGTTGGTTGTTCTAGGTGATTTTAATATACCTGGAGTTACTTGGTCCACTGAGGGTGGATCGAATGTCTTACTACCTATAGCACAGCATGATTTTATTGATGGCCTGCTTGACATATCTCTATCTCAAGTAAACCATGTTCGAAATTCATTAGGTCGCCTACTTGATTTGTGTTTTGTATCAAATCCTGAAGGTGTGTTTCTGTCCAGAGTAGCACCACTCAAGCAACCTGAAGATCCGTATCACCCAACATTCGAACTTTCATTTGATACGGGTAGAGTTATAGAAGAAAAATTAGAAAAATCCAAACGAATACATTGTTTTCGCAAGGCAGACTTTCTGAGGCTAAATAATTTTATTTCTGGCTTTAATTGGTGTGATCTTTACTTATGCATTAATATGTCCGAGGCAGTTAATGTTTTTTACACTGCAATAAACTCATTTTTTAATTCCTGTGTTCCGCGGTACTATCCGTCAACTTCCAATAAATCACCTTGGTTTAGCAAAGAGTTGACACACTTAAAAAATGTAAAGTCCAGACTTTTTAGAAAATATAAAAATACTGGTTCTTAAACTGTTGTTGTTATATATTTAAGTGTTCGGTCAATATATATCGTGCTTAGTGCTCAGTGATATAATAGTTCTTTAAGCCGTTGTAAGGTCCAGTTTTCTTACGACCCGAAACAGTTTATAACTTTGTTAACACCAAGCGCAAATCTAATTCTCATCCTTCCTCACAGTCGTTCGAAAAAATGACGGCAACCACAGATCTGGCAATAGCCGATTTATTTGCCCAATTTTTTCAAACGACTTACTTTACCTTAGATCACAACCTTATTCTTACACCATATCCAAGTCAAACGTCGTATTCAGTCCCACTTTATCATAAAGCTTTCATCTTTTTGGATTATCTTCGCATAAAGCCTGTTTATTCGCCAGGCCCAATGGTATTCCTGGGTGCGTGCTGAGGTAGTGCGCTTAGGCCCTGTGCAAACATCTTCACAAGTTGTTTACCTTATCTCTAGAAACCTCCCAATTCCCAAATATTTGGAAGGAATCATTTATTATTCCTCTTTACAAACTAAGTAACAAGTTAGAAACCAGTAACTATTGAGGTATATCTAAGTTGTCAGCTATTCTTAAGGCTTTTGAAAAAATCATACTCCTCATTTGCAGCACCTTTTTAGATCAATTATTTTTTCGAGTCAACACGGATTTATTAAACGTGGATCCACAATCACCAACCTTCTGGATCTTACTATAATTGTGATAAAAGGCTTCAGTAATTGTTTTCAAACAGACGTCACTTACGCTGACTTTGGTTAAGCATTTGACTCTGTAAATCACTTACTTCTTGTTCAGTAATTGACCTGATAGGTTTTCCAGTTGATCCCTTATATGGACCTCAAGTTACCTGAGTGGCAGGTCACAAATGGTCGTTTTTATAGCCTTGCAGAAGGTTTGGTCAGAAGTTTGTAACGCCGACCTTTGGGGTCGTACATATATAGTATATATATTCTTGATCAGGATCAATAGGGGAGTCGATATAGCCATGTCCGTCTGTCCGTCCGTCTGTTCGTCTGTTTCAATACCGTTTGCGAGCTCAGTTTAAAAGCTACCGAGCTGAAACTTTCACAGTCGTCCTAAAACATGTGTACTCAGATCAATTTTGAAAGCCGCCCCGATCGGATGTCTATATCCTACAGCTCCCATAGGAATAATTGGATATAACTTGCAGGAATGGAATCGGAAGTCTATATCTTATTGTTTCCTTAGGAAAAATTGTTAAAAGCTACGAAAGTCTCCCTTTTTTTCTATTTTTATATGACATTTTTGCAGTAAAAAAGCAATTGAGATGAATCTTTGCAAATTCAGTTTATTTATGTATATCTTAATCCTTTCGCTACTTTTTCAATTTTAGCGATTTCGGCAAAGCCTGTAAGGGTATTAAAACTTTGGTTTGCCGTAGTTAGCATCCGTCCTCGTTAAAATTTAAATTTCTAAAATTCTACGTGTTGCCTCCGGTGTTCCATAAGGGTTCGCTTCTTTTTACATCATTTATTAACGATCTTCCCCCAATTCTATGTCATTCTTGCGTACTTATGTATGCAGACTATGTTAAGTTATGCCTGCAGTATAAGGACATTTCCTGTAATTTATATTTGCAATCCGATCTAGATACCTTTCAAAACTGGTGCTGAGATTATTTACTAAATTTAAACGGTTCTAAGAGCAAGCTGATGACTTCTTATCGGGACAATCAAAACTTCGCGACTTACATGTTAAGTGGCAGCTCCTTCGACCGTTGCTCAACAAGCACTGTTTGGTGTATTTAGATGATATTATAATTTTATCCATACCGAACATTTAAATTTATTACAACTAGTTTTTTCCAAATTTGCAGACGCCAAATTAAAATTGCTTTCTTGGTCACATCGTAACCTCTAATGACATAAAACCAAACCCCTTTAAAGTTTCATATTCAATTCCAACAAAAGTACAAGAGATCAGAGCTTTTCTTGGATTAACCAGTTATTATCGCAAATTTTTCCCAAACTACGCAGACATAGCAAAAACGTTTAAAACAAGAAAGTAAAGCTAACTTCGGACGGAGCCGAAGTCGATATACCCTTGCAGAATATTCTGTAAATAATATTCTCCAAAATTATTCATATAATTCATTCTTAATACTCATAAAAATCCCAACTTCCTAACTTTAAAAACACCACCTAAGTTACGGCCGATGAAATTTGGTAGGTCAAATTGACTGGCCAAATAAAAGACCCATAGAAAATCCCAACTTCCTAACTTTACAAACACCAAAGTTATGGCATTTCCTATCGTTCAGTTATATGGCAGCTATAAGATATAGTAGGCCGATCCCGGCCGTTCCGATCCCTATTAACCACAAAATCATTAGCACCATTAAAATAATTCATTATCCCGACCATAATAGATATCAGTTTGACTATTCAGATCAACAATCATTCTTTAAAGATGAGAATAAAATGTATAATCAAGACAATAAAGAAATTAATAATGAATGCATTAAAAATATAATTATGCGTATGAATCCAATTTGTAATATTATACCAGCTCTATCAAAAGAAATTATTCAAACGTAGAACCAAAAATTATACTTACATGGAATTTAACTGAAACTACAATCGAACAAAATTGTCAAGAATTAGATGGCGATATACAAATAAATGGAATCAAAATTATAAGAATAAAACAATGTAGAGTTAAAATTCGAAATGTTATATTAGGCGAAAATTGGATAAGTCCACAATTTGTTAGATCCACTGTAATATTCGATTAATGTAACTAAGATAAAGATAGTAGAACATAATGACGTTTTAAAACTAATTTCAGAAAATAATACCACACTTGTTGTAATTAAAATAAATGTAATTATTGTTATTTTTATTTTTCTTGTCCTATCAAAAATTTGTACACTAAATCCACTTTTCTTTTTATATACAAAATTTAGAAAACAAGCAAAAAATAATTAAGAACCACAAAAAGGAATAGAACCGGCACAAAACCAGTTGCCTGCATTGTACCCTGAAATGCCTGCCTAAGCATAGGCAACCCTTTTAAGGGGAGGGAAGTGACATATTCACATATTCTGTTATGTGCCCAGAAATAAGAATATGCAATGTAAACAATTCACATCCGGAGCACGCGATCCCGCTCTTCAGTTCTTGCAATCACTAAGTGCCGCGCCCTAAGTGACACTGTCACTCTCAAATTATAGTATTTAATAAATATTCCAAGCGGGCGATCTTGCTCCTAAACTCATGAAAACAAAGTGCAACACAAGTAAGTTTTTTGAAGAAGAATTTAGTCTTAAGCCAATCTTTAAATAATAAAGACACAGCACCGCATTCAATTGTGTTTTAATCTTAACCCAACAGGTAGATCAATTATTCGACTCAAGGCCAAAAATTTCACTGGGGCAGCCGGTAGGATACAAAAAGTATCAGAAAAAAATCATATCGAGTGGAAAATAAATTAAATTTTATAATCCAGTTATCGATAAATAACTACGCAACACATTTCAAACTTTAACTTGGATTATAATTCTATTTCGGTTTTTCAACAAAAAGAGGAAGAATAAATAAATACTATGTCGGGACAAGCAGCAGCCGCCACCTAATTTATAGATAAAGCTCAAACAAAGCTTTCATATTACATACTAATTGCTTATGTTCTCGCCTTCGTTGGTCGCAAGCCGACTCTCTCTCTCTCTCGGCCGCTCGACTTCAGCGCTTATCGGCAGCATCGTCAGATAGAGAGCTTTATCTGCGCTAATTATCTAAAGCGGGATCACTCTCTCATGTACATTCATTGCGCGCGCTCAATATATTGGCCTATATTTTCTGTATCCTCCAATATTATCCGCAACAATAAAAATTCTTATTATAACGTTTAACTATTTATATCGGCGTTATTATTTCGAGTTTAAAGGATAGTCGTTGAAAAATCTCAATGACTGAACATTGGTGACCCCGACGTGATATTTTGAAACAATTATTAATTCACGAAAGTAAAATAAAGTTTCTAAAATATACAAATATATACACTACAGTGCATATCATTGTTTAAAATAAATAAACATACATATAAAGTTTCATAACCAAAAATAGTTATAAAGTGCATGCCAGTCGTCAATTGCCATCCGGCCCGTTATTTAGTGCACCTGCTACCTACGTATACATACATACATACATTCCGTTTTCGAGTGCATTCGCCGGCGCACAAACCGTTATACAAACATACAGCCGCTAATTCGGGTACGGTTCTTGTATGCACAGTGGGACAGATTGCGTTCGCCGTGGTCAAATACGAAATATAATATAATATTATTAAACAATTTGTAATATTAAATTTGGCTTCAGCTTAGCGGCCGTGCACAGTGGGACAGGTTGTATTCGTCGCGAGCAAATTTAAACTATTATTAAATAATAAAATAAATAATAAATAATACAAAAAAATAATAAAATACGAAAATACAAATAAATAAAAATAATAATACTAATTTCGCTGCAGTTTAGCTTTGTTAAATTGGTCGTAATTTGAGACTAGTGGCGATGGATGCCAGCGCGGCAGACGCAGGTTCACCCACTCTACCTCGGAGTGCTATTTTGAAATGCAAGGCCAATGCTCTCCTCCAGGATTTGAAGAGGATACAAGGTGCCCTTCACCCAATTTCAAGCGTGGAGGACGCCATGCTCCACGTGCGTCATGTAAGATGATGTGTACGATGACTTCAAGGCCATCCACGGGAATCTTGAAGAATTAGACATTTCGGAGATCGGCAGCGACTTGCGATGGACCGTGTCGGAGCTCGTCGCGACGATGCACGCTGAAATAGAGCACGAAACCTTGCGACGCTCTGCTCAAATGGCTGCCCACTCAACTCTCACCAACGGGATCTCCTCTATGCCAGACCCAGGGCTCAGTTGCAGCTTTCAAGCTCTGCCGCCTATTCCGCTCCCTACCTTCAGTGGAGGATACTCCGAGTGGTCTGAGTTCCAATCTATCTTCTCAACTATGGTAGGCGGAAATCCACATATAAGCAAGGTGGAAAAGCTGCAGAGGCTACGATCCTGTCTTCGCGACTCAGCGTTAGAAGCAGTTCGGTCCTTGGAAACTTCCGAGGAAAATTATGACGTTGAATTGGGTCTTTTGGAAAAGCGATTTAGTAACCGTCGTGTAATATTTCAGGCTCATGTGAACGAGATTCTAGGCCTCTGTGTCGTGGAAGGTGGCTCAGTGGCAGGTCTACGAGGATTCTCAGATAAGTTCAATGCCCATATGCGGGCCTTGAAGAATTTGGGAACGACGCAACAAATTGCCTGCTGCATCATCGTCCAGGTGCTTCTTCAAAGATTGGACCCAGCTACCCAGGCGAAGTGGGAGGAAGGCCAGACTGTAATCAATTCAGACCTTATTCCTACGTGGGATTTGATGGCGGAATTCCTGGAGCAGCGATGCAGGACTCTCGAGGCTGTGGATGTGGCCATGGCCGCATACGCGCCAGGCACTCAGGTGGGAAGACGTAGAGTTGCTAATAACAGTAGATCCGCCTCCATTATTACTAATGCGCCTCCCGCTACCTGTATATTATGCGGTGGGAGGTCCCATGAGGTGCCTGCGTGTCCAAGGTTTCTGCTGTTGTCCCCTGAGAGCCGCCTAGGCGAGGCTAGGCGACTTGGTCTTTGTAGAAAATGTCTCAGAACCGGCCATCACCTGCGCGACTGCGTCGCTTATAATTGCCACAGCTGTGGGAGATGGCATCACAGTTTCTTGCATTTTCTGGACTCGCAGTCTTCTAGCGGCCATCTTCCAGTTGCTTTACCCATTTCCTCCTCATCCGAGGGTTCTGAACCTCTAGCCTCATCGCCATCCATAGTCAATGCCTTAATTGCCCAAGGTCGTAGCGGCGATATAGCTTTGCTTGCAACAGCGAACATACTTGTTAGGAGCCGCGCTGGTATTTTTGTTCCTTGCCGAGCGCTTCTGGATTCTGGATCTCAAGTACACATGATTACGTCCCGATTGGCTAATCAGCTGCAGTTGCGTAAATGCAAATCATTCATGTCGGTGTCTGGAATTGGCGATACCGGCTATGCGATGGACGGATTCTCTGTTGATGTGCTCCTACGTTCTCACTGTTCAGAATACTCGTCTCTTATTAGTGCAGTCGTCGCTGGCAACATTACGGATCTCCAGCCTAGTTTCTGCTTAGATGTCTCCAATATACAATGCAATCTTAATCTCGCTGATCCAGAATTCTTTCGACCACAGCGTATCGATTTGCTCATCGGAGCCAGCCTCTTTTATGAATTGCTGTGTGTTGGACAAGTTCAGCTCTCAGCTGGCCTACCGTTGCTGCAGAAAACCCGACTTGGATGGGTTGTGTGTGGAGGCGGTTCACCTGTCGAGAGAAGGTCACTCGTAGCCACAGCCTGCAAGGATGTCACGAAGAGCCCAAGCCTGTCGGATGAACGTTTAGATTGTCTGCTCCGCCAGTTCTGGGAAATAGAGGACTGCTCCGAACCAATAGTGAAGTGGACAAAGGAAGAGCTGGATTGCGAAGCGCATTTTGTGCAACACTCTACTCGGCTCAAGTCAGGCGCTTATGCTGTGAGGCTGCCGTTGAAATGCAGTTCTGATTTGCTGGGAGAATCGTATCCCCAAGCCGTGCGTCGATTTCTCTCTCTAGAAGCTCAGTCGTCACCCTCAATTGAAGAATCAGTATGCTGCGTTTATAAAAGAGTATTTGGAGTTGGGCCATATGTCTGCAGTTCCTGCTAATGCGAGCCTCACTCCTCAGTACTTCCTGTTAAGGTTCCGTTACCATCGGGTGGCCATTACAGGAGATATCTGCAAAATGTACCGATGTGTCAGAGTTTTCCCTGAGGACAGCCATTTGCAGTGTATCCTTTGGCGGGATTCCATCCAGGACGAGTTGCAGGTTTTTAAACTTGACACTGTAACTTATGGAACAAAACCAGCGTCATTTTTGTCAGTGCGAGCAATGCATCAATTGGCCGAGGATGAGCAGTCGATGTTTCCAAAGGGGGCCGAGATTCTGCGACGCGACTTTTACGTGGACGATTTAATTTCTGGAGGTGCTTCTGTGGCTGAAGCTGTCAACATCATGCAGCAAACATCAGGGATCCTTGCCAAGGGTCAATTTCGCTTGAGAAAGTGGTGCTCCAACGTAGCTGCGGTATTGTCTGATGTGCCGGAAGAGGATTGGGAGTCGATTCTGAGATTTGATGACGGCAGCAACTTTACGAAAACTCTGGGCCTCGCTTGGGATCCTGCTACTGATCGCTTCCTATTTTCATTTGAGGGCCTTCAGTCAACCTTAAATCCAACTAGGCGCATCGTCCTTTCCTCAATCGCCCGGTTGTATGATCCTTTAGGACTTGTCGGGCCAGTCATCACAAGGTCAAAGATCTTTCTTTAGAAGCTGTGCCGTGAGAAGTTGTCTTGGGATGAGAGTCTTCCTCAGGCTCTTCACTCTGATTGGGAAAAAATTTGCTGCAGTTTCGCTATGGCTCATAGGGCCGATTTTCCCAGATGGTCACTATCATCACCGACCGATTTGGAGATTCATGGATTTTGTGACGCTAGCATCGAGGCTTATGGTGCCTGTGTTTATGTCGTCTCAAGGGGTACAGGAGCGGGAAGTCACCTGCTTTGCTCGAAGTCTCGAGTGGCGCCGCTAAAGACTGTTACGGTGCCGAAACTGGAACTATCATGAGCAGAATTGCTGGCGCCGCTTATGTCAGAAGTAGCTAATCTGAAGATGTACGCTGGGAAGCATTATTGTTGGTGCGATTCTGCAGTGGCGCTGTGCTGGATTCGAGAGGAGCCTGCCCGGTTTAATGTTTTCGTTGCCAATCGAGTTGCGACGATCCAGGAGTTAACCAGAACGATGGAGTGGCGCTATGTTCCCACGTCCTTAAATCCGGCGGACATCCTGTCCCGTGGTGCTCTTCCTAATGAGTTGATCGTTGATGAGCTGTGGGCACATGGTCCTCCGTTTCTTCTTGGTCCTCAAGATGAGTGGCCAGTTGCGGTCCCAGCTGAGAGGCCGACCCTGGAATTGCGCGCAAAGGTTTTGCTCATTCAGTCGCCGTATGTGGACATAATAGCTGCCTCCAAGTACGCTAATTCCTTCTCATCTCTGCAGCGGGTATTTGCTTATGTGCACAAGTTTTATCATCGAATACGCCACAAGGGAATCACCGCAGGAGATATCAAGTCTGGAACTCAACTTTTATTGCGGTTGGTACAGCTGGTGCATTTTTGGGATGATATAAGGTCGCTTCAGAATGGCAAAGAGATATCGTCGTCCAGCGTACTTGCCACATCTTCACCCTTCTTGGATAAGTTCGGTCTACTGCGTGTAGGTGGTCGCCTGAAGAATTCGACGTTGGATTTTGATAGTCGTCATCCAATTATACTCCCTAGAAGCCACCCAGTCACTCTTGCTATTGCAGCACATTATGGCTGATATTCCGGAACAAAGAGTCAACGGTTGCCAAGTCTTTGGAGTCACTGGCGTGGATTTTTGTGGGCCATTCCATTACAAGCCAGAAGTTCGTAATAAGGCTCCGGTAAAATGCTACGTGAGCGTCTTCATTTGTTTTGCTACAAAGGCCGTCCACTTGGAGCTCGTAAAGGATCTATCCACTACTGCGTTCTTGCAGGCACTAAAACGGTTTATATGCACCCGCCGAAAGCCACAACACATTTGGTCGGACAACGCTACAAATTTTGTTGGAGATAGAAACGAGCTAAGTGAGCTGCGGCGGCTTTTTATCAGCGACGAGCATCAGCGGACACTTCTGGAGTTTTGTGCGATTGAGTCCATCGAATGGCATTTTATTCCTCCTCGATTTCCGCATTTCGGCGGACTCTGGGAAGCGGCAGTCAAAACTGCCAAGCATCATTTTTACCGGGCTGTGGGGTCCTCAATTCTTGGATTTGAGGAGCTGCGAACTCTGCTTTGCCACATTGGTGCTGTCATAAATTCACGACCATTATTGCCTCTTTCAGAAGATCCTGCAGACCTCGATGTTCTAACGTCAGCACATTTTTTAACTGGAGGTCCGCCATCTAGTTTAATCGAACCTGATGTTACAAAGCTAAACTTCAATCGTCTGGACAGTTGGCAACGTGTGTCCTTTCTGCAGCAGTCTTTCTGGTCCCGATGGAAAGAGGAATACTTAAGCCTCCTTCAGCAACGCTCCAAATGGCGTACCTCCGGCCCTGCTTTGGCAGTCAACGATGTGGTGCTGGTCAAGGACGAGAACCTACCCCCGATGAAGTGGCCGCTCGCGATAATCATGGTATCTGGTAGGGACGGAGTGGCTCGAGTGGCGGTGATCAGAACTTCATCTGAAACCACCAAGCGCGCAGTATCAAAGCTGTGCCTTTTGCCCCTTAAGGACGAAGTTGGAAGCCAGGCCCAACTGGGGGGAGAATGTCGGGACAAGCAGCAGCCGCTACCTAATTTATAGATAAAGCTCAAACAAAGCTTTCGTATTACATACTAATTGCTTATGTTCTCGCCTTCGTTGGTCACAAGTCGACTCTCTCTCTCTCTCTCTCGGCCACTCGACTTCAGCGCTTATCGGCAGCATCGTCAGATAGAGAGCTTTATCTGCGCTAATTATCTAAAGCGGGATCAATATATTGGCATATATTTTCTGTATCCTCCAATATTATCCGCAACAATAAAAATTCTTATTATAACGTTTAACTAATTATATCGGCGTTATTATTTCGAGTTTAAAGGATAGTCGTTGAAAAATCTCAATGACTGAACATACTAAATAAACAAAAAAGAAAAGCTAACTTCGGGCGAAGCCAAAGTTAATATAACCTTGCAGAATATTCTCTAAATTATATTCTCCTATCTCTTAATTCTGATAAAAAATCCAAACTTCCTAACTTTAAAAATTGCAAAGTTATGGCATTTCCGATCGATCAGTTATATGGCAGCTGTAGGATATAATCAGCCGATCCTTATGAATTTGGTAGGTCGGATTGATTGGCCAAAAGTAAAAAACATAGAAAATCCCAACTTCCTAAATTTACAAACACCAAAGATATAGTCGACCGATCCCGTCCGTTCCGACTTATATACTGCTTGCAAAGGAAAGAAGAGTGTGTGCGAAGTTTCAATTCAATATCTTTAAAACTGACTAGTTCGCGTAGAAACAGACAGACGGACAGACGGGCAGATTAAAAAATCAGCTCAGCAATCATTCAAAAAAATAGATTTGGAATTGTTTCGATTAGATTACCTGGATCAGGTTAAAGTGAAAAATTTTATTAACTACAACACATAACTCTCCAGTTTATTCAAAACAGTACTCACTTGCTCAAGCGCACGAAATTAAGGACGAAAACCAAGGGCAGGATGTGCAAGTGAAAGATTAATTAATAGTCCTACCTTGGTAGTACCAAAAAAACGGATGCTTCTGGTAACATAAGGTATAGAGTAGTAATTGATTATTTGAAGCTCAATGAAATAACTATCCCCGACAGATATCCAATTCCAAACAAATCGAAATGCACCCAGAATCAATCCAAAGGTGCATGTTGTTGTACCTGTAAAGCTACGTGTTAATCCGGTTCGACTGACCCAAAGGATCGTCTTTGTTGTATGTCCGGTAATGCAGATCAACTACACTTGTGTCAAAGTGTAGTTCCAGTTGTCCATACCCCTACAACATACTTCGAATAAAACTCCTTGTAGTTTTAATATTTCAGTCTTTATTTTTTTACTTATAATGTTCACGATTTTGTTGAAAAAGTAAAAAGTCATGGCGTCTTCAGCCGATGTTGCCACATTGTTCTTTTAAAAATTACTTAAAAATAACTTTTAATTATACGGCCTTCGCGGCTTTGCCAATACAAAGAAAGTTCGTTAAATAAATTAAATTCGTAACATTCTCCTCCCAAAAGTATTATTGTCGACAACGTAATACATTTAACATTGATTTTTAACAATATTTGTAAATACCAGTTTTAATCTTAACATCTAATATTCTAATTCGTACATCTTGTGATGGGGATATATTAATAACTTGGCCCATTGGTCATGTATTTCTTGGTATTTCGAATCCGTTATTATGACAATATATATATACCTATATCAATTTTTTTCTTGATCCTTATGCCACTTTCGGCTACATAAAAGTTACTGGCGATAATCTTTCCTCCATTTTTGCCAAAACAAGTCTGCAAGCGTTACCACCCTCCTCCCGTGTGGGGTGAAAGCGGCGGTCATAAGCTGAATAAGTTCATCCTCTGGCTAACTAGATACAATTTTTGTGTATCTTTACTAGCCTTTTTAGAATTTGTGCCATTATCTGAATACATCACAACAGGATAACCCCTGCAACTACCGAATTTCTAAGTGTACATCTGGAGATGCCATGCAAGTAAATATGACCCCATAACGTTTTACTTGACATCGATTAACTAAAATCTCTGTCGGGGCAAAGTAATCTACTCCGGTTTTCAAGAAAGGTCTCTCGGTTGGCATAATTCAGCATGTGGGTATTATTGGTTTGGCCTTATTCTAACAATATTGGCAGTCTCGAATAACTTTCTTGATCACACTTCGACATTTAACTATCCAAAATTAAAAGTAGTAAAAGAGTAGAAAGGGCATGTCCACTACTCAAAATAATAGGATTCTTGGAATCAAAATCGAAACCCTCTTCTGACTTATTCACGAGATACTCTGCTTGTTTCTTCTATCAGGAATCAACTCTGATTTTGCGTTGCTATCTTTTCTATTATTTAGCTATTTGCTAACTCTGTTCATTGAATTTACCTTAAGACCATTCTGAAGGTGATTGATACAAAAAGGATGGACCTATAGCCAAGTGTCGTTGTTTGCCAAATCTAATTATATAGTATAACCTTTGTTGTTGCCAGGTCGTCTACATTTAATTTTGTAGGAACTTGTCTCCAGTCTTCCAAATTTGTCAATTCTTGAATTTCTCCCAATCTTTGCGCTACAAACATCTAAAATCGTTTAATACTAGACTTTAGCCAATAAGCGACTATTTCGGAACCACTCCACATGGATGTACTATTGACTTTTATGTTCAAGAAGTCTTTAACTACTTTTCCTAGTCTTGCTTGTAATTCCAACCTGGGAATTGACATCGGCTTTAAGGGAAAGACTTTGGATTTAGCCATTACTAATGAGCATTATTGTCTTATTGTCATAATTAAAGCGCAAGTATGCACACTTAGCGTATGCTGATTTCGATACATCGCAGCGCAAAATCAACATTGCTTCATTGTTTTTAGTAATATAGGCAGAGAAATCCCTGGTTATTTATTTTTCTAATGTACATATATACGATGACATTCATTTTTTTTAAGCTGTGTTATAAAATTTAAATATTATCTGTTTTTTATTAGTTTTTCATGGTCATCTGAATCAAACGACATTTTAAAATCAAGTAGGGTTTAAAGGGGTATTTTACTATCATCTATTTCCCTATGTAACATATATCCCTTGCGATTTCCATTATGACGGTAAACAAATTAAAAAATTAATTGTCACACAATATCCAATAATATGACAAAAATAAGTTCTCAAAAATACTGGGAAAAGATAACCATATTATAATTTGCAATTAGACGTTCTTATTGCAGTATTAAGAAGGGAAGCAAACTTAGGCAAGCCGAAGTTTATATACTCTTGTAATTATTACAAATCGACTTATATTTATAAGCCTACAATAATAAAAACAATGAAGCTGTGTTAACTTTGCGGTGCATTTCGACATCGTTTCTATATGATATTGCTGTCCGATTTTAATTTAATTAAAACAGTAATTCCATAATATTTAAATATTACCAAATCCCAAAGAACAGAAAAAATTAAAAAGAAGAAAGGAAATCTAACTTCGGGCGGAGCCGAGGTTGATATACCCTTGCAGAATATTCTGTAAATTATATTCTCCAAAATTATTCATATGATGCATTCTTAACACTCATAAAAATCCCAACTTTCTAACTTTAAAAACACCAAAGTTATGACAATTCCAATCGTTCAGTTATATCGCAACTATAGAATATTCGGACGTTGATGCACTAAGATCAGCGCAAACAAGTGGCCCTTACGACACCAAGCAGTGCTTGTTACGCGCGGAGCCTTATATGCGTAAAAACGAGATCGCGAGAAGTTAAAAAGCACGATGTAGAAGCGGACAGACTATGATTAGAAATACGTACGAGACTAATACTAATACTAATTTTGTGCTAAGTAAGATAAAATTAATGCTTTTAAGCTTGGCAAAGATTCGGTAGTAGAAATAATGTGGTATAGTCTATTATAGTCGTTACACAGTACTCTAAACGGTTCATGCATATCAAAGTTAGATCTACAAATATTTAATGTAAGAGGAACATAGTTCCTGGTAATTCTATTAGGCACGGAGAAGCTTATGCGACCCAGTAACTCGGGACTCTCCACATCCCCGTGAATAAGTTTATAGATAAAAGTTGTGCCAAGCATCGTTCTACGGTTTACTAAGGATGGTGGATTAATTAGGAGAAGTCTACTAGAGTAGGATGGTAAAATAAGGCTTGCATTCCAGTTAAGGCCCCGTAGAGCAAATAATAAAAAGTTTTTTTGCACAGACTCTATCCGGTCTATATGTAAACCATACTGAGGACTCCAAACTGCTGAACAGTACTCAAGGATTGGACGGACTAGAGAAATGAACAGAGTCTTTGTGACATAGGGATCATCGAATTCCTTTGACCACCTTTTTATAAATCCAAGTACTCCCCTGGCTTTATTTACCATAGAAGTAATATGGTCACAAAACTTAAGTTTTGGGTCAAGGAGGACGCCAAGGACATCAACTTGCGTAATTCTAGACAACGCGCAACCACCCAACGTATACGTTGCTTATAGTGCGTTCACCCGAAAAAATGTCATTACTTGGCACTTAGCGCTATTTAAATCCAAAAGATTTTCACAACACCATGTTTGAAAAGCATTTAGGTCAGATTGTAAGTCGGAACTGCTAGAAATTTCGTTATATTGCAGGCATAACTTAACGTCATCTGCGTACATAAGGACACGCGACTTTGTCAAGACTAGAGGGAGATCGTTTATAAATAAAGTAAAAAGAAGTGGGCCTAGGTGGCTTCCTTGTGGGACCCCTGAAGTAACTCGGATCAAATCCGAGATCGAGTTTTTAAAGAGGACTCGTTGAGTCCTACCACTCAGATAACTTGAGATCCATGTTAGATAATCACATGGAAACCCTAATAAGTCTAGCTTTAATACAAGAAGCGAGTGATTTACTGAATCAAACGCTTTACTAAAATCAGTGTAAACTACGTCAGTCTGCATGTTCTTTCTAAAGCCATTTATTACAAACGACGTTAGCTCCAAGAGGTTTGTCGTCGTAGATCTTCGCCTTATAAATCCATGTTGACATGGAGATATAATCGATCTACAAAGATGTTGCTAATGGGGTCTAATAGTATTTTCGAAAAGCTGTGGGATGGCGGATAATTTGGATATGCCTCTGTAAATACTTGTATTGCATTTATTTCCTTTCTTATGAAGGGGAATGACAAATGACTCCTTCCAAATAAGTGGGAAATGAGATGTTTTTAAAGACAAGGTAAACATTTTGTACAGAGGTCTACACAGAGTTTCAGCACAGTATTTAAGCACGCAGCCTGGAACTCCGTCCGGACCCGGTGAATAGACTGGCTTATCTTTATGGAGATCCAAAAGAAGGGAGCTTTCGCTTAATCTCGGACAAAAAATCAAGTTCGACTTGGGTATGGCATTTCAATAAGACGGATTTGGACGGGATGAAACAGAATATGTTGTCTGGAAAAACTGGGCAAATAGATCGGCAATTTCCTGATCAAAGTTTGCCGTAGAGTTTTCAAATGATAGCGATGATGGGTAACAGGCTGATTTACGATTAGTGCTAACAAAATTATAAGACTGTTTTGGATCTTGTGAAAATTGGACCCTACAACGAGTCAAATAGCTTTTATAACACCGGGCGTTAAGCACGATAAAATTTGACCGAGCCCGTAGGTACCGAGAGAAGGCAGATTGTGAACCGCACATTTTAAATTTATTGAAAAGTCTGGACTTAATATTTTTTAGGTGTGACAACTCTTTATTAAACATCGGAGGTTTATTTGAAATTGACGGATAGTACAACGGAACACACAGATAAAAGAAGGAATTCAATGCATTATAAAAGATATTAACGGCCTTAGCCACGTTAGTGCATGAATAAAATTCGGACCAGTCATAGCCGGATATAAAAGTATTTAAAAGATAAAAGTTTGCCTTACGAAAGCAGCGGATTCGTTTAACCGACTTTTCGGATTTTTTATTCAGATCTGTTCTTACGTCTACAGTCAGCTCTAGAGTTGGATGATAAGGATCCTCTGGTTGTGTAAGTGGTCCCGTTCTTGATAGGCAAACGCCTTCTGAATTTGAAACAAAACACAAGTCCAGTAAACGCCATAAGGAGTTCTTAACATGGTTCACTTGGGATAGCGCAATGTCAAGCAAGCCGTCAATAAAGTCATGCTGCGCTAAAGGAAGCAGCATGTTAGAGTTTTCGTCAGGGGACCATGTCGCACTAGGTATATTAAAATCACCCAATACTATTAACTGATCTTGATTAGACAGTTTTTTGGAAATTGACTGAATACAGGAAAGGTAATTTGCGTAAATAGGGAACTCAGATGATGGTGGGATATATGAACAAGTAATGTATACAAAACTACCGGGAAACGACAATTTTATACCTAGGAATTCGATGTCATGAAATTCGTCGAAAGTTAGTAATTCAGAGAAAGTCCGTCTGGACTGACGATCAAGCTAAGAATATCCGTCCTTAACTAGGTCTCTGTACATACCATAATATTATATGGGAAAGAAAAACTATCCGAATACAATTTAGTCAGCTTACTAAGTAAGCCTCTTGTATTCTGATAGCAAAGAAGACAAGAGGAGGCTAGTTTTTTGGGACAAAAGAGGATGTGGAGGGGGCTGGGGATGGTTCTTTAACGGTATTTTCCATTTCCCTTGAACTAATATTTTTATACCCGTTACTCTTAGAGTAAAAGGGTATATTGTATTCGTGCAAAAGTATGTAACAGGTAGAAGGAAGCGTTTCCGACCCTATAAAGTATATATATTCTAGTTCAGGATCACTAGCCGAGTCGATCTAGCCATGTCCGTCTGTCCGTCTGTCCCTCTGTCTGTCCCACTGTCTGTCCGTCTGTCTGTCTGTCTGTCCGTATGAACGCTGAGATCTCGGAAACTATAAAAGCTAGAAGATTGGCATTTTGCATGTAGATTTTAGGAGTTCCTACGCAGCGCAAGTTTGTTTCAAAATGGTGCCACGCCCCCTCTGACGCCCACAAGTCACAAGCTGTGGCCACAGTTTTGATGCTATTATGAAAATTTTTTTTATATGTATTTGTTTCGTCAATACCTATCGATTGACCAAATAAAAGTTTGCCACGCCCACTCTAACGCCCAAAAACCCATTACACGCTTAAGCCTGGCTAGCGCCTACATTTCCGCCTTTCATGGCACAATAGCGCCATCTAACGGATGACTTTGGAACAGCTGGCCAAGGTGCTCAACAGAGTCAACGTTAATTCTCGATAAGGATTTCTATTAAAGGAAAATGCGATGGCTTTCATTTGTCAATACCGAACTATATCCCAAGAACTATGCAAATCAAATCAAGTTAGCCAAATTGGAGGTGTTCCCTGGGTACCGATTTTAACATAAAAATCGGGATAAATAAAATCGGCATATTTATATTAAGTTGTTTAGCTGAGTAACGGGTATCTAATAGTCAAGGCACTCGACTATAGCGTTCTCTCTTGTTTCTCTTAGTTTCGTACTCTTTTACAAATATGCCCTCGGGCCAGAAACTGGTGGAACACACAGATGCAAAAAGAGCACAAGGAATAACAATCTTAAATGATGATACTTTCCTAGCATAAGAAAATTTAAATTGTTCGACCTTCAAATCATCAACTTGGATTTTGTTACGGATATAACCCGTAATATCCAGTGATGAGAGGTCTGGGGCGAGCCGTGAAACAAATACAATTTAGCTGGGGCACCCGAACACAAGTAACCGTTTTTGGTACAACACATGCAACCCTTTTTGGTACTACAGAATTTGTATCTGTACTACCAGTATCGGCCGGTATTCCGGACGTTAAGTCTACATGAGGTGTTAGGGCCACTACTTTATTTTGATCGGACAGAGCGGAAGTACATAGCGGAGCCACATCGATTCCGGCAAATTCGAATACCGAATCACATTTTGCCCCCGATCTTAGTACCATTTGAGTGGTGCCTCAGCTAGCATGCGACTAGTGAGCTGCGATTCAAGCGCCACGAGCAGGTCCGTATTTTTACGGCAGTTCCGGATTAATTCCGTAACACTGCTTTTCGTGAGCCGCCTAATAGTTATTGTCGGCCGATCCTTATGAAATTTGGTTTGTCGGATTAATTAGACAAATATAAAATCCATAGAAAATCCCAACTTAATAACTTAACAAACTCCTAAGTTATGGCATTTCCGATCAATCAGTTATATGGCAGCTATAGAATATAATCGGCCGATCCCGGCCGTTCTGATTTATATACTGCGTGTAAAGAAAAGAAGGGTGTGTGCAAAGTTTCAATTCGATATCTTAAAAACTGAGAGACTAGTTCCCGTAGAAACAGACAGACGGACATGCTTAGATCAACTCAGGAGGTGATCCTGATCATGAATATATATACTTTATAGGGTCGGAGATGTGTTCTTCACTGCGTTGCACACTTTTGACCAAAATTATAATACCTTCTGCAAGGGTATAATAAAAGGCTAGTATTGTCAAACCTAGCAAAAATATACGATCCATTGGGAAATTGTTTATGCAAAAACTTTGGTTAGAGGAAATTAATTGGGATCAAAAACTAGATGTAAATGATTTAAGCGAGTGGAAGTTATATGAAAAATATTAGGATTCCGAGATGGATAAAAACACATGTAAATTTTCCAGTTCAGCTTCACGGTTTGGCAGATGCTTCTGAAAAAGCGTACGCGGCAGTTGTATATGCAAAGGTAGAAGAATCGATCACGTTAATAGCTAGTAAAAGTAAAGTAAATCCAAAGAAAAATAGAAAGACTATTCCTAAATTAGAGCTTTGCGCAGCCCATCTTTTGTAAATTAATGCAGAGAACAAAGGAATCAATTTCTAACATATCAGAAAGTTTTGCATGGAGTGATTCCACCATTACATTAGCTTGGATACGTCCATGGGAATTGCCAAGATAAATTTATTAAACGTAGAACTTATGATATTACAAAACTAATGGGTACAGAATGGAGTCACGTGAAGTCGGAAGGTAACGCGGCAGACATTGCTTCCAGAGGTATTTGTGCCACCAAATTAAAAGATTTCTCAATTTGGAGGAATGAGTCAAAATGGCTTTCAATGTCTAAAGACCATCGGCCAAAGTTTCAGTTGGAACAATAAGAAGATATAGTTGTAAATACTGTAATTACAAGTACAGAAAACAACATATATAAATTACTTGAAAGATGTTCAAATTTTTAAAAAATTAGAGCGGATAGTAGCCTTGGTATTAAGGTTTATAAGTATAAGAGCTAAAAAGGTTTCATATCCAGCTTTTCTGATAGTTGATAAGTTAAAAGGCGCAAGAATACTGATTAATAAAAAACAACAGGAGCGTCAATTTATGTCAGAAATAGACACAGATGGAGTGCTTAGAGTGGGTGGAAGGCTGCAAAATAGCAATATGCGATTTGATGTGAAGCATAAAATAATATTATATAAATGCTACCTATCTGATTTAATAATTAAAAAAGCTCACGCAGAGACCTTACATGGTGGAATTAATCTAATGAGAAACCAAGTTCAAAGGGTGTATTGGATATTCAGGTTAAGAGACTCCCTGAAAAAAATGTTACGAGAATGTATTACTTGTGCAAGATATACAGATAAACAATTAATAGGTAATTTACCCAAGTACAGAGTAAATGCTTCATATCCCTTCCTCAATACAGGAATAGACTATGCGGGACCATATCACCTGAAATGCTCGAAAAATCGGGGGCAAAAGACATTTAAAGGTTGCATTTCAGTGTTTGTGTGTATGGCTACTACAGCCATTCACTTAGAAGCTGTTAATGACTTAACTTCTGATGCATTTTTAGCAGCATTAAAAAGATTTATATCTAGAAGACGGAAGTATACTAATATTTATTCGGATAATGGTACTAATTTCGTAGGTGCTGCTCGGAAGTTGGATGAAGAATTTCTAGAAGTCATTAAACATAACACTAGAGTAGCTTCAGAAATTAAAAACGATAAAATTAGTTGGCATTTTATCCCGCCAAAAAGGGCAGGTTGTGCTCTTAAAAGATGAAAATTGTCACCCAGCCAGCTGGCCAATGGGAAAAGTAGAGGAGGTTCACAAGGGTAAAGATAATAAAGTACGAGTTGTAAAAGTTAAGACCCAAAAAGCTTCATTTACAAGACCAATAACAAAAATTTGTCCTTTAATTGGTGTAAAACAAGCAGAGAATGTTATGGAAAAGGGGTTTCACCTAGATTTTCTAAATTAGGCACTGTCATGGTAATGCTATTGCTTACAGTGTTCTGTCAAGTGTCAGAAGCAGCAACAATAAAAGACGAGAATAAATCATTTAGCATTCAAAATATAAATAACTCGGCTGCCATACACTTAGATCCACTAGAAGATGTATAAATTGTAAGCGCTTCATGGAACCTGATAAATTACTATAACATGGATGCCTATAATTCAGAAAAGTAATGTGCTAATTCAATAAATGAAAATTGTTTGCGGAAAGCTTCATAGCTTTGAGGATCAATGCAATATCGTTTTAAATATACTTTGTGCGTCTTGACAGAGAACGGTCGTGTTTTTGTTTTGCGCTCCGAATTTTCATTTTTCTTATTGAAACCACCGGGGTTTACTTAAATCTCTTTAACGTTTCTACGCCTTTAAGTGTTTTCTAACAACTTTCCGTTTGCTTCGCGAGTGCATCGTAATTAACTTGTGTTTAGTAACAATTTTTATCATTATTTAATTCGGTGCTGGTTTGTTGTTATTGTTTTCTATTGCCCCTCTTTTCAGTCTTTCTCTTCGTCGTTGAGCGCTGTTGGAACGGCACGCACTCCAACGATAATATCTCCCGCTCTCTCTCTCTTTTCGTTTCTGTTTCGTTTCGTGGTGCCTAACATCAAAGTTATTCGGTGTTTCGCTCCCGCTCTGTCGTTCTGTTTGATCTCTCATTAAAAAGTTCTTAAACGCTTTCGATTTTTTTGTCCGCTATAGTGCACAGTGGTCCGTGGTCAGCAAAAATGGCTTTCTGTTCATTAAAAAATTGTAAGAAAGTTATCTCGGCTGGACAGCAAAGTATTCCCTGCCATACATGTGATAAAATTTATCACGCAAAGTGTCTTGGCTATTCTGGCCTGGTTCGTGATGCCATCGATAAGAGGAGTGGCCTACGCTACTACTGCGATGAATGCATTGTATATGAGAACCAGGCAATAACTATTAGGCGGCTAGACGAAAAGAAGTGTTAGGGAATTAATCCGGAACTGCGTAAAAATACGGACCTGCTCGTGGCGCTTGAATCGCAGCTCACTAGTCGCATGCTAGCTGAGCCCGATTCCCCAAAGCGCAAAAAAGTCGCGGTCGGTGGGCATTCTATGGCAGGTGCCGTGCAACCTACTGCCCGCGATTCGATTCCAGCTTAGCTGTCAATCTTAGGCGCCACTCAAATGGTACTAAGATCGGGGGCAAAAAGTGATTCGGTATCCGAAGTTGCCGGAATCGATGTGGCTCCGCTATGTACTTCCGCTCTGTCCGATCAAAATAAAGTAGTAACCCCAAGACCTCATGTGGACTTAACGTCCGGATTACCGGCCGATACTGGTAGTACAGATACAAATTCTGTAGTACCAAAAAGGGTTGCATGTGTTGTACCAAAAACGGTTACTTGTGTTCGGGTGCCCCAGCTAAAACATGTATTTGTTTCACGGCTTGCCCCAGACCTCTCATCACTGGACATTACAGCTTATATCCGTAATAAAATCCAAGTCGATGATTTGAAGGTCGAACAATTTAAATTTTCTTATGCTAGGAAAGTATCATCATTCAAGATTGGTATTCCATGTGCTCTTTTTGCATCTGTGTGTTCCACCAATTGTATTCGGATAGTTTTTCTTTCCCATATAATATTATAGTATGTACAGAGACCTGGTTAAGGACGGATATTCTTAGCTCCGAAATTCTCCCGGGTAAGTACACAATTTATAGGCTTGATCGTCAGTCCAGACGGGGAGGTGGAGTCCTGATTGCTGTCGACTCCACTTTTTCGTCTGAATTACTAACTTTCGAAGAATTTTATGACATCGAATTCCTAGGTATAAAATTATCGTTTCCCGGTAGTTTTGTATATATTATGTAGCAGGCCAGTTAATATAAGTATGCTCTGGTCACACTATTTCTTGAGTTACGCTCTCTCGAAAGAGCATGTTACTCTCTCAAGAGAGCGCCTCTCTGTGAAAACGGGGGTTGAAAGCAAGCTGCCTGCGAGCAGTGAGATCACTTGGTTATGAAAGCGCAACGGAAGAGGATACAAAAGTGAACAAAAGCTAAAACTAAACTAAAATAAGCCTAAAGTAAAGTAAACTAAGCCTACAATAAATAAAAGACGTAATAAAGAATAATAAATACTACCTATTGCAATCTCAGAAGTGGGATCGAGTAAAAAATTTTGCGAAACTAATATAAAATGGATTTGGCGATTAACGAAGTAACGGTGATTCAGCTAAAAAAGTGGCTGGAGTGCTTGAATTTGTCAACCAAAGGTTCAAAAGCCCATCTGTACGGCCGATTATGTGCAGTTCCACCTGAAAGCCGAGGCAGTGCACCAATGATTAGCCAGGAGGTGCAAGAAATAATGGACACGGAGGCGGAATGTGCAGAGCTGGAAAGGCGTATGCAGCAAAACCGCATTGAACTGGATAGTGGCCTGAAAACCATGGAGGAGCTGCATCGGGGAATCGAAAACGCCAAGAAAGTTCTCGAAAATCTTCAGCAGCAAATCGACAGCGTCGGTTCGAGAATTGGCGACACTGTGGCGCCGTAAGCTACATTTCTGAGAATGGCGGCGGCAACTTGTTAGAGGGAGACGGCGAATGTAGCAACGGTTCGGCGAATGATGCAAACAGAAACGAAGGAGACGCCGACAAGATTTCTGGAAGTTTCGAGATTCTGGGAAACGACGCTAATGGCGAAAACGGCACGAGTGTTGGCAGAGGCAGGCGAGATGAGTTTTCTTCAGTAGGATTTGGTTTAGCCAAGGAAGTCCTATTGGAGTTTTCGGATAATATGTCCGTTCGCTCATGGGTCTCCCAGTGGGACAATATAGCCAAGTTATATATGTAAGCTGTCGGACACCCAGAGCAGAGTTCTACTTATTGGCAAATTAAAAGGCAGCGCGTTGCAGTGGCTGCACGCAGATGCAACCCGTTTCTTATGACCGACGAGTGAGCTGGTGGACCAGTTACAGCTTGCTTTTGGTGGCAACGAGTCGAAAGCAGATTTGAGGCGCAAGTTTGAGGCCCGTCTATGGAAGCCGACCGAGAAGTTTGCAGTATATTTCGAAGAGAAACGCAGGTTGGCCCGAGATGTCAACATGGTAGATGACGAGCTGTTGGATGGCCTTATTGTCGGCATTCCAGCAGCGAATTTGCGTACGCAGGCGAAGCTGCAGTGTTTCGACAACCCTGGAAGGATGCTGAGAGCGTTTGCTGACATAATGCTGCCGGCAAGGGCTCCTGGAGGGCAAAAGGTGCAAACGTTGAGAAGTGATCCGGCAAGCAAAGAATCGCGTTGCTATAACTGCAATGGAAAAGGGCACTGGGCAAGAGCTTGCATCAAACCGAAGAGAACTCCAGGGTCCTGCTATGGATGTGGGGCAGTGGATCATGTTATCAGTGGATGTCCCCAAAACAAGAAGGATAGCGCTAATGATTATGTAAGATTGTTTAAAATATTTGTTTATGAAAACCCTAACCAGCCAATTATTACAGAGTGCTTAATAAATTCACGAAGCCCAGTATCGATCATAAAATTTGCTTATGTACCCAAAAATATTAAATTAGACCCGCAAGAAGCTGACTTTTATGGATTAAACAAGAGTCGATTGAATAGTTATGGAAAAATATTTTGTTTCATTATAAAAGAAGAAATAAAGATTTTTTTAAATTTAATTGTGGTGGCAAATGAATCTATGAGCTGTAATATTATGCTGGGCAGAGACTTTATGGAAGCATGCAATTTGAAAATGAATTTAGAAACTTTAAATGTGATTACTGTGGAGAATATTGAAACCCAAGTCGATAAGAGCGCAAATATTATTTTATTGGATAATAATACTGAGAAGCCTAATGAGTTAAATTTTCAGTCCGAAAGTAAAAGGTTAGAAAGTGAAAGTTTAGAAGAAGAGAGTTTAGGAAATGAAAGTTTAGAAGAAGAAAGTTTAGGAAATGAAAACTTAGAAAAAGAAAGACTTAGAAGTGAAATATTGGGAAAAGAGAGTTTAAAGTGTAGCATTGTGGTAAGCGAGAACTTAAGGAATATAACTTTGGGAGGCAAAACTTTGGGAGAAAACTTTTTGGAAAAGGAATGTTTAAGCAGTAAATCTTTAGCAGTATTAGAAGATCGAAATTTAAATATGGATGTCTGTTATGAAAACTTTGAAAAGGAAATGATGAATATAAATATTTTAGAAGATTTTGAAAATAAAAAACTTTATAATATTGGTGAACAAGTAAATTATTGTGATCGAGAGAAGTTTATAAAGTTGTTAGAAACAAGTTATGTTCAGGTCGAGCGACCGGAAAATCCGAAAATAAAATGTGAAATGAACATAATATTAGAAAACTCAAAACCATTTAGTTGTGCACCAAGGAGATTGTGAAAAGGAGGCATTAGAAAAAATGTTAGAGGAATACGTTAGAGACGGAATTATACAACCTAGTAGTTCGGAGTACGCTTCTCCTATTGTATTAGTGAAGAACAAGTCGGGAGAACTTAGACTTTGTATAGATTTTAGAAGATTGAACAAAATTATGGCAAAGGATAATTATCCGATACCATTAATAGACGACCTTTTAGATAATTTAGTTGGAAAGTCAGTGTTTACGAAATTGGCTCTTAGGAACGGATACTTTCATGTATTTGTTAACAAAGAATCGGTAAAATACACATCATTTACTACCCCTTTGGGGCAATTTGAGTTTTTACGGATGCCTATGGGTCTAAAAACAGCTCCACAGGTTTTCCAAAGATTCGTTAATGACATATTTTCGGACATGATAAGACAAAACAAGGTCATTATATATATGGACGACATTTTAGTTGCTAGCAGAAGTTTAGAAGAGCATTTGGAAATATTAGTAGAAGTATTTAGGAGACTAGTAGAAAACAAGTTAGAATTGAGAATGGACAAATGTAAATTTTTGCAAGACAAGGTTAAATATTTAGGGTTTTTGATTTCGAATAATGGAATTAAAGCTGACAGTAAAGGTTTAGAAGCTATACAAAATTTTCTGATTCCAGGCAGAGTGCAAGCAGTACAGAGTATTTTGGGGCTTTGCTCGTATTTTCGACGATTCATTAAGGATTTTTTAATTTTAGCGAAACCTTTGTATGACTTATTGAGAAAAGATAGGCAGTTTAAGTTCGAGGAAGAAGAACTAAGTTGTTTTTCACTTTTAAAAGCAAAATTAATGGAATCGCCAGTTCTGGCGATATACGATTACAGGGATGATGTCGAGCTTCACTGTGATGCAAGTGCTTTAGGATTTGGGGCTGTGCTTCTTCAGAAAAAAGATGACAACAAGTTGCATCCTATTTTCTATTTTTCAAAGAGGTCGACAGCAACGGAAGCAAAATACCACAGTTTTGAGTTAGAGACTTTAGCCATCATTTACGCGTTAAGAAGATTTAGAATATATTTACTTGGCAAACGATTCAAAATTGTGACAGACTGCAATTCCTTAACCTTAACTCTCAATAAGATTGAGTTGAATCCGAGAATAGCAAGATGGGCTCTAGAGCTGCAGGAGTTTGATTATGAATTAAAGCACAGGTCAGGCAGTCAAATGCAGCATGTAGACGCATTAAGTAGGTGCAACAACATAATGATAGTAGAGGCGAATACATTCGAAACAAATTTAGTAATTTGTCAGTCAAAAGATGTTAAGGTTCAAGAGATTAGAAAAATATTAGAAAAGAGTGAGCATAAGTTATACGAAATGAGAAATGGGGTGATTTATAGAAAAAGTAATGATAACCGATTATTATTTTATGTACCGAATAGAATGGAAGAACATGTGTTATACAAGTACCATGACGAAATGGGCCATGTTGGAAGGGACAAAATGTTAGATGTAATTAACAAAAGTTACTGGTTTCCACACATGAAGGATAAGGTCTTAGAGCACATTCAAAATTGTTTAAAATGCATTGCTTATTCTCCGAAAGTAGGTAAGGGAGATGGACACTTACATATTATACCAAAAGGTAATAAGCCTTTCGAGATTATTCATATAGACCATTATGGGCCGGTGGATAATAGCAGATCGAAAAAACATATATTCGCGGTTGTAGATGCGTTCACAAAGTTTGTTAGGCTGTCCACAACAAAAACGACGAATACAAAGGAGGTGATAAGTGCTTTGACTGATTACTTTCGAGCATATAGCAGACCGAAATGTATAATATCTGATCGGGGGAGTTGTTTTACTTCTTCTGATTTTGCAGAGTTTATGGAAAATAGTAACGTTAAGCACATAAAAATCGCGACGGGGTCGCCGCAGGCTAATGGCCAAGTTGAACGAATTAATCGAAGTTTAGGACCAATGATTGCAAAATTGACAGAGCCTGAAAGGGGATTACATTGGGATAAGGTTATTGAGAAAGTAGAGTATTCAATGAATAATACGATTCATAGTAGCATTAAACAGCGTCCGAGTGAAACATTATTCGGAATAACACAAAGAGGAGAAGTATGTGATGAGTTAAAGGAAAAATTAGAAGATGCAGAAGAGGTAGAAAATGTTAGAAAATCTTTAGAAAATATTAGAAAAGAAGCAGAAGAAACACAGAGAAAGGCTCAAATGAGAAATGAGGAACACTACAATGCGAAAAAGAAATGTGCGACAGAATATAAAGAAGGAGATTATGTTATGGTTAAAAACTTCGATAGTACGGCGGGTGTTTCGAGAAAACTCATTCCGAAGAACAAAGGTCCTTATGTAGTCGAAAAAATATTAAGAAATGACAGGTTTTTGCTTAAAGATATTGACGGGTTTCAGTTATCTCGTAATCCATATCAAGGCATTTGGAGTGCAAACAATATTAGACACTGGATAAAGATATGAAAATTATATGTAATTGTAACTAATAGACTGTAAGAAAAATTGTAAATACTGTAAATAATGTAACGAATGTATCAAAATAATCTATAATATCAAGACAGAGATAGAGGGCTATCTCAAGGTCAGGACGGCCGAGTTGTAGCAGGCCAGTTAATATAAGTATGCTCTGGTCACACTATTTCTTGAGTTACGCTCTCTCGAGAGAGCATGTTACTCTCTCAAGAGAGCGCCTCTCTGTGAAAACGGGGATTGAAAGCAAGCTGCCTGCGAGCAGTGAGATCACTTGGTTATGAGAGCGCAACGGAAGAGGATACAAAAGTGAACAAAAGCTAAAACTAAACTAAAATAAGCCTAAAGTAAAGTAAACTAAGCCAACAATAAATAAAAGACGTAATAAAGAATAATAAATACTACCTATTACAATTACTTGTTCATATATCCCACCATCATCTGAGTTCCCTATTTACGCAAATAACCTTTCCTTATTCAGTCAATTTCCAAAAAACTGTCAAATCGAGATCAGTTAATAGTATTGGGTGATTTTAATATACCTAGTGCGACATTGTCCCCTGACGAAAACTGTAACATTTTACTTTCTTTAGCGCAGCATGACTTTATTGACGGCTTGCTTGACATTGCGCTATCCCAAGTGAACCATGTTAAGAACTCCTTAGGGCGTTTACTGGACTTGTGTTTTGTTTCAAATTCAGAAGGCGTTTGCCTATCAAGAACGGGACCACTTACACAACCGGAAGACTGACTAATCCGCTGCTTTCGTAAGGCAAACTTTTATCTTTTAAATACTTTTATATCCGGCTATGACTGGTCCGAATTTTATTCATGCACTAACGTGGCTAAGGCCGTTAATATCTTTTATAATGCATTGAATTCCTTCTTTTATCTGTGTGTTCCGTTATACTATCCGTCAATTTCAAATAAACCTCCGTGGTTTAATAAAGAGTTGTCACACCTAAAAAATATTAAGTCCAGACTTTTCAATAAATTTAAAATGTGCCTTCTCTCGGTACCTAAGGGCTCGCTCAAATTTTATCGTGCTTAACGCCCGGTGTTATAAAAGCTATTTGACTCGTTGTAGGGTCCAATTTTCACAAGATCCAAAACAGTTTTATAATTTTGTTAACACTAAGCGTAAATCAGCCTGTTACCCTTAATCGCTATCATTTGGAAACTCTACGGCAAACTCTGATCAAGAAATTGCCGATCTATTTGCCCAGTTTTTCCAGACAACATATTCTGTTTCATCCCGTCCAAATCCGTCTTATTCAAATGCCCAAGTCGAACTTGATTTTTTGTCCGAGATTAAGCGAAAGCTCCCTTCTTTTGGATCTCCATAAAGATAAACCAGTCTATTCACCGGGTCCGGACGGAGTTCCAGGCTGCGTGCTTAAATACTGTGCTGAAACTCTGTGTAGACCTCTGTACAAATTGTTTACCTTGTCTTTAAAAACATCTCATTTCCCACTTGTTTGGAAGGAGTCATTTGTCATTCTCCTTCATACGAAAGGAAATAAATGCAATACAAGTATTTACAGAGGCATATCCAAATTATCCGCCATCCCAAAGCTTTTCGAAAATACTATTACACCCCATTTGCAACATGTTTGTAGATCGATTATATCTCCATGTCAACATGGATTTATAAGGCGAAGATCTACGACGAAAAACCTCTTGGAGCTAACGTCTTTTGTAATAAATGGCTTTAGAAAGAACATGCTGACTGACGTAGTTTACACTGATTTTAGTAAAGCGTTTGATTCAGTAAATCACTTGTATTAAAGCTAGACTTATTAGGGTTTCCATGTGATCTTCTAACATGGATATCAAGTAATCTGAGTGGTAGGACTCAACGAGTCCTCTTTAAAAACTCGATCTCTGATTTGATCCGAGTTACTTCAGGGGTCCCACAAGGAAGCCGCCTAGGCCCACTTCTTTTTACTTTATTTATAAACGATCACCCTCTAGTCTTGACAAAGTCGCGTGTCCTTATGTACGCAGATGACGTTAAGTTATGCCTGCAATATAACGAAATTTCTAGCAGTTCAGACTTACAATCTGATCTAAATGCTTTTCAAACATGGTGTTGTGAAAATCTTTTGGATTTAAATAGCGCTAAGTGCAAAGTAATGACGTTTTTTCGGGAGAACCCACAATTGTCTAGAATTACGCACGTTGATGACCTTGGCGTCCTCCTTGACCCAAAACTTAAGTTTTGTGACCATATTACTTCTATGGTTAATAAAGCCAGGGGAGTACTTGGTCAAAGGAATTCGATGATCCCTATGTTACAAAGACTCTGTTCATTTCACTAGTCCGTCCAATCCTTGAGTACTGTTCAGCAGTTTGGAGTCCTCAGTATGGTGTACATATAGACCGGATAGAGTCTGTGCAAAAGAACTTTTTATTATTTGCTCTACGGGGCCTTAACTGGAATGCAAGCCTTATTTTACCATCCTACTCTAGTAGACTTCTCCTAATTAATCCACCATCCTTAGTAAACCGTAGAACGATGCTTGGCACAACTTTTATCTATAAACTTATTCACGGGGATGTGGAGAGTCCCGAGTTACTGGGTCGCATAAGCTTCTCCGTGCCTAATAGAATTACCAGGAACTATGTTCCTCTTACATTAAATATTTGTAGATCTAACTTTGATATGCATGAACCGTTTAGAGTACTGTGTAACGACTATAATAGACTTTACCACATTATTTCTACTACCGAATCTTTGCCAAGCTAAAAAGCATTAATTTTATCTTACTTAGCACAAAATTAGTATTAGTATTAGTCTCGTACGTATTTCTAATCTTAGTCTGTCCGCTTCTACATCGTGCTTTTTAACTTCTCGCGATCTCGTTTTTACGCATATAAGGCTCCGCGCGTAACAAGCACTGCTTGGTGTCGTAAGGGCCACTTGTTTGCGCTGATCATAGTGCATCAACGTCAACGTCCGAATATATATGCAAAATCAATTAATAGAACTTAAGGAAAATAATAATTTATTCATGATGCAAAAGAGATCAAGAAGCAAAAGTGCTCCTTTCGAATTCATGGGTTCATTATATCACATTTTATATGGAGTAATGGATGAGTATGATAGGAAGCAACCAGAAGAAAATATGAAAAATCTATTAGACAATCAGCACAATTTAAATGAGTTAGTTCAGAAGCAAACTTCAGTGGTAGATTCCACTACAAATTTATTAAAGAAAACGACTTAAGACATTAACCATAACTTTAAGATTATGCATACTAGAATTGAAAATATGACTGAAGTTCTTTAAGAAAGTTATTATGTTTATAAGGAATCGATTAATTTCTTTATGATAACCAAAAAACTTAACGCATTGATTGAAGAAGGAAAAGGGTGCAGGCAGCAATTATAAGTCTGTTAATTGACATTAGTCATGGCAGATTAAACACAAACATCTTTAACCCAAATCAGTTACAAAATGAGATATCCAAAATTCAAGGTAGCCTTTCCGAAACATTAGTTCTTCCAGGGAAAAAGACAGGTACTGAGCTTAAGGATGTCTATACGCTATTGACAGCTAGGGGCTTATTAATCGAAAATAAGTTGATTATAAATGCTAAAATTCCTGTATTTAGTAGACATCCATCTAAGCTTTTTAGAATTATTCCTTTACCAATACAGAATGAAGACAGAATGATTATGGTTTATATTTCTTCGAATATTTAATTTATAACTTTGAAATCGATTCTTATCACGAAATGTCCGAATCAACTTTAAGTCAGTGTCAAAAATGGCAGCAAAATAAGAGAATTTGCAAAGGAAGCTGGCCTTGGAATTCTGCGAATGACAATTCTTGCGAAGTGCAACCACTTAAGCCAAACAGAGTTTCAAACTGTATATACAAAACAGTAATTGATTCTTCATCTTATTGGACAGAGCTGGAAAAGAAAAGTAGTTTGTTGTTTAAGGTTCCTTTTAATTCCAAGATAAGAGTACAATGTACGAATGCACAAATTTAGTTACTGATTTACCAACGCAAGGAATTCTAAGTATTGCGCTAGATTGTACTGCTAGAACGTATGATACGATTTTGATTGCCCATCATCATATTAGTCAAATCCCAAAGGTGGTTTGGGATCCATTGAAATTGGATTCTATTAATCATACTGTTGAGATTGCACGCCTAAATAAAGAAATTAAATATTTAAAAAAAATCATATTAAATTCAAAGATTTGCACTTTCGTCATATTTCCGGACATGCTTCTTTAGGAATCGGTTTAAAAATAACAATAATCATGGTAATATATGCTATAAGAAAATGTGCTACAAGGCAACGATTGCAAGCCATTACTTTCACCGGACCATTGCAAGGTTTCTTATAATAAGTTAAAATGAAATAAATAAATATATCGAATTAAAAAATACAGTCCACTAATTTTATGTTTGCATTGTTAACGTTAAGAATTGATATATTAATAACATGTACACCTCACCTTGCCGGCCCATTGCAGAATGTTCAAGAAAAACACTAATTATCATAAATATAAGATTTTACGATCTCTGGTTCTGTCAACATGTATATCTATCTAGAGCCGTTTATAACGATCTGTAACTTAAAACCTACAAGCCAATTGAGCCTGACCATAAAAATAGTTCTCACACTGCACAAAAGGTCGCCTTGCGGAAGGCCGTTAATAAGGCTCCCGCTCAGGCAAACAGATGTGGTCTCTGCGTAGACCATAGATAAGTATATTATAAGAATTTCATGTTAGTTACGTAAGCGAAGACTTAGAAAAATAAAGTCAGTTTTTATACAGAACTCAAACGTGAAGGTTGTTTTCCTTATTACAAGAATCCCTTACAATGGCGATCAAGAATATGTATACTTTATAAGGTCGGAAATGTCTCCCTCTTTGCGTTGAAAACTTTTGACTGAAATTATAATACCCTCTGGAAGGGTATTTAATGATTTTAGGTTGTAATATTTTTACGACGTTTTGTTTTATATCACCAAGTTTTTTAGCTTTATTTTATTTTGAAAAATAGCCTTTAGAACATCATACTGAGTTCAATGAACAAAATTAACTCAGTCAATTATAAGTAGCTACAACTAATTTATTTGACCTATTATTTTTTAACGAATGCAATGGGTTTTACCAAGTTTTATGGTGTATCTGTATCCCAAAATTCGTTAAAAAAAACACATGTTATTTTTTCAATGTGAACTGAGCTGATGAGTCTGAGGTGACATGCACAAAAATGGTTTGCATTTCATGATTCACTTTCTTTAGGATTTTATAGCCACCATTAATAGAATTGAAGCCTTTCTTTTCCCTTGGTGCAAACTGAAAAAACACATATGGTAGCCCTTTATTTACCTGACAAGGACAACTAAAGATATGTAAAATAGACACCGCTTAAAAAATTTAATGAAACTGGTATTAATAGATAAAATAGTATAGTATAGTATAAAACAGTAGTATATAGTCGGACCGGACACCTGCCAGTGTCATGGACTTCCTCTATTAAATGTTAAAGCGTTGATATGTAAAAATATTCTCGGTAAAACCAGAGATTATATAGAGCACAAAGAATAAAGAATCTTAATTGTTTTTTTTTCCCAAGATGACAGCGATGGAAGCAGGCATTAACCCCAATCGCCACGGTTGAGATTTCGCGATGCTTCTTTTGAACTAACGGGGACATCCCAGACGTGCAGCTCCACACATTCAAAGACGCGAGTGAACTCGCTGTGAGAAGTCATAATCTCCCCACAAACCCCGATGCAGGAGATCGGCCTAGCAACAGCGGAGGAGGCGAGAAAGCCGGAGAAATGAAGGGCATCCAGGTCAAACGGGAAACATTCGGACCTTGGACCCTCATATGGCAAGGGCAACGGGGTCATACGGTAAATTGGCGGACTTCGGACCCGTCCAAAGAGGACACACCGTGAATTAACGGTACCTCAGTGGACCTTGGACCCGAGGAAAATAACGGCACCTACAGCGCCTATAAAAAGGACGGCGCAAGCGCAGCTCGAGACAGTACGAGTGCGAGAATCAGAGCGAGTGCGTGAACGCGGAATAAGTGCAAATCGAAACCTAAATGCCCAAGGATCAAGAACGCAAAGTCGAGTCGTCGAACGACGACAAGTCTACAAGCCTCAGCTACAACGCTGAGATCCAACGGTGCTAGGTCGTGGTAAAATCAAACTTAGGTTGTCCTTGCGCGGTGTCAGGCGATAAAGGTGGCTAGGCGATAAGGGAGAACTTTGTTCTACCTGCTAGGCGATACACCTTGCCGACAAAGTCCAGGCTGAACTCCGGAGGCCAGGCGATAAAGGTGGCTAGGCGATAAGGCGTAACTTCGGTTCACCTGCTAGGCGATACACCTTGCCGGCCCCGGTATGTAAGCTCGCATAACATCCAGGGTTTTTGGTGGAGCCGTCCCGATCTCAGTCACCCGGAGCAGCAAGCAGAAGCAGCGCAGTAGCAGGCCAGGAGCGACGCAGCGGTAAGCCAGGAGCGACGCAACAGCACGCCAGGAGCAGCGCAGCAGCGAGCCAGGAGCAACGCAGCAGAAGACAGCGACAACGGGCAGCAGATTAATAGCAATAGGGCTATATCTTAGTGAAACAATAAACCAGCACCTACCTAATCATTTCTGGCGTTATCCTTTGGTCACGGGCGGTCACTCAATATATATTTGGTGGAACGAACTCACAACCTCTCTGAGCTAGCCGCACGTTTACGTAGCGATCAGAAATTAAAGAATCAGGTCGTTACATCTGGCGCCCAAAAGTGATTGTCCTGACCAAGGAAACAAAAGTTCAGAGATGGGGAAGTCCTGGATTTATAATCTCAAGAAGGAGGACTTCGACGAGGTGAGTCAAGTTCTGGGAATAGAAATGGAGGGCTCAGTCGATTTGATGAGGAAGACTCTAGGAGACTTCGTCGACCAGACGGCAGAGGAGCCAGACATCGCCGATTTGGTAACGGGCCTGGAAAAGAAATTCCGGAAAATGCCCACGCCAAAATTCAAATTCACAACCGCAAGCGGCGAGGGTCTGATAGCGAGTTTGGATGTGTCGAGCATCGCAAGCCACGCAAGCCGGCAGCGGGAAAATAGCCGGGAAAGAAAGGAGAGTTCCAGGACGCACACGCAGGATTACGCGAAGGTGGCCAAGCAGGTCCGGGAGTGGAATTTCCGCTACGACGGAAACGACAAGCCGCTGGAATTTTTTGAGCAAATAGAGTGGTCAGTCGTGACTTACGGTCTCGACATAAACCAGATCCCTCGCGTCGATACCGGCAAAGAATATACGAGGAGGATGGCTGGAGGAGAAACTGTCAGTGGCAATAGTTGAAACACCCAAAAGATTTGCGGAAAAGGATGTGGAGAGATTTTTAAAAGCCGAGTTGGACGAACTGGAAGGAATAAAGGGAACATCCAACGTGGCCGTACATTGGATCACCATGAAGGACGACCAACAAGTCAAACAACGGTTCTACCCTAAAAATCCAAAAATGCAGAGTGAGATAAATGCCAAGGTAGACGAGCTGCTGGAAAAAGGATGTATCGAGCCGTCCAGGAGTCCCTACAGCTCACCAATAGTCATGGTGAGAAAGAAGACGGGAAAGTGGAGGCTGTGTGTGGATTTCCGGCAAATAAACGCGAGGTCCATAAAGGACGCATACCCGATGCCGATGATAAATTACATCCTGGACCAGCTGCGAGAGGCGAAGTACATCAGCAGTCTCGATCTAAAATACGGTTACTGGCAGATCCCCTTGGAGGCAGACAGCAGGCAGTATACGGCGTTTACTGTACCAGGGAAGGGCCTGTTCCAATGGAAGGTGATGCCATTTGGCCTTCATTCCGCGACGGCAACATTCCAGCGGGCATAGGATCAGGTCATTGGATCAGAAATTATGCCGCACGCTTTCGCGTATCAGGACGACATTATCGTCATCGGACGAACGCTCGAAGAGCACATGTGTTTAGGAGACTACGGGCTGCCAACCTGAAAGTAAATGCGGAAAAATGCAAGTTTTTTAGAAAGGAACTGCAATACTTGGGGCATCGCATAACAGACCAAGGCATCGGAACAGACCCAGAAAAAGTGTCGGCAATTGCCTTAATAAAACCACCGGCCAACGTTAAGGAGTTACGACAATATTTGGGAGTGGCGTCGTGGTACAGGCGTTTTGTGCCAGATTTTGCAACGTTGATGCATCCGTTGAATAGCCTGCTCCGAAAAAGCACTAAATGAGAGTGGACAGAGGACCATCAACAGGCGTTTGAAGCTGTCAAGGCCAGGCTAGTCGCAGACCCAATCTTAGCATGCCCAGATTTCACAAAGACGTTTGTGCTGCAGACCGACACCAGCGATTACGGGCTCGGTGCTATTCTCACACAGAATTCCGACCAAGGCGAGAGGGTGATCTTGTATTCCAGAAGGTCTCTGAATGGATCGGAAAGAAATTTCTCAGCGACTGTCTGGCAATTGTGTGGGCCATACGCAAGTTAAGGCCATACTTGGAGGGCTACCAAAGTGATCACGGATCATATGGCACTGAAGTGGTTGAATAGCATCGAGAGCCCAACCGGAAGAATCGCACGATGGGCGCTGGAACTGCAGCAATATGACTTTGAGATCGCGTACAGAATGGGCCAGCTGATTATAGTAGCAGACGCACTATCACGACAGCCACTGCCAGAAACGTGTCGACGGGTAAAAACACAGGAACAGCACAAGGAAACCGGCGAGTGTAACTGGATAAGGGATATGCGGAGCAAGATTTCCCAAAATCCCCAAAAATATCCAGACTACATGACAGAAGCCGACCAGCTATATCGCCACATACCGCATAGAGCAGGCAACGAGGATGTCACATCATGGAAGCTCTGCGTGCCAACGGGGTCCAGGCGGCGGGCAATGTCGGAGAACCACAACTCACCGACAGCTGGTCACATGGGCAGTCGGAAGACAATTGCCAGAGTCGCAGCAAGATACCATTGGCCGGGAATGCACCGCGACATAAGGAAATATGTGCAAAACTGCGAGAGCTGCCTACGATATAAGCCAAGCCAACTACAGGCGGCCGGGAAAATGCTGACCCAAGTACCGGAAGAGCCGTGGGCCACTGTATGCGCAGATTTCGTCGGACCACTGCCCCAAACACGGGAATTCTATGCTACTGGTGCTGGTAGATAGGTTCTCCAAGTGGACCGAAATGGTGCCAATGCGCAGGGCAATGACGAAAACGCTTGAAAAGGCGATCCGCAAGCGGATTCTTGCAAGATACGGCGTACCCAAGGTGCTGATTACGGACAATGGCGTTCAGTTCACCAGCAGGGCGTTTAAAAAATTCCTGTAAGGAGAGAGGGGCGGGGAGGCAGCACCGGGCAACAGCCAGCGGCGGGACTCAGGTTCCGCACTTCTGCTGCTGGCGTCCCCCTGGTGTCGCGGTCCCCGTCACCGAACTCCGAATCGGAGGACGAGGAGAGAATAACCGACATAGAGCTGGAGGAGGAGGAGGAGGCCGGCGTCCGGTCGGCGGGGCAGGAGGACGAGGTGCCCACAATTGAGCTGGCATCGTCGGAAGAAGAGGAGGAGGACACCGGGACGGAGACGGTGAGTCCGGAGGTATCCTCGGACGAGGAGGACGAGCCACGTCGGGCAGCGAAGGCCCGGATGGCATTCCGCCGAATAAGGAGGGCCGCAGCCGGATTCGGGCGGATCCGTTTGGGCGACGCAGCGCCATCGGGCCGCCCGGAGGAGGCGAAGCGGATTTTCGCAACCCGGGCAGAGGTGGTGCGGCGAGTATTCGCGCAACGGGCGGTGGCACGGGCAGCCGCCGCAGCCAGAGAGCGGCAAAAGCGGCTGGATGTGGCCGACATCAGAAGGGCCAGCCGCACGGCTGCCCAAAGTCGCCAGGCTGACGTCGTGCCCGGAGACGCGGTCCCCACCAGCCAGGCCGTCAGTGAGCCGCCAACATTCGGCGGACAGCAGCCGCTGGCAGGAGATGGACGAAGAAGAGTGGCCGCCCAGGGTGGCAGCCAAGGCCAACAGGCAGCGGAAGAGAGCCCGTAGTAGCCGCTGGGCCAAACTCCTGGTGGTAGACGGCGTCCGCCACCGCATCCGGGTGTCAAACGGAGTGGTGAGAGTCCTGAGGGGATAATAAAAGCCGTTAAAGGTTTTAAATACAAAAACTGGTTTGTTTATTTACCTTTTGGAATAATCGGTTGCCGGACATAGGCGATAGGGACGGGGGCGCCGAGATAGGCGGTCGATCGATAGTTGCGATCGATGGGTTAAGAAAATTGGTTATTTCTATGTTCAAAAATCCAAATGGCAACTTAAGACAACGAAAAGGCAACGACGATGGCAACACTGGAACGCACAATCAATAAACGCGATCGTGGTGAGATTCCAGGGAGTTGCCGGACCGAGGGAAAACGAAATGCTGACTTTTAGTTTGGGGAAATGTCTGGGCGGGAAAATTCGAATTCCACGCAGGGAACTGGGAACTGTCTGGGGAACTGGGAACTGTCTGGGAAATGGGAACTGGGAACTATCTGGGGAACTGGGAACTGTCTTGAGAACGGGGAACTGTCTGGGGAACAGGGAAACAGTCTGGGGAAATAATCTTTCAAGGAGCTGCATGGAAAAGTCTTTTAGGGAAACAGTCGCGGGAAAGTTCAAGTCTTTCAAGGAGCTGTACGAGTAAAGTCTTTTAGGAAAACAGTCTGGGGAACGGTTAAGTCTTTCGGGGAACTGTCTGGGGAATATCAAACATGCAAGTCACGCGGGGAATTCGAGTAGTCTACACATCAAGGGCGAGGAAAGTCACCACTTTCACTACGTTTCCGAAAGAAGGGGGAAATGTGAGGAGTCATAAACTCCCCACAAATCCCGATGCAGGAGATCGGCCTAGCCACAGCGGAGGAGTCGAAAAAGCCGGAGAAATGAAGGGCATCCAGGTCAAACGGGAAACATTCGGACCTTGGACCCTCATATGGCAAGGGCAACGGGGTCATACGGTAAATTGGCGGACTTCGGACCCGTCCAAAGAGGACACACCGTGAATTAACGGTACCTCAGTGGACCTTGGACCCGAGGAAAATAACGGCACCTACAGCGCCTATAAAAAGGTCGGCGCAAGCGCAGCTCGAGACAGTACGAGTGCGAGAATCAGAGCGAGTGCGTGAACGCGGAATAAGTGCAAATCGAAACCTAAGTGCCCAAGGATCAAGAACGCAAAGTCGAGTCGTCGAACGACGACAAGTCTACAAGCCTCAGCTACAACGCTGAGATCCAACGGTGCTAGGTCGTGGTAAAATCAAACTTAGGTTGTCCTTGCGCGGTGTCAGGCGAAAAAGGTGGCTAGGCGATAAGGGAGAACTTTGTTCTACCTGCTAGGCGATACACCTTGCCGACAAAGTCCAGGCTGAACTCCGGAGGCCAGGCGATAAAGGTGGCTAGGCGATAAGGCGTAACTTCGGTTCACCTGCTAGGCGATACACCTTGCCGGCCCCGGTAGGGAAGCTCGCATAACATCCAGGGTTTTTGGTGGAGCCGTCCCGATCTCAGTCACCCGCAGCAGCAAGCAGAAGCAGAAGCAGCGCAGTAGCAGGCCAGGAGCGACGCAGCGGTAAGCCAGGAGCGACGCAGCAGCACTCCAGGAGCAGCGCAGCAGCGAGCCATGAGCAACGCAGCAGAAGACAGCGACAACGGGCAGCAGATTAATAGCAATAGGGCTATATCTTAGTGAAACAATTTCCTGGCAATTTTTCCCGGAATTTCCGCTACGACGGAAACGACAAGCCGCTGGAATTTTTGGAGCAAATAGAGTGGTCAGTCGTGACTCGAGCAATGCCGGAGCTGCTCCAAGTCAGAGCATTGAAGTATTTCATCGCCAACAATCGGCACTGGGAGACCTGGGGAGACTTCATATACAGCTTCCGAAATTACTTTCTGCCCCGAGGATACATGGCGAAGCTGGCGGACCAGGTCAGACAGAGGAAGCAAGCCTACGGGGAGAGCTTCAAAGATTTTATGGTGGATATGCAGACCCTTATGCGGCCACTGAATATGTCGACCAAAGAAACGCTGGAGAGGATAAAAGAGAACAGCACGCCGGTACTTAGAATGTTCGTTCGCTCATATGAATGTCGAAATTTGGATACATTGATGGCGCTGGCAGACGAATTTGAGGAGCTCGACCAGCAGCGGGAGAAGTTCGAGCTGGAAAACAATCCCCGCAAGCAGCAAAGGCAGAGCCACCCAGTACCAAGGCCAAGATCAGACCAGGGTGCGGTGTGCAGGCGGTGCCAGAAGGACCCGGACGCACAACCACGAAGTACGCCGCGCGGCCACGAACCAGCAAGCAATCGCGGCGGTTACGTAGCAAATTCTACCCAGGCCTGCCGCAGATGCGGGGGTCCAGACCACTGGGCGAAGGAATGCCGAAACCAACGGCTTACGTTCTGCTGGCGATGCGGAAAAATAGGAGTTCGGACGGTTCAGTGCTGTTCCGGGTCGGGAAACACCCAGCGACCCCAGCCTCCGAGGGGCGGCCAGGGATCGCAAGGTGCTGCCTCTCGAAATTAATGGGCGACCTGCAGGCGGAAGAAATGCAACTGTTCGCCACGGTGCTCATAGGTGAAAGTAAAATTAAGGCCACGGTGGATACCGGCGCCACGGCGAGTTTCATCAGCGAAGAGCTGGCGGACAGGCTGCAGGCGGCAGGAAGGGTCGGACCCACGAAAAGGGAAGTACGGATGGCAGACGGTCGCTGCGGGGAAATAAGATCACAGCTGAAGACCAAAATTGGACTGGGAAGGAAAACAATTTCAATGGAGCTGCTGATTTTACCAGGACAGATGGACGCCCTGGTGTTGGTATGGAATTTCCTCACCAGAATCGGAGCCGAAGTCGAGTGCGCAGGACACAGCGCGTCGATACCGGCAAAAAATAGACGAGGAGGATGGCTGGAGAAACTGTCAGTGGCAATAGTCGAAACACCCAAAAGATTTGCAGAAAAGGTTGGAGGGATTTTTAAAAGCCGAATTGGACGAACTGGAAGGAATAAAGGGAACATCCAACGTGGCCGTACATAGGATCACCATGAAGGACGACCAACAAGTCAAACAACGGTTCTACCCTAAAAATCCAAAAATGCAGAGTGAGATAAATGCCAAGGTAGACGAGCTGCTGGAAAAAGGATGTATCGAGCCGTCCAGGAGTCCCTACAGCTCACCAATAGTCATGGTGAGAAAGAAGACGGGAAAGTGGAGGCTGTGTGTGGATTTCCGGCAAATAAACGCGAGGTCCATAAAAGACGCATACCCAATGCCGATGATAAATTACATCCTGGACCAGCTGCGAGAGACGAAGTACTTCAGCAGTCTCGACTTAAAGGACGGTTACTGGCAGATCCCCTTGGAGGCAGACAGCAGGCAGTATACGGCGTTTACTGTACCAGGGAAGGGCCTGTTCCAATGGAAGGTGATGCCATTTGGCCTTCACTCCGCGTCGGCAACATTCCAGCGGGCATTGGATCAGGTCATTGGACCAGAAATGATGCCGCACGCTTTCGCGACATTATCGTCATCGGACGAACGCTAGAAGAGCATATGGAAAACCTGAAGGAAGTGTTTAGGAGACTACGGGCTGCCAACCTGAAAGTAAATGCGGAAAAATGCAAGTTTTTTAGAAAGGAACTGCAATACTTGGGGCATCGCATAACAGACCAAGGCATCGGAACAGACCCAGAAAAAGTGTCGGCAATTGCCTTAATAAAACCACCGGCCAACGTTAAGGAGTTACGACAATATTTGGGAGTGGCGTCGTGGTACAGGCGTTTTGTGCCAGATTTTGCAACGTTGATGCATCCGTTGAATAGCCTGCTCCGAAAAAGCACTAAATGGGAGTGGACAGAGGACCATCAACAGGCGTTTGAAGCTGTCAAGGCCAGACTAGTCGCAGACCCAATCTTAGCATGCCCAGATTTCACAAAGACGTTTGTGCTGCAGACCGATACCAGCGATTACGGGCTCGGTGCTATTCTCACACAGAACTCCGACCAAGGCGAGAGGGTGATCTTGTATTCCAGAAGGTCTCTGAATGGATCGGAAAGAAATTTCTCAGCGACTGTCTGGCAATTGTGTGGGCCATACGCAAGTTAAGGCCATACTTGGAGGGCTACCAAAGTGATCACGGATCATATGGCACTGAAGTGGTTGAATAGCATCGAGACCCCAACCGGAAGAATCGCACGATGGGCGCTGGAACTGCAGCAATATGACTTTGAGATCGCGTACAGAATGGGCCAGCTGATTATAGTAGCAGATGCACTATCACGACAGCCACTGCCAGAAACGTGTCGACGGGTAAAAACACAGGAACAGCACAAGGAAACCGGCGAGTGTAACTGGATAAGGGATATGCGGAACAAGATTTCCCAAAATCCCCAAAAATATCCAGACTACATGACAGAAGCCGACCAGCTATATCGCCACATACCGCATAGAGCAGGCAACGAGGATGTCACATCATGGAAGCTCTGCGTGCCAACGGGGTCCAGGCGGCGGGCAATGTCGGAGAACCACAACTCACCGACAGCTGGTCACATGGGCAGTCGGAAGACAATTGCCAGAGTCGCAGCAAGATACCATTGGCCGGGAATGCACCGCGACATAAGGAAATATGTGCAAAACTGCGAGAGCTGCCTACGATATAAGCCAAGCCAACTACAGGCGGCCGGGAAAATGCTGACCCAAGTACCGGAAGAGCCGTGGGCCACTGTATGCGCAGATTTCGTCGGACCACTGCCCCAAACACGGGAATTCTATGCTACTGGTGCTGGTAGATAGGTTCTCCAAGTGGACCGAAATGGTGCCAATGCGCAGGGCAATGACGAAAACGCTTGAAAAGGCGATCCGCGAGCGGATTCTTGCAAGATACGGCGTACCCAAGGTGCTGATTACGGACAATGGCGTTCAGTTCACCAGCAGGGCGTTTAAAAAATTCCTGGGTGAATTAGGCGTCCGACACCAGTTCACGGCCCCGTACACGCCCCAAGAAAACCCGACGGAGAGAGCAAACAGGACGGTGAAAACGATGATCGCCAACTCACCGGGGCAGACAAAAGGACTTGGGACGAAAAGTGGCCGGAACTGCAATTGGCCGTGAATACGAGCGTGGCTAAATCCACGGGATATTCGCCCGCCTATATTATGCAAGAAAGAGAGCCGAGGTTACCCGGCGCACTGTACGACGAAGGAATAATCGGCACAGGAAGGCAAACTCAAACTCCGGCCGAGAACGCACAGAAGCTGAGGGAAATCTTTGAGCTGGTGAGGCGAAAAATGGAAAAGGAAACGCAGGATCAGGCACGCCACTACAATCTACGTAGACGCCCATGGAAACCGAGCATCGGTGACACAGTCTGGGCTAAGGAACACCATCTGTCCAAGGCTGCAGAAGGATTCGCCGCAAAATTGGCACCAAAGTATGACGGGCCGTTTAAGATAATGCATTTTGCGGCATGAAAATACTGGCAAAATAAAAACCGCCCACATTAGCCAATTAAAACAACAATGCATTGGTGGCCAGAACCGAGAATCAAAGTCGGACTTAGCGGGGCTGCACTGTAAATCCAAAGAGAGGGAGAGGACGATACACAGTATCGAACTCACACAGATGCATTAGGAGCGCGAGAGCGGGAGAGGGAGGGTCAAAAGATGCGGATACCGTTACCGGTTAACGCACACCAAGGAGAGGACGCGTCGGAGCCCGTAGTAAGGAAAAGTCCAAAGGCCGCGGATAACGGAACCAGGAACATGGGAAACCAAGGTTTCGTCAGCGAGCGAGCGCCACAAGGTGGGCCTATTAAAATCAGGTCGCCAAGATGTACGGAAGCAGCAGCAGCAACAGTAAGGCCGTGAGGGGAGAGGGGCGGGGAGGCAGCATCGGGCAACAGCCAGCGGCGAGATGGAGGCGGGACTCAGGTCCCGCACTCCACCTGCTGGCGTCCCCCTGGTGTCGCGGTCCCCGTCGCCGAACCCCGAATCGGAGGACGAGGAGCGGATCACCGACATAGAGCTGGAGGAGGAGGAGGAGGCCGGCGTCCGGTCGGCAGGGCAGGAGAACGAGGTGCCCACGATTGACCTGGCATCGTCGGAAGAAGAGAAGGAGGACAGCGGGACGGAGTCGGTGAGTCCGGAGGTCTCCTCTGAATAGGAGGACGAGCCACGTTGGGCGTCGAAGGCCGGGATGGCATTCGGGAGAATAAGGAGGGCCGCAGCCGGATTCGGGTGGATCCGTTTGGGCGACGCAGCGCCATCGGGCCGCCCGGAGGAGGTGAAGCGAATATTCGCGACCCGGGCGGAGATGGTGCGGCGAGTATTCGCGCAACGGGCGGTGGCACGGGCAGCCGCCGCAGCCAGAGAGCGGCAAAAGCGGCTGGATGTGGCCGACATCAGAAGGGCCAGCCGCACCCCTGCCCAAAGTCGCCAGGCTGACGTCGTGCCCGGAGCCGCCGTCCCCACCAGCCAGGCCGTCAGTGACCCGCCAACATTCGGCGGACAGCAGCCGCTGGCAGGAGATGGACGAAGAAGAGTGGCCGCCCAGGGTGGCAGCCAAGGCCAACAGGCAGCGGAAGAGAGCCCGTAGTAGCCGCTGGGCCAAACTCCTGGTGGTAGACGGCGTCCGCCACCGCATCCGGGTGTCAAACGGAGTGGTGAGAGTCCTGAGGGGATAATAAAAGCCGTTAAAGGTTTTAAATACAAAAACTGGTTTGTTTATTTACCTTTTGGAATAATCGGTTGCCGGACATAGGGGATAGGGACGGGGGCGCCGAGATAGGCGGTCGATCGATAGTTGCGATCGATGGGTTAAGAAAATTGGTTATTTCTATGTTCAAAAATCCAAATGGCAACTTAAGACAACGAAAAGGCAACGACGATGGCAACACTGGAACCCACAATCGATAAACGCGATCGTGGTGAGATTCCAGGGAGTTGCCGGACCGAGGGAAAACGAAATGCTGACTTTTAGTTTGGGGAAATGTCTGGGCGGGAAAATTCGAATTCCACGCAGGGAACTGGGAACTGTCTGGGGAACTGGGAACTGTCAGGGAAATGGGAACTGGGAACTATCTGGGGAACTGGGAACTGTCTGGAGAACGGGGAACTGTCTGGGGAACAGGGAAACAGTCTGGGGAAATAATCTTTCAAGGAGCTGCATGGAAAAGTCTTTTAGGGAAACAGTCGCGGGAAAGTTCAAGTCTTTCAAGGAGCTGTACGAGTAAAGTCTTTTAGGAAAACAGTCTGGGGAACGGTTAAGTCTTTCGGGGAACTGTCTGGGGAATATCAAACATGCAAGTCACGCGGGGAATTCGAGTAGTCTACACATCAAGGGCGGGGAAAGTCACCACTTTCATTACGTTTCCGAAGGAAGGGGGAAATGTGAGGAGTCATAAACTCCCCACAAATCCCGATGCAGGAGATCGGCCTAGCAACAGCGGAGGAGTCGAGAAAGCCGGAGAAATGAAGGGCATCCAGGTCAAACGGGAAACATTCGGACCTTGGACCCTCATATGGCAAGGGCAACGGGGTCATACGGTAAATTGGCGGACTCCGGACCCGCCCAAAGAGGACACACCGTGAATTAACGGTACCTTAGTGGACCTTGGACCCGAGGGAAATAACGGCACCTACAGCGCCTATAAAAAGGACGGCGCAAGCGCAGCTCGAGACAGTACGAGTGCGAGAATCAGAGCGAGTGCGTGAACGCGGAATAAGACCAAATCGAAACCGAAGTGCCTAAGAATCAAGATTGCAAAGTCGAGTCGCCGAACGACGACAAGTCTACAAGGCTGAGGCTACGACGCTGAGATCCAACGGTGCTAGGTCGTGGTAAAATCAAACTTAGGGAGTCCTTGCTCGGTGTCAGGCGATAAAGGTGGCTAGGCGATAAGGGAGAAATTTGTTCTACCTGCTAGGCGATACACCTTGCCGACAAAGTCCAGGCTGAACTCCGGAAGCCAGGCGATAAAGGTGGCTAGGCGATAAGGCGTAACTTCGGTTCACCTGCTAGGCGATACACCTTGCCGGCCCCGGTATGGAAGCTCGCATAACATCCAGGGTTTTTGGTGGAGCCGTCCCGATTTCAGTCACCCGGAGCAGCAAGCAGAAGCAGCGCAGTAGCAGGCCAGGAGTGACACAGCGGTAAGCCAGGAGCGACGCAGCAGCACTCCAGGAGCAGCGCAGCAGCGAGCCAGGAGCAACGCAGCAGAAGACAGCGACAACGGGCAGCAGATTAATAGCAATAGGGCTATATCTTAGTGAAACAATAAACCAGCACTAACCTTATCATTTCTGGCGTTATCCTTGGTGGAACGAACTCACAACCTCTCTGAGCTAGCCGCACGTTTACATAGCGAGCAGAAATTAAAGGGTCAGCTCGTTACATCGCATATACTCTTATCTTCGGATCAACCAAGGCAACTCCGTTTATTATAGTCTACTAGCAGCCAAAACTAAAGTTGCCTCCCTAAGCCCGCTCTCCATTCCCCGTATGGAATTACTGCCAGCAGTCACTGGTGCCAAACTTAGCCAGCAAGTTCAAACAAATTCTCGGCTATCAGTGAACTCTTATTACTACTGGACGGACTCCAAAACAGTCCTCAAATGGTTGCGAATGGACCCGCGCAAGTTCCAGCAGTACGTAATGCATCGAGTAGGAGAAGTGTTGTAGCTCACCAATGTCGACCAATGGCACTGGGTGCCATCAGACTTAAACCTTGCTGACATCGCCATTAAGACTTCGAATTTCACTTCCATGCATAAATGGTTTGATGGCCCGGAGTATCTTCTCCAAGAACGCTTTCGTTGGCCGACCTGTACCGACCTAGGAGCCCCAACCAACATCAAAGTGAAGCAGGTGTTTTTCGCCGATACTACGCCACTGGACCCCATCGTAAACGTAGAACACTTTTCCGACTGGCGGAGGCTATAGCGAGCGGTAGCAACGCCTCCGATTACGAGCATTAACGCCGCGCTCAAACAACACTGAAACGCTACGCGCAAGTATCAGAGTTCCGAAAAGAAATATGTTTACTCTCCAAAGGTAAAGCGCAAATTGTGCCCCCAACAGCAAATAATAGTCCCTTACTGACATTACATAACACGCATAATTGTCGACTGGTATCACCATGTCACATTTGTGACATTTTTTATATAACACGCTTACAAGTTGTATATAAGTCAGCCCGACAAGCATGCCAACGCTGCAGAAACGATAACTGCCGCAAATGGCCCAACTTCGTATTGCTAGAGTTGCCGCTTATCAACGCACATTTACCTACGTTATCGATTACTTTGGACCGATTCCCGTGACCGTTGGCAGGAGGAAGGAAAAACGATGGGGAGTAATCTTCACCTGTCTCACTATCAGAGCAGAGCATCTAGAAATAGCTCACTACCTCGACGCTCGTCTCGCATTATGTGTATCCGCAACTTCTTCAACCGCTGCGGGACGCCTAGAGAAATATTCACGGACAACGGCACTAATTTTAAAGCTTCCGAGAAGGTGATCTGCGAGGAGCTTCAAAGGGTTAACTTCGACGAAGTGTACGTGAACTTCAACCCGCCAACAGCGCCCCATATGCATGGGAGCACCTTATAGGCTCCATAAAAAGGTTCCTGTGCGCCATCTGCCCAGCGATGAAGTTCATTATAATAATAATAATAACCATTTGCTACTGAGGTCTGCAAGCGGATATAAGCTCATCTTCGACAATAATCTCTCGGTGCGATGCATGTGGCAATCACCTCAACTATTCACCGACCTATTCTGGAAACGATGGGTCAGGGAGTACGTTCCCGACTTAGCTCCTCCTTATAGTGGAAAGGAATAGTCACCGATGTGTGCTTAGCTAAGGACCAGCAAGTAAGAAGCGCTACAATATACAACTGTCCGTGTGAGAAGCAATTCGCACTTAAATCTTAGCCACATTATTCCAAAGTTTCCCCTGAGATTTACTGATTGTTATTGCGAATTGGGAACTGCAATTTTTTAAATTGAATAGCTGTATCGGTTGGAATTATTTGAATTCTAGGGATGAGGACATCTTAACCTTTAAATGGATCGACTATTATTGTTGCTTCCGTTACATTGTTCATTAATTCCCTGACTGGCAGTCGCGTCCCATTACAGAGTTTCGATTGAATGATGTTTCGCAACAGGATAATTGTCACACCTATCTTCAATTTCAGATCAAGTGAGTATGTTCAAAAAATCCTTTGGGTAATTTACGACTTCTTCTATTTCCACAACGGTATCTATTGACTTATATGTAATTTCCCTAGCATGAATGCCCAATTGAATATCATTATTAAGTTGACAGACATATTTATTTTTGACGGCAAGAATGGCTCGATCGCTGAGTCAGTAGTGATTGCTATAATTTCTTTGAATATTCAAAAATATTTGTTGTATGATTTTTTCTTTCGATGAAACTAAATTAAAACAAGTGAGAACGCTATAGTCGAGTTATCAATTGAATTCGGCGATCTCTTAGAGCTGGCAGCTTTACAGCACGAGCATCAGCACCAGCGCTTCTTTAGCGCAGGCAGCTTTTGTCCTGCACCAACAGCTGTGTTTAATTTTATGTTTTTGAGTGCAATGCTTACATACATACACACATACGCCATTGTTTGACTCAGACCTCCAATTTGGATAACTTGATTTGATTTGCATAGTTCTTGGGATATAGTTCGGTATTGACAAATGAAAACCATCGCAATTTCCTTTAATAGAAATCCTTATCGAGAATTAACGTTGACTCTGTTGAGCACCTTGGCCAGCTGTTCCAAAGTCATCCGTTAGATGGCGCCATGAAAGGCGGAAATGTAGGCGCTAGCCAGGCTTAAGCGTTTAATGGGTTTTTGGGCGTTAGAGTGGGCCTGGCAAACTTTTATTAGGCCAATCGATAGGTATTGACGAAACAAATACATATCAATTAAAATTTTCATAATAGCATCAAAACTGTGGCCACAGCTTGTGGCTTGTGGGCGTCAGAGGGGGCGTGGCACCATTTTGAAACAAACTTGCGCTGCGTAGGAACTCCTAAAATTTACATGCAAAATGCCAATCTTCTAGCTTTTCTAGTTTCCGAGATCTCAGCGTTCTTACGGACGGACAGACAGACAGACAGACGGACAGATGGACAGACGGACATGGCTAGATCGACTCGGCTAGTGATCTTGAACAAGAATATATATACTATATAGGGTCGGAAACACTTCCTTCTACCTGTTACATACTTTTGCACGAATACAATATACCCTTTTACTCCTGCGATCATAAATGAGTTGATGAAATTTTTTTCTGTTGCAAGACGAAACAAATTATTAACAAATTATATTTATTTTCCTTTTTCTTGTCATTTTTTTTAAAAACGTAAAATATACTTACTTATACTGATGATGATTATGATGATGTATCGCCCTTTTAAAATATGATAACCTTTTTTTTAAACACTTTTTATGTTTTTAATATACATGTTACTGCGTTAGCCCTTTGCAACTCACGAGAATTTTCAAAAAATCCAAATCGATTTCGAATCTGAACACATATTATGTCTCAATTCTTGATTTTACGGTTCCTAACACCTAAAATCAATTAGCCTCTTTTCGAGTACATCGGCCACGAACATACGCACCGATAATTAATAATAATAATAATCGCAACGGCCAGAACAATAGAACAATAGAGGAAGTTATAGAGGAACAACCAAACCGAAGAAACCGAATCGATTACTCGAAATAATTTTTTTTAAAGAAAAAACTGAGGTTGAAGGATAATGAGCCAATATACATCAAAAACAAAAGGGAACGCTATAGTCGAGTGCCTTGACTATTAGATACCCGTTACTCAGCTAAACAACTTAATATAAATATGCCTTCTTGTATGTTTTTCGCCGCTCGAATTAGCTCCCGATTTTTATGTTAAAATCGGTACCCAGGGAACACCTCCAATTTGGCTAACTTGATTTGATTTGCATAGTTCTTGGGATATAGTTCGGTATTGACAAATGAAAGCCATCGCAATTTCCTTTAATAGAAATCCTTATCGAGAATTAACGTTGACTCTGTTGAGCACCTTGGCCAGCTGTTCCAAAGTCATCCGTTAGATGGCGCTATTGTGCCATGAAAAGCGGAAATGTAGGCGCTAGCCAGGCTTAGGCGTTTAATAGGTTTTTGGGCGTTAGAGTGGGCGTGGCAAACTTTTATTTGGCCAATCGATAGGTATTGACGAAACAAATACATATCAAAAAAATTTTCATAATAGCATCAAAACTGTGGCCACAGCTTGTGACTTGTTGGCGTCAGAGGGGGCGTGGCACCATTTTGAAACAAACTTGCGCTGCGTAGGAACTCCTAAAATCTACATGCAAAATGCCAATCTTCTAGATTTTATAGTTTCCGAGATCTCAGCGTTCATACGGACAGACAGACAGACAGACGGACAGACGGACATGGCTAGATCGACTCGGCTAGTGATCCTGAACTAGAATATATATACTTTATAGGGTCGTAAACGCTTTCTTCTACCTGTTACATACTTTTGCACGAATACAATATACCCTTTTACTCTACGAGTAACGGGTATAATTATAGAAGTCCTCATAGTCAAAAAGACGAAATTCAAGAACAAGTCCAAAAACTCTTTCATGACATAATTGTGGAATCATTTGTATGACCTTATAATAGCCCACTTTTATTAGTACCCAAAAAGTCACTTCCAAATTCGGAAAAGAAAAAAAGACAATTTGTAATTGACTATCACCAATATTCCACTCCCTAGATTTGATGATATTTTAGATCAACTAAAACACTAAATTCAGACTAGAACAAGCGTTTAAGAGAGCTAGATTAATTCGAACGTAAGCGAAAACAAAAAATTGACTATGACAAAAGCTGTATTGGTTTTATTAGGTTTTATTGAAAACTAAATCAAGACCTAAGCTAGATTTAAATATACTGGACCCTATAAGTAAAAAATTTAGAAGAAAATTAAAATATAATAATTTCAAATAATGACAGGAAAGGAAGCAAACTTTGGCAACATATATACCCTTCAGTTATTACAAAACGACTACATTTCGAACAATGCTTGTATTACTTAAAACAATGAAGCTATGTCGATTTTAAGCTGCATTTCGCCATTGTTTCTATGACCACTACATGGTATTGTTGTCCGATTCTGACAAAATTAAAAGCGTAATTCTGATATAGCAAATAATTTCTCATAGAACAAGAAAGGAAAGCTAACTTCGAGCGGAGCCGAAGTTGATATACCCTTGCAGAATATTCGGTAAATCATATTCTCTAAAATAATTCATATGATGCATTCTTAATACTCATAAAAAAAAACCAACTTCCTAACTTTAAAAACACCAAAATTAGGCCATTTTCAATCATTCAGTTATATGGCAGCTATAAGATATAGTGGGCCGATCTTTATTGTCGGATTGATTGGTCAAAAATAAAACACATAGAAAATCCCATTTTCCTAACTTAAAAAACAATAAAGTTATGGCATTTCCGATCGTTCAGTTATATGGCAGCTATAGGATATAGTCGGCCGATCCCGGCCGTTCCGACGTGCAAAGGAAAGAAGGGTGTATGCAAAGTTTCAATTCGATATCTTTAAAACTGAGAGACTATTTTGCGTAGAAACAGACAGACAGACGGATACATTTTTATATAATTAAATATACTGAGAAAAAATCTTTATATAATTAGATTATTTTTCTAAAGGAGAGAGAGTATGTTCACATATCGAGTGCACACTGTACTCAGTGTTATGCAATAATATTTATTCAATTGTGCTTTTATATTACGTTGATTTTAACCCATGGGGTGGATCATTTTTTCGACTTAACCGCAAAAAACTTACTGGCGCAGTCGGTAGGATACTCAAAGTATCTGACAGAACCGCGAGTGAAAAACAAATTAACTTTTATAATTCCATACTCGCAAAACGTTGCTTTCTGTTCGCGTAGAAGAAATAAGTAACAAAAGACAAACAAATTTTAATTAAAACACCTTTAAGTCCAAAGGCAGGGTGACAAAAGAAAACAATTGGAAAAAACTAAAATTTTACAAAAACAAAAACTAATTCAAAAAGTGAAATCATAAAAATTTAAATGGAACTGAACGAAGGAAACCCTATATAGATTTGTTAATAGGGTCGACTTTATTTAGTCGCTTTGCCAATCACAACGTTCGACAACAACGCATTTTACTTCTTCATGGATCCGTAATCAGATCAATGGGACTGTTCAGTCAAATGCACAAAAATTCTCGATTTCAATCTTTATTCTGCGTTTTGTGCTTCCGTCTACTTTTCACAACTATTTTCTTTACATTGCCAGTATGACCAGCTCATAACAAATCAAATTTTTTCCTTTTGAATTAAAACTGGAATACCATAACAATACATATTTTTCTGAAATTAAATCCTCCCGTATATATTCCTAGAATTCGCCACTTAACTGAAGTTTAATTAACTTAAAGTTTTGCCGGCGTAGCACGTTATCTTCAGTTTTGACGTCGGCAGAACGAACTTATTGATCCTTCCCGACAAACACCTTTATGACACGTCCTTTCTTCCAAGTACTTCTCGGTGCAGTGGCGTCCATGAGAAGTTCTAAGTCGTCAACTTGAAATGGAGTTGTTTTATGATGCCATTTAGTTCTACACATGAGTTGAGGGAGATACTCAACTATCCACGTTTTCCATAAGCGATCCTTAAGGGCTTGAGCGAATAGCTCAAATAGCTTAATCTGGTGGGTGTGGGATTTGCGTTTGATTTGTGCATACTTTTAGGAAGTGGTTTGTTGTCAAAGGCTCTCCAGCTTCATGTGTTAAGGGTATTTCAGTTAAAGGTCGCGCATTCAGAATGTTTTTCGCTTCTAGCAATAATTCGCGTGGGTAAATATCGCATAAAGTTTTCTTCAACAATACCTTTATGATTCGAATTAACCTTTCCCAACACCCACCGGCGTTAGGTAGAAATGGGCAGTTTAAGATCCACTTAATACCCTTTTGAGCGGTCCGTTCGCTATAGAATCAAAATCCAACAAACTCTCATGATCCTTATTAGCACCGATGAAATTAGTACCATTATCGCATAATTACAGGTGTACCTCAACGGTTGACGAAATGTCATGGACGGATTATAAGTGCATCGGTCGAAAGGTCTGCAGCTGGTTCAAGATGAGTTGCTCTGGACCAAACAAATCCACCCCTGTATGGGTAAATGGCATAACGTAGGGGGTCTTAGTTCTCCTCGGTCTATAATACATCTAGAGCATCTAGAGCATTTTTTTCGACTTTCGTGATTTTGATGATGATATTTTATACGAAAATATCTCATGATAAGGGTGCACACTTTGAGATCTTTCGGAAGCAGAATAGGTCGCCGTCTCGAGCTCGGTAGATATGACACCTCAGCATTTTGCGTTCGCAAAGTTCCTCTTCCAATGCTTCCGTTAAAGTCATGTCAATCATTTGGTCAGTCTGAACGTGACGATTACAAGAAGCTTGGACCATGGACTGTCGTTACATATTTTTGGTAAATTACTCAAACGAGTGGGAGCGTCGGCGGTGTTCAAGGATGACGGTACCCAGATCCAGATCTCCTTTGGCCAATCAACTAGAAAACAACATTTACATGAACATTATTCAACATTTAACCACATTTGCCTTATATAAATACATTTATTCAGGATGTTGGACATATTATTCATTTGGGCAAATTTCCATGTGCATTTTTATGCTCATTTTTCGCAGGACCACGGTGCACGATTGCGCCTGAAAGGATGCTGCCCACACTGGCACACTAGACACACTAGCATTATGCAAATGGCTACGATCTCGGCAATTCGGTGTTCTGGTCTAAACTTTCTTGCTCTCGAAAAGATCCACTGCAGTACGGCTTTGGAATCACTTCAAAACAAAATGTCTTTTATATGTAGCTTACGATGTTCTTGTATCAAGCAATTTAATCGAACCCCAAGAATGGCAGCTTGCAGTTCTAGGAATAGAAAGGATTTTCTTTCGATGACAAAGGCAACATCAACTTTAGTTGGACTAAGAACACGTAAATAGGCAACAGCTGCAAAAGCGGCCTTGCTTGTGTCAACAAAAATATGAATTTCCATTTTTTCATAACAATTCAAGTTGGGACAGTATACTCGCGGAATTTTGAAATGGTACATATGACACAGTTCTGATAGCTAACTCTGTTGGTATAGCCTCATTCCAATTTGAAAGAGAATTTTGGCAGATATATGATAGTCCGCAATCAAGCCAAATGGGTTAAATATTGTCATCATTATGCCTAGTACCTCTCTCTTAGTTGGAACTTTGTTTAAAGATTTCGATCCCTTCTTCCTCTGAAGAAAAACTTATGACGAGATCATCCACGTAATGATGTTCAATAATAGCATCTGCTGCATTGGAAATTACTCTCTGTACTCTTCAGCATTGCGATTATTGACATAATCAGCACAAAATGGTGAGCATAAGGCTCCAAAAATTAGGGGGGTGTATGGTTAATTCGGCCAAAAAAAGGCATATTTTCATTAATTTTTTCACGCGATACGGCTAATGACAGATCAATTATTTTATGACCATATTAAAGAACAACATTTAAATTATGTTTTCACAAATTCTCATAAAAAACTAAAAATAAATGAGCCGTTCGGTTTTTTTACCGGCTCCTACTTTTATTTACATTATTTATGTCCCTTATTTATGTTTTACCACATTATTCTGCCGCAAATTCCTTCTCCTTTGGCCAATCAACTAGAAAACAACATTTACATGACCATTATTCAACATTTAACCACATTTGCCTTATATAAATACATTTATTCAGGATGTTGGACATATTATTCATTTGGGCAAATTTCCATGTGCATTTTTATGCTCATTTTTCGCAGGACCACGGTGCACGATTGCGCCTGAAAGGATGCTGCCCACACTGGCACACTAGACACACTAGCATTATGCAAATGGCGACACTGAAGCTGACGTCTGAAATGATAAAAAGGAACAAAACGGAGAAAGGGAAAAGAGGGAAAATGTGGGCGGGAAATGGAGGGGTGTGTGTAAAGGCGGCAGCGGGGAAAGTGAAACAGAAGCTCAAAGAAGTCCCTTCCACTCCACTATGGGGCCAACGACCACTTTTGTTGGCCAAAATTAATAACTCGCTTAATTTTGGAGATATCGAGAAAAAACTTTACCAATCGTTTTTTGGTGTCCTTAGGCAACATATATGTTAAAAAGAATAGGATCGAACAAATATATCCTATAGCTGCCATACGATCGATTTAGTCAACTTTGTTATTTTTTAAGATAATCGAAAAATTATTTTTTCTATTATATACTTTATAAATACATTTATATTATATTTTTTTAATATTTTTTATATCTGCTTCTGAATAAAATTCAAAATGCAAAACAAAATGTTCTTCGTTCAACAAAGGTTCAATGTAAATTCACAAAAATCGGGTTAAACAAATTTTATTAATAAGTAAAAAAAATGGCACCTATTATTAAACATCATGCTCTTCGGATTCTAGCTCAATATTCCATTGAAAATCAAAACGATTCTAATATTCAAAGCAACTACTGTTAAGGTTGCAAAACTTGAGGTTATGTGTTTAAAAATTAAATTTCGGAAAAAGTGGCAATAAGTGGCGATTCTAACCATATACATTTTAAAAAGAATTTAATACTCTACAAATGTCAATAGGTTTCAGAAGTGGACTCCGCTGGACTCACTTTGTTACTCTACTTAAAAATTAGTTTTCTAATTTAAAAAGCGCGTTTTAGACAACTCATTTTAACACTTAAGTACAAAGACAGCATGATAGATTTCAACCATTTAAACACACAAACACTTAGTACACATCACCATTCATCGAATTCATATCACAAACAGTTTTAGGAACGCTCTCAACAGAAGCGCACTCTATCGGAATTCCTGAAACGTAACCTTGCAGATTGGTCTTCTCTTAATATATCCCAAAACAACTTTTTTGGTTTTGACGACTTTTCAAAAATGGGTTTTGGCCAACCAAAGTGGTCGTTGGCCCCATAGTGCACTCCCTACAGTCTAAAGTATTTTCTAAATTTGTCTTTTTACTCGAAATCTTAAACCTAATTAGAAAGCTTATGAATTAGGTTTAAAAAAATTATATCATTAATTTTGAAGATAAATTCATCTTATTAATTTGCATTGCTTAAGAAAGTCATACTATAATGTCGAATTGTCCGAGTCGAGTCTCCATTTCTCTATAAAACGCGCTGTGCGTGTTGATCAGTATGCTTTAGGAAAGCATTTCCTATACTAGGTTGGGTGAAAAGTAACCTCCTTAACAGCCAAAATGCGATACTACTGCAAAGAAAGTTATGGTTTCTTACGGTGCGTTCATATTTAGGCAGGCATATCAAATTTCAGTGCGATACTGCCCTTAGTTTTGTTTTGGTAGCTGATTGTTGTTGTCGTGTTTGGCATCATGTTGAATATGGACAAAAACGATTTTCTTTCTCTTATAAAACATTATTTTTTGAAAGGCAAAACAGCGAAGGAAACAAAAAAAAATTGGACAAATGCTCCGTCAGACTACACCGTGAAATATTGGTTTCGACAGTTTCGTGGTGGCCGCAACTCCACTGTCGATGAAGTCCGCAGCGGCAGGCCTTCCTATGCGGTTACAGAGGAAAATGTCAAAAAAATACATGAAATGGTATTGGCTGATCGCAAAGTCAAAAGTAGGCGAGTTAGCAGATGCCACAAATTACTGAGCGCACACGCCATATTTTGAGCATATGAAAAAGTTATCCTGCCGCTGGGTGCCGCGCATGCTCACTCCGGACCAAACACTCGAACGCGAGTGCAGTTCGAAAGAGTGTTTGGACCTACTGATGCGGAATCCGGCGGACTTTTGGCGTCGATTGGTAACTGTTGATGAAACCTGGATCCACTATTACACACCAGAGAACAGAATGAGTGCCCGGCAATGGACCAAAGCCGGCACGAGTGCTCCGAAGCGGCCAAGGGACGCTCGATGGGTCGGAAAGGTTATGGAATCAGTTTTTTGGGATTGTCATGGCATACTCTTCGTGGACTACCTCGAAAAAGGAGGAGCGAGTATTACTGTGCAATGTTGGAGCGATTGAAGGCCGAAATCGCTGCAAAACGGCTTCACATGAAGTTTTTGTTTTTGCAAGACAATTCACCGGCGCACAAAAGCGTAGCAATCACGGCTAAAATAAGTGACTTAGGGCTCCAATTGCTTCGGCATCCACCTTATTGACCCGATTTGGCTCCCTCGGACTATTATCTCTTCCCGAACCTGAAAAGATGGCTCATTAATTAAAAATTCAGCTTACGCGAGGAAGTCATCGACGCCGCGGAGGAGTATTTGCAGACTTTCCCAAAAATTACTTTTCGGATGGGATCAAGAAGTTGGGAAATCGCATAAGTGTATCGAGCTAAAAAGGGACTACATTGAATAAAATAAAAAAACATTCCATCTAGTATTTTGTCTGAACTGTATAAGAATGGCTATCAAAGACGTTAAGTTGTCAGGATATTTAAGTAATGCTTTGTTAAGTGACATACCTTCGACCCAAGCAGCAGAGTAAAAGAGTATTCGCATTTTATCTGGCTTGTGTTCTGTTTGTACTGCGAAATGGATATTTATCATACAAGATTAAAGTGTCACTAATTTCAGAGTAACTAAATTCTCGAGCATAGTCCTTTGAGAGATATTTCTCCATTTCCGTTTTGTATTTTTTAGCCAATTGTGAATTAGCGTTCAGTTTCCTCTCGATTTCATGTAACCCCTTTTCAGTCATATTGTAACTGATAGTAAAATTATCCAGCTTTGTGTTAATTGCTACTGGTTGTGTAGTTTCTTTTTTCACAATATTTTGCGGCAACCCTGAGTTGGCGTTATCGAGCCCGATAAGCAAAACAGGCTTGACGTGGACATAATCAAGGATTGGTAGATTGGTGAGGTGTTCATATTGATACCTTGAAAAAAAACTATACTGGTAAATCTAGATTCTTTACAGTTTGAACGCCTTTTAGATCATAATGTACTTCAGCGTGTACACCGGCTATTTCAAGACTTACTCTTTTAGACATTTCAAAACTGTTTTTGTTATCATACCATTGTAAAGTTAATGGAAATTTTTTACCTTTTAATAGATGTGCGATAACTTCCTCCAACAAGGTTACTGCACTTCCGTCGTCAAACATGGCGAATGTTTCCATTTGGTCCATACAAATTAATTGGGATAATTTTAAATAGGTATGGAAGTGCGTCTGCAGAGTTTGGATAATTCCGATTGCGTAGAATTGTGCAGACTAACATGTTGTGAATGGTGGCAACCTTAAATCGCGCAAATGCGCTTGTTTCTGCAAACCTGCATGTTATGTCCATATTTTAGGCATGCGAAGCACAAACGGTTCTCTTTCACACTGTCCAACCGCGATTTGACATCAGTTTGTTCATTCCAAATTTAGCATGAGTCACAATTCTGTTCTTCTTTGCACAAAATGCAGCCTGAGACTATGTAAATAACGATTAACCACTCCAGGAACATTTGTTGCGAAATTTACAATCTGTTCAGGTTTATTATATGGCACCTTTGGGAATTCTCGAATTCTTGTTAGTTGAGCGCGAATTAGCAAGCTCTTCCATAACATTTCGTACGTTGTCGGGATATATAAGTAGGGAGGCCACTGTCTCTTTGGCTTCCCCACCCAAGGATTTTTTAAACGCATCAGATTCTGGAAATTATTGTAGTGAAAAAGAGTTGAGTCATCAAAACTTTTTTTAAACAGCAGCCATTTTTCAGTATTTCCAGAAAACTGAGGTAGATTTTCAAGCACTTCGGTGAATCCCTGAGGATTTTTAATATTCGCATACAAAGGTTGATCATAGCATACGTTGGTGTAGCCTGGCGGCTAGCATGTTCATGGCCGTCTTTGGTTACCAAAAATACGCTCATTCTGAGACAATTTTCGAACAGACTTGAGTCTTGATATGTTGATCGGTATCTCTTTTAAACTTGGTTCAAAGTATTCCTAAAGACAATAACGACGTCGAGTCCATGACAGCTATTCTTCGAACTTCCTACAGTTTACCCAGATTGCAGAGCGCGCTAAAAAAATTGAGAACGTTGCACAATTTACAAGACAAAATTCAAAGATGTTAAGACAAATTTCATAAAGATCGGCCCACTATATCCTATAGCTGCTATATATAGCTGACTGATGGATCGGAAATACCATAACTTTGATGTTTGTTAAGTTAGAAAGATGGGATCTTTTATGGGTTATATTTTTGACCTATCAATCCGACCTACCAATTTTCATAAGGATCGGCCGACTATATCCTATAGCCGGCATATAACTGATTGATCGTAAATGCCATAACTTTGGTGTTTGTAAAGTTAGGAAGATTTTCTATGGGTTTTATATTTGGCCAATTAATCCGACCGAAGTTAGCTTTCTTTTCTTGTTTATACAAGTATATTACATTTATATTTATTATATTCAATAACGCATGACCACCCTAATATTATACCACTCTTACGGTGCCCAAGAGCATTGTGGCCAGCGATCGTATGACTTCTGCAATTTGTGCATTTCAAATATCAAACTAATACCACAAAAGGCTATAATTACAAATGTTTGATTGACACTGGATCCACAATAAACATGATACAAACAAATTTGTTTTCGCTTCCTATTCAAAAAACAGCAACAATATAATTAGAACATCCGAATAATTTTACTTACATTACAATATGTTGAGCGGCAGGAAATTGCTTGGTAAAGCAATAGCTTTTATAAATTATAAAACTCACACCGTAACACTTTTTGATAGGACCTACATATTGATATATTCAAAAACACCAAAATTACAATATCCACACAAAAATCTGTTTTAGATTCAACGCATAACTCTCACATTTATTCAAATCACGGGAGTAGTGCACGCGGAATAGAAGTAGAAAAGCAGAAATGCATGAACAGGGACTAATTAGAGTAAACAACTCACCTTACAATAGCCCTATTTGTGCTGTACCCAAAAAATCGACGCTTCGGGCAAAAAAAAATACAGATTACTACTCTGTATTTTTCGACGACAGAAAGTACCATTCCCGACAGGTACCCCATACCCAAAATTGGCGAAATACTTGGCAAATTAGGAAAATGACAGTATTTTACTATAATAGATTAAGCCAATTTTTTTTACGAGATAGAAAACTTGGTAATTATGAATACATTCTCATGCTATTTGGACTAAAAAGGTGCATGAATAACGTACTTCGTCCATTGCTTAACAAACATTGTTTGGTCTATTTAGACGATTTACTTATCTTTTCTACTTCCCTCGATGAACTCTTTGCAGTTAGTCTTTGAAAAATTATCAGAGGCAAATTTAAAGCTGCAGTTGGACAAATATGAATTCCTGAAAAAGGAAGCAACATTTCTCGGACATATCGTAACACCGGATTATTATTACTGTAAATTCATTCAAAATTACGCCGATATAGAAAAATCTATGACTTGTCTTAAAAAGGGAGCAAAAATAGATACAGAGAATTGTAATTAAGTATAGGTATTCGAAAAACATTTCACCTTACTTACATAAATTATATATTTTACTTAATAATATCATTCCAGAGCTTGGTTCATATTTTTCGGACTTAAATACGGAATATTCACATACATTTTCAGTTTGATTCGTCAATAACATTCCGAGCTAGGATGCCCGCAAGTTGATAAAAAGTCGTTTCGAAAAAAAATGCATTTGAAAAATGCAACCGCTAATTGGAATTTCACTTTGAATCTTAAGCAACATATTCTTAAATAATTGTTCCATCAATTTATGCAATACAAAAATTGATTTTTTTAACCATATAAACTGTTTTTTTCCCCTCAAGGTAAAAGTAGACCGCCGACTGCGGCCAAGAAAATCGATCTGATGTCGTCAGAGGATACGAACCCGGAAGTACTCGAATTCCATCCTTCGATGGTTCTGGAGAATCAGAAATCCGATGACAAGGCCACTAAGTATACGGAGCAGAGTGCCTCGCACAACCCGATCATGTGTCAGATGACCACATCAGGAGAACGAAAAATCGACCACAGAGGAGACGATATCAGGAGGTGCGACGAGCCTTGGAGGACTTTAGGCCGAAGGAAATCGACGAAATCGAGTGAAGAATCAATGGCGGAAGAGGATGACCTAAGACCCTACAAGCGGGAATTCATTACCTGTTATTTAGCGCTTTTTGAGGAGCTTCAAGGTGTATCACACGTGGCGGAGCATCAGATTATAATGCGAGAGGTTAAACCCTTGAAACAAAGGTATTACTCGAGGAATCCGTCAATGCAAAGCGTGATGGACACCCAAGTAGACGAACTACTCCGCGAAGACGAATCGAACCTTCACGGAGTCCACATAGCGCGTCCATAGTGTTGGTCAAAAAGAAGAAGACGGGTGAAAGTTCACTGACGCGTACCCCGTCCCGAGGATCAATCCATCCTGGAAAGTCTACATCAGTTAAGTTAAGTTCACCTAGGACACATGATTAGTGCCGAAGGAGTATAGACCGACCGAAGAAAGTGACGGCCATTACCAATCGAAAGCCCCTACCGTGCTTCGCGGTACAACCGATGACCGCCCTGTTGAAGAAGTGGGCATGGAGCCACGAACAACAGAACGCGCAAGAAGAGATGAAAAAGAGGTTAACCACGGCCGCTGTGCTAGGATGTCCCGACTTCCATAAGACGTTTGTGTTGCAAACTGACGCTAGTGATGTGGGACTAGTCTTGTCGCAAAACATCGAAGCCCAGGAGAGAGTCATCTCGTACGCCAGCCGTCGACTCATGACCACTGAAGGCAACTACACGACAACAGAGAAGGAGTGTCTGGCCATCATATGGGCCATTGGGAAAATGCGGTTGGAAGGTTATCGGTTTAAAGTGGTTACCATCGAAAGCCCCTCTGGTCGGGTAGCAAGAGTTACAACAGTTCCAGTTCGACGTGCGTTACCGACGAAGCAAATTAAACGTGGTGGCGGACGCGTTATCCCGACAACCCTGTGATGTATTCCAACAGATGGCCAAAGTGGAGACACCCTGTAAATGAATCCAAGGTATGAAAGTTAAGATAAGAGAATACGTTCTTAGATTACTAATTATGGGTATTATTTTAAGCTTGGTGTTCCACTAAAATTATCTAACCTTTTAAACAAGATGCTACTTCCTTCTTAATGGGTTATCGATTATCTGCTCGATAGTCCACATAAAAGTTCGGCATAGTCGAGCAAAACTGTAACATGAGTTCAATACTCTAACTTCAAGGGTCTGTATCTTATGTTCTAATTTTTTATAGGTATGTTTATACACTACGTTTTTAAGCCATTTAAAGCCATTTAAACCATTTAAGCCATTTAAAATAAGTCAAATGTAACAGTTTTGCACTGCGGTCATTTTGTAACCAAATATTTTTATTAAAAAATTTGTTATAATGTGTCCACAGCCTTTTTAACTTATTATGTTATCCTACGCGATTTCGCATACTTAGCACCAATTGGGGGGGAATAGCATACCATATGTCCTATGTCATCACTTGAAGGAAATGCATATTTCGCCAATTGCGATTTCAGATGACTACATAAATTTTTAAATTGGATTTATATCCGGAGATCGTAATGGACTGAAATTTTTGTTTTTATATCCAATTTTTTAACAAAAGAGACATATGTTTTGGGTTATTGTCTTGCTAAAAAATGTTTTTTTTAGTGGAAAGAATCGTATTCCGGATGACTTCTGGAAGATTTTTGTTTAAATGCTTAAATATTGTTCCTTTCGCTTAATTGCATCTATTAATAACAACGGACCAACTCCATTTTAATGGATGCATCGCAAGACCATAATTGAGTCGCCACCGTGCTTGGCAGTTTTCCGCTCATTATTTGCTTACTGGATTGTGGGATCTCAAAACCAAAACCATAAGCGACCATCTGACTCAAATCGATTAATTTTTGTTTCGTCCGACCATATAACCTTGAAAACCAAAAAATGTTGGAATAATTTGCATTTTTAGATGAAATAATAAAACTAGATGAAGCGAGGTTATGCTGTTTTAGGTTTTGCTCAATCAATAAGCATGGACGCTGTTCAGGTTGTATATGATGACTGCTTTACACCTAAATTGAACACGCAAGGGAATGAAGAAGGTCAATATACGAATGCAATTATTACGGTTTCGCTCACACATTCTTTGGCAGTGTTGAAAGGTCCACGACGTTGTATGGAAAAGAAGTTATTGTATTTTGTTGTGCTTGTGATTCTACTTTCCTTTGCTTATTTCCTGTTTTATTGGTTTATAAATAACTAAATCTGAATTAAAAAGCAGGAGCGCTACATGTCAAAATGCCTTGCGAGCACGTTACTTTATCAAAAGGCAGCCAGCTTCTTCAAAAATCATACATTTGTATATTTGACGCTGTCTGGCTGCGCTTTAATCAGAAAACTTGCATTGGATGTGGTGTGACTCTCATTTGGGCTACATGGCTTTAGGAGTACAGCTTGATACAAACAAATCTTCTGATGCCGCTTAGAATGCTTCGGGAATTTTCAAAGTTTGTGGTCTGACGGCGCACTCTTTTGGCGTAGATCCTATATTTTCATGAAGGTCATACGATACCTCTGGAACGTCGTGGCTTCAGGACGAGTTTAACCTCACTCTGAAGGTTTCTCGATCGTGGCTCGCAACGCATCTGATTTCTATAATTTTTTTAGATTCGAGACTCGCTAAGGTTTTTAATAAGTTCCTCACTAAGGTGTTTAAACGCTAATATGTTGAAAACTTGTCATTTCACAATCATAAGAGGTATGGTGAATGATCTTTAGAAAATACTAACGGAGGACATTCTTAAAACAGGCATTTTTAACAAAAAAGGAGTGTGTCCAGCCACGACAGAAGTGAAACTACTATCGTCTTCTCGCTCAAATACGCATACACACACGTGTTCACATGCGCATTCTATTTTTAGATGTTTACGCTCTCAACTTTGGGCGAGTGCGCTGAGAGCGAGAGAGGATAGAAGTGGAGGGAGAGATCGTTCGTCAGCGGTGAGAGAGGGACAGGGTCCCCGCTTTTTCGTGACGGTCATGAATTGGTTATACTCCGTCCCCGAAAATCCATAACGCGCCTAAAGAAGTTTCACTTCATAAATCGTTTGCCACCGTTTGCTTTCTCTTTAACCTAGATAAATTTGACTAAAAACGTTTGCCCACCTCTTAAAAAAAAATAAATTTAACAAAAAAAACGTTTGCCCACCTCTTAAAACAGAAATTTTTTACATTTATTTTAATTTAACGAAATGTTTTTTGTAAATTGGTTTTATCTTTAAATGCCTAATAATGTTGGTTGCTAAAGGCCTGGTGTTCCAATAAAATTGTCATACTTTTTAAACAAGGGGCTATTCTCTTCTTAACAGGTTATAAATTTTCTGTTGTTGCTCGATAGTCCACATGAAAGTTCCGCATAGATATATATGAGGGGTGTCTTTTTTAGAGCAGCAAGCACTAGCATATATTTTTTTGTTATGCTTTTTTATTTATTTATATCTTTATCAAATCTGTATCAAATCTTAGTAATCTAACTAACAGTCCTATGACTGGTACAGAGTAATGCTGGTGTAGTGTGCATACATACAGAGTACACACTGTACCATCGGCAACAATGTTAGCCAAATCTGCAGGATCAGCACTCTTCAAGTGCAAACGTAATTTGACCACACACGCCATCAGCGAGTGATAAGTCGCGCCAGCTTATTCCCACAGCTTGGCGACTGCAACAAATATACCCATGTATGCACAAAACATTCCATTTCTTCTCTCTCTGGGCACCGCTATCGGAGATAAACATAAGCTAAAACATAAGTCGGTTGCGTCGCTGCCGACAGCGCCGACTGCGCAACATAGAGCTAAGCCAAGAAAAGAACATAGGCCGGCAGTCTAGAGACGACGACAAACCAAAAGAGTACCAAATCAACGTATTGATAAATCAAAATAAAACCAGTGCGTTTTTCATTATGTCGAAAAACTGTGAACCATAAATCCTAACATAACACTGAGAATTATTGCTGGGTTGGAAGGTCGTTGCATTCTAGGCGAGTTCTGCCGGAAACCCGAGTCAAGCCTTTTGCGAGATGATTTTGATGCAGTTTATCTTTGTATGTCGTTTTTTGTTTGTCTATTTAATCTTTGACTGCAAGAATGCCGAGGTCTTTGAGGATGTTTTGGTTGAGAATATACCATGGTGCACCAGTGATACTCTTCTGGATTTATTATGTCAATGCTGCTGATTGCGTTCCCCCATAGCTGGGAGACATATGTATGTCCAGATAGGCTTGAGAGCGGAGTTGTATAACCAGACGTTGTAGTCCAGATGAAGGGGCGATCGATCGTTTAAGATCTAGTGGAAGCTGCTAGCTTTAAGTGGTATATGTAGTTTCTCACATTCGATGTGTCTTCTCCAGGTTAGTCTGGGGGAATCGGGGTGCTATTCAATAGTGGAGATCATGTTTGCCTGTTGAGAGTAAATGAAACGTTTTTAAATTTTTGTTCATTTATTTTAATACGCCAATCAAATAGCCACCTGTCAAATACGATGAGGTGATTGACTAGTTGTGTTGTTGCTCGGCTAGGTCACCTCGGGCGCTTCCAGTATTATTGTATTGTATTATTATGCGTGTAAGGAGGTATTTTTCGAACAATTTAGGCAGACACGATAATAAACTTATTAGTCTGTAGTAGCCGAGATGTATGATTCCATTGAAGAGCTTAGAAATAGCCTCAATAGCAGAGTTAGGAAGTTTAATTATCATTTTTGTTGATATTAGGTCACCGCCCGGAGTCTTTTTCGGTATCAGATTCCTAACGACTTTTGCGATCTCCTTTGGCTGAAACAATGTTGGTAAGTAAACTACGTCAGAATTGATTTAAGGCAGGAGAAGTGGACCAGTGGCAGAGTTCGGCTGGAAATCGCTTCGGAGATGTGAAGCAAAAGTTCGGGCTCTATCTTCGTCGCTGCGGGCCCAGCTATTTGATCGAAGTGATTGTTTCGATCGGTGGGCTCAAATTTGGGTGAACACAGAGCGTTCATTTTTCTTCAAGGCTCGGTTTGGTCGTCGAATGGCTTCCTTAAGATGTTGTTTTGAAAATGTCCAGTACAAACTGTTTAATTTGCAGATTAGTTTTGAAAAGGTTGGTTTGTGGTGTTGAAATAGTGGCTGCTGCCAGAAGTACATCTTCAAGAGCATCGGTGGAGTAGTCGATCTCCGCTTTGATGTTGAGCGGCGGGGTTAGTTCAATGTGGGAACTTAAATAATTTATATATTTAAGACAGTTGGTTCTGTTCGACGTCAGTCTGTGGGGGTGATTTGTAGTTTCTGGGCTTTAAAGAAGAGTTATTAGCACTGACGAATGGTCTGATGAAAGCTCTTTGGCGCTTATTATGTAGCGTGGAATGTTCTTTGTCACAGCAAAATCTATGAAGTCTGCTGGCCGTATGTGGGGCTACCAGGGGAAATAAAGTCCAATTTGTTGCACATTTTTATAGTTGCATTTTATAATTCTTTCTTTGGGAGGCACAAGGCGTTTCCTGATTAGGAAGCTGGTTTCGCCGTGGGCTTTACCATCTGGATTATCTGTGCGGTAGAATGTGTAGCCTCTTATTTGGAAGTTGTATTTGCTTAAACTGTGCTATTTCAAGTTACTGTAACTCAACTGTAACACCATGTTCGGATTTTAAGCCAGTGTTTGCATGGTCGTTTTCATGATGGACATAAATTCCATCATACTTTGTTGCATGGTAACCGTCACAGCTTTCAGTGTGCTTTGTGACTATCCTGGGAACTACTGAACTTTTCCTAGATTAAACTGGAGTGGCTTTTTCGGTCCTGTTCGAAAGGCATCGGCGAATAAGAAGACCTTCGGGGTATTTAGCTAACCAAATGAGGTTCCCGAAAAATACTTCCGTCGTCGTATTTATATGGCGCGTTGGTGTCACCCGTCGCATCCGGTATTTCAACTCCTTGTAGACCACACAGGCCCTGTAGTTTGCCGTGTAATTTCTCCGCAGTTTCCAGATTTCTTCTTTTGGGGGTCTTTCTTGTTGACAGGGCAGTTAGAGGAATTTTTAAAGTCTTAACAAGCTACACAGACTGATCGAAGTGTGCAGTATGTCCTGGTGTGTCCATACTCCTGATAGTTTGTATATTGCACTGGGCCGTGCATTTTATATGGCTCTTCCACCGAAATTCTTCAGTGCAACAGGTAATGCCGGTTATATATGGGAGGCCCTTCATTTTTCTTCAAGATTCTGCTGTCTGGCTCCAGCTCTACTTTGAAAAGTGGTTGCGACTTTTTGTTCCTGATAATGATAATAATTTTTTGCATTTTCTTTGAGGGCATCAATAACTTCATTGGGGGTTACGTCGGGCTCGATCCCTTTTAGTACAACTTGCAAGCCCTTGCTGCTTTTTAGTTGGTACGTGTAGTAGTTTTTCTTAGCTTCCTTCAGGTATTTAGACGCAGCTCGGAAATGTTTTTCAGTTTGGTGGGGACTTTGGTTTCGGTTGCGCCCCGTTACCCAGTTCTGGTTGAGTTTTAGCTAGGGGGCAGAATCTGTTATTATTGGATCTCCCTGTTAATTCGTCGTCACTTTGGACACAGTTAATTTTTGGATTATTACGCACCGCGGTGTTCTGCCGCCTAAGCTTAAGCTTCATGTGGCTGTAGCAATCTTTGCCGGTCTGTATGACCGGTCCTGCTTGTTGAATATTTTCTTAGTTTCGCTTCCGTCATAAAAGGGCCGTTGCTCTAGAAGTTGTTGGTTTTGGTGCCGATTACAGAAGTTATACAGCTGGTCTTGGTTTCGATTCCGTCATAAAAAAGCCGTTGTTGTAGATGTTGTTGGTTTTGGTGCCGATTACAGCAGCTGCATGTTACCGACACGCCAGGGGGGGGGGGTTTAACAATGAGAACTCCACTACTGCCGTAGCAGTAGTAGTAAGAGTCAGTCCAGACAGGGAGGTGGAGTCTTGATTGCTGTCGACTCAACTCTTGCATCTGAATTACTAACTTTAGAAACATTTAATGACATAGAATTTCTATATATAAAATTATCGTTTCCCGGTAGTTTTATATATATTACTTGTTCATATATTCCACCATCATCTGAGTTCCCAATTTACGGGAATCTCCTTTCCGTTATACAGTCCATTTCCAAAAAAAACTTTCAGGTCGAGATAAGTTGGTAGTATTAGGTGATTTCAGTATATAGTGCCACATGGTCCCAAAACGAAAACTCTAATATTTTACTTCCATTGGCGCAGCATGACTTAATAGACGGCTTGCTTGACATTGCCCTATAAGTAAACCATGTTAAAAACTCCTTAGGACGTTTGCTGGACTTGTGTTTTGTTTCAAATCCAGAAATTTTACAGTGCCCACGACCGGTGTTGTAAAAGCTATCTGACTCGTTGTAAGGTCCAGTTTTTACAAGATCCAAAACGAGTTTAAGCGTGAGCTCCCTTCTTTTGAATCTCCATTGAGTAAAACCAGTATATTCGGAAGGTTCCGACGGGGTTCAACGCGGCGTGCTTAGATTGTGACGTTTTGTCGTTGTAGGATGGCTCAGGGATGGCCAGGGTTCGTCACAAGAATTTGTTTGTGTCAGGCGTAGTTGCTGAAAGAGAGTTCCGACCCAGCCCAGGTTTATTTCAGTAAGATTCTTGACATTTGATTAATTTTGACGGGTTCTCCTGACTGGCGGGGTGCCGCCCTTGCTCCGTTCGCTTCCTTCGTCCAATCCAAATGACAGATATCGGGAGCCGTACAGCTGCTCAAGAGGAACAGCATGGGATTACGGTTGCTGGTAGAATAGACCCCGTGGCGGGTTGTCACGTAGCGAGCCTGAAATAAGAATGTGTTGTTTGGGGATCCTGAAGTCGGCTACAAGCGAGAGAGAGTTTAGTGCTTGGGGACCCTAAAGTCAGCCCGCAAGAGAGAGCGAGAATGTTGCTTGGTGACCCTGAAGTCAGCCTCAAGAGAGAGAGAGAGAGTTTGGTGCTTGGGGACCCTAAAGTCAGCGACAAGAGAGAGAGAGTTTGGTGCTTGGGGACTCTGAAGTCAGCCACAAGAGAGAGAGAGAGTTTGGTGCTTGGGGACCCTGAAGTCAGCCACAAGAGAGAGAGAGTGTTTGGTGCTTGGGGACCCTGAAGTCAGCCACAAGAGAGAGAGAGAGTTTGGTGCTTGGAGACCCTGAAGTCAGCCGCAAGAGAGAGAGAGTTTGGTGCTTGGGGACCCTGAAGTCAGGCACAAGAGAGAGAATCTTGCTTGGGGACCCTGAAGTCAGCCACAAGAGAGAGAGAGAGTTTGGTGCTTGGGGACCCTGAAGTCAGCCACAAGAGAGAGAATGTTGCTTGGGGACCCTGAAGTCAGCCACAAAAGAGAGAGAGAGTTTGGTGCTTGGGGACCCTATAGTCAGCCACAAGACAGAGAGAGATTGGTGCTTGGGGACCCTGAAGTCAGCCACAAGAGAGAGAGAGAGAGAGAGAGAGAGAGAGAGCGCGGCCGGTGAATCGAGCCGTAAGGGGGCGTGATCCTGAAATCAACCGTCTCCTAGTGACACCTTCGGAGCGGCAAGCCGAGCCGGACTTGAGAGAAGTAGTGGGAGAAGGAAGTACTTCGAGAACTAACTACGATCACTAACCATACAACATATAGACTGGTCATTTCATACAAGAAATATTGACACTCAAAAATCTTTGCGGGAGGCCCCAGAGCTGTTAGCGGCAGGCCCCGGACACTTCGTGTGCCTTCGGGTTTTTTCCCTCTCATTCTTATTCTCATTTTGACGCTCGCGCGCTCATTGCGCGAGTTCGGTCGTTTAGTCGCAGAGACGCGCATTTTGAAAAAGGTTGCGCCTGCGCTTGAATTAGGGTTTATATGTATGCGTGTTCATGCATTCTCATACAGGGGTGCATGTGTGAGTTTATTTTAATTCGATGCGGCAAGAATATTTTGTCTTTTGCTACTTTTCAGACTTGGTACCCTAACAATATGGGCGTATTCACTATTTGGTTAATGATAAAAATAAGAATATTATATGTTATAGTATATATTTTTTAATATTTCAGCATAAATTTTATTTTGGTTTAAAAATTCATATCAGTGGTAGCAGTAAAATGTTTTTCTTATATGCTTGTATTCCAATAAATATAAATCAATCTGCTGAGATACGAACAGGGCATATCGCAGTCGGTGTCACAAAAAAACACCGACTGATTTTAAGTGGTTCAGAAAACTTCAAACCAAATCAGCTTTGGTTGTTGTTCTGCGAGCGGATGGTGCCTGCATACCCTACCGACGATTGAATTTTAGGGCGTCTCTGCGACTAAACGACCGAACTCGCGCAATGAGCGCGCGAGCGTCAAAATGAAAATAAGAATGAGAGCGAAAAAAACCCGAAGGCACACGAAGTGTCCGGGACCTGCCGCTTACAGCTCTGGGGCCTCCCGCAAAGATTTTTGAGTGTCCATATTGCTTGTATGAAATGACCAGTCTATATGTTATATGGTTAGTGCTACGATTTATAAGCGGACTTAGATCGAATGATCCTGTCCACCAAAAGTGACTTTGCTGCTCACCACCACTGGGGAGTTTCCTCTATACCCGAAGACGGTCTGCTGCTAAGTGAAGTTCTATGGCCCGTGGCCCGCCTTATATAGGGTTTGGCGAGATCTAGTGTGCCCGCCGCCTGTGTGGGTTTTGCCGGTATCAGTCTGGCCATCTCTTTCATTCTAGTGTGCCCCTACGCGCGCGATCTTAGTTGGAATTTGAATTAAACGCTCTTTTCGTTTAACTTTTTTAGTCTTTTTTATTTATATATTGGTTTGTGGGCGCACAGCGTCACAAGATGCTGCGATGAAACTCTGTGTAGACCTCTGCACAAAATGTATACATTATCTTTGGAAACTTCTTACTTCCCACTTATTTGGAAATGACTCATACTCCCTTCATAAGAAAGAAAATAAATCGAATACAAGCCATCAAAGGTTTTGCAGCGGAAGAGAGAGGACATGTTTTGAGCGAGATCCGGGAAAAATTTAAATTTGGTGAGTAATCTCTTCGCGAAAAGACGCTCTGGGTAGGCATGGGTTTAAGTGCTCGTGTTGCCCATGACAAATTTTAAGATTAGTGTAATAACAACTAATATATTCGAAAAAATACAAAATTAAAAGCCAACCTATCAGAGCGCAAGATCTGAAAATTAATTAAAACGAGGACGGAAGCTAACTTCGGCAAACCGAAGTTTTAATACCCTTGCAGACTTTACCGAAATTGCTAAAATTAAAAAAGTAGCGAAGGGGGTACATAAATAAACTAGATTTGCATAGTTTCAATACAATAGTTTTTATACTGCAAAATACTGCATATAAAAATTGAAAAAAATGAATATTTTAGCAGCCTTTCACCATTTTTCCTACGGAAGATATAAGATATAGAAGTCCGGCAAGCGGCAAGCGCTTTTACCCTGATTAAGATATGCGTAAATAAATAAGACTTAGAGAAATGTAAAAATGTCAATAGCTAACACACTGCGCGAAATATTCTGAAAAACTTTTCAGTTGATTTTACCCTATTGTTCCTATTGGAGCTATAGGATATAGACGTCCGATCGGGGCGGTTTTCAAACTTGATCTGCGTACACATGTTTTAGGACGACTTTGAAAGTTTCAGATCGCTAGCTTTTAAACTGAGCTCGCAAACGGTATTGAAACAGAGGGACATGACTATATTGACTCCCCTATTGATCCTGATCAAGAATATATATACTTTATAGTGTCGGAAACGTCTCCTTCACTGCGTTACAAACTTCTCACCAAAATTATAATACCCTCTGCAAGGGTATAATGAACGTAGACTTTGTTACTTCTGTACACGAGCTGATGAGCCAACAGTACCAACGAAAACTGCATCAGTGCAAGTGAACACTGCAAGAGCGCACTCGCTCTTCCCGGCATTACTATGTCCAAGCGGCACAGCACAGATGCTCAATGTCCGTCCCACTATGACCATACGAACAATATAACAACAACTACCAGCACAATGCAATATTTACAACTGTGACTTCGACACTATCAACAACAACCAACACAACAACAACAACCACCACTGCAGTTCTGACCGGCAAGCTCCCCCCTCGCAACAAAAACTACTAAAAATGCGAACAAAACGTTAATACAAACTGGAATCGATCGCTATGTGGAAATAAAAATAAAATTAATCTTCTAGAAAAACAAACGCACCAAAAGTATCAAAATCAAATATCACTGTGGCGAAAAAATCCGCTAACAAATAATAGATTCTCGATTCTTAGTGACACAAACGAAGATAACACTGCCACTCAATCAACTGGGGCCAAGAAACCAAGGCCACCACCCATTTATATTTGTCACACAAATTGTGCTGAACTAGTTTAAAAATATCTGACCAAATTAACCAAATTGGACCTCAAGAGCTCAATGTCACTTCTATAAAAAGAGGAGACATGAATGAAATAAAAATTCAAGTAAAAGAAGAACAAGATTATCGATCATTGGCCAACTACTCAGACGTGGGGAAAATAAATTACTATACCTGCCAACTCAAAAGTAGAAAAGGTCTACAAGTAGTTATCAACTGTTCCAACCATTGAAATAATAGCTGGGATTCAAGAAAAGGGCAAAGGGCAAAGGGCAAAGCCCTTCACCGAGGATGTTTTGTACTGGTTGGCGAAAGTTTTCTGATGTACCGCAGTTTTGCATTTTTAGCGTCTTTCTTCAGGGCTCGGTTTAGTGCGCGAGAGTCTCTCCTTGATGTTGTTCTGAAGAGGGCGATCTGTTGGTTTGCCAGCACGCCGCCGATGCCTCTTTTCCAGTACAAGCTGTTTCAATTGCAGATTGGTTTTGATATGGTTTGTGTGGTGTTAAAATATGTTTGGCATTATAGTCTCCTGCTGATATGAAGCGATCCATCTCCACGTATATTATAAAAATCCGTGAATTGTCCTTCAGAAATTATAAAACGAGGCGGGCGGTAAACAGCGGCCATGGAAAGGTGTCCGTTACGTGACTACACTTTGATAGACGTGGCCTGCAAGTAATTAGTTGCAAACCTTTGATGAAAGTGGGGTTTGATGCGTTCCCTGATTAGGATGCCAGTTTCGCCGTGGGTTTTACCGTCTAAATGATCTGTGCAGTAGAAGGTGTGCCTCTTATTTAAAAATTTAATTCGTTTGTGAGGTGCGTCTCTATCAGTAGAATAATGTCGATATGATTTTCATTCAGGAACTGTGTTATTTCAAGTTTGTGCCGGGAAACGTCAGTGGCGTTCCACATGATTATTCGTATATTTGCCATCCATTGACTTCTTAGCAAGCAACTGTAGCACCATGTTCGGGTTTTGAACCAGTGTTTGCATGGTCGTTTTCATGATGGACCTAAATTCCATTATATTTTGTTGCATAGTAACCATCACAACTTTCATTGTGTTTTGTGACTGTCCTGGGACCTACTGAACGTTTCCTAGATTAGACTGGAGTGGATTTTCCGTTCCTCTTCGAAGGGCATCGGCGTATGAGAACACCTTCGGGGTATTTAGCTGACGAAATGTGGATCTTGCAGCAGTCCCGAAAAAATACTACCGGCGTCGTTTGTGAGTAAGTGTACAAGTTTTAAGTGTTTTGGTGGCGCATTGTTGTCACTCGTGGCATGCGATCTTTCAACTCCTTGTAGACCACACAGCCCCTGTAGTTTGCAGTGTGATTTCCTCCGCAGTTTCCACACTTCTTCTTTTGGGGTCTTCCTTGTTGGCAGGGCCATTAGCGGAATTGTGAAAGCCACCACAAACTACACAGACTGATCAAAGTGTGCAGTATGTTGTAGTGTGCATACATACAGAGTACACACTCTACCATCGGCAACAATGTATTCCAAATCTGCAGGATCAGCACTCTTTAAGTGCAAAAGTAATTTGACCACACACGCCCTAAGTCACGCTAGCTTATTACCAAAGCTTGGCGACTGCAGCAAATATACCCATGTATGCACATAACATTCCATTCCCCCTCTCTGGTCACCGCTCTCAGAGATAAACATAAGCTAACATACATATAAGGCGGTTGCGTCACTGCCGGCTTGACCGACAGCGCCGACTGCGCAATATAGAAGCTAAGTCAAGAAAAGAATATAGGCCGGCAGCCTAGAGACGTTGGCAAAACAATGAAGTATCAAATAAAATAACCAAATAAAATGAAATATTATAAATAAAAACACTGTTACTGGAAAAAGTCATCTAATCATCAACAAAAAAACACAAATAGCCTGTGCGAGGACTAGCACTGGCACCGCCCAAGTCCAAAGGGCCCGGAACAACCAAAAATAACCTCCAATTTGGCTAACTTGATTTGATTTGCATAGCTCTTGGGATATAGTTCGGTATTGACCAATGAAAACCATCGCAATTTCCTCTAATAGAAATCCTTATCGAGAATTAACGTTGACTCTGTTGAACACCTTGGCCAGCTGTTCCAAAGTCATCCGTTAGATGGCGCTATTGCAATGTAGGAAATGTAGGCGCTGGCCAGGCTTAAGCGTTTAATGGGTTTTTGGGCGGTAAAGTGGGCGTGGCAAGCTTTTATTAGGCCAATCGATAGGTATTGACGAAACAAATACATATCAATTGAAATTTTCATAATGGCATCTAAACTGTGGCCACAGCTTGTGGTTTGTGGGCGTCAGACGGGGCGTGGCACAATTTTGAAACAATCTTGCGCTGCGTAGGAACTCCTAAAATCTACATGCAAAATGCCAATCTTCTAGCTTTAATAGTTTCCGAGATCTCAGCGTTCATACGGACGGACAGACAGACAGACGGACAGACGGACATGGCTAGATCGACTCGGCTAGTGATCCTGAACAAGAACATATATACTTTATAGGGTCGGAAACGCTTCCTTCTACCTGTTACATACTTTTGCACGAATACAATATACCCTTTTACTCTACGAGTAACGGGTATAAAAATTGAAAATAATATAATAACGTACAATTTTATTTTTAAAATATTTGTGTTATTTTGAGCTTTAAAAGAAGATCATAAAAAAGTAGTAATTTAGAATTTTGCAAAAAAAAAGCAGTAAATATATAAAATATATGTTTTAAAAATTAATATTTTCAAAATACAAAAAAAAAAAATGTAAAATAAGTAACCAGAATAAAAGAATTAAATAAAAATTCAAAATTACATTACTATAACATTCATAAAACAAAAAATTTTTAAATACAATATTAGTATTTTCTCCTATTATTTATCCCTCCCCATGCATTAAAATTAAAATTACAATGGGTTGGTTCGGCTCAGGCGACACCCAGTCTACGGGAAATAAAGCTTATGTTGTTAATAATGATCAAAAAGTTGATCATACGGATGCTATTAAGTCAATGTGGATACTAATTTTGATCCTGACAATTAGTAGCGCTGCTCAATTCGTGCTCACATTATACGTTAAACATAATAAAATAATTAAAAGACGTTATATTAGCAGAGCCAACGACTTGGACGAGGTTTAAAATCATTTATCTTTTTTTTTCTTTTCCTTTGCATCTTTCTATAAAAAATCTACATTTAAATATATTGTCCACCTAACAAGGATGGACCGAAAAACTAAAAATAATAAAAGGAAAGGAGGATTATGAAAAAAAGCATTTAAAAGAATAGCCCCCATTCGAAATGAATTAGCAGCGAGTGATACGCCATCATGGGAACAAGTAATTTGTAATTATTTGTAAGCACTAGGCTAAAGAAAAATCAAGAACTCGAACAATGTTACAAAAATATGGGAATGAATGAACTAGAAATTGAATATATGGAAAAATTCAAACTAAGTAATTCCCAATTAATACATTGTAATAATACGCAAAAAGCTATAGTATTATCAACAATAGAAAACTGTAAGGTATTTTCAGTCATTGCTTGGCAATATAATAATCTTTAAAATTATTATGAAATAAATCCTAATGGATTGGAAAACTATTTCTGATAAATTAAAAGAAATAAGAACAAATTTCGACAAGACAAATGTTAAAACCGAAATGTTCAGGGAACAACCATACAAAAACGGGCTAAAGTTCTAGTAGACTGCTTTAATGAAGCACGCCTTTTAATTTACGAATACAGAGATAAATTATCCCGTAAACACTGGACAGATATCTCAAAATTATTATCTAAATTTAAAAACAATCTTAAAAATATAAAACAAAAATATAAGTTAGACATTTTAATTCCATCTATCCTTAATACACCATTAACTTTTGAGGAGGAACTGAAATCAGAAGAAATAGAAGATAAAGATTCCGATACGGAACATTTAGTCGAAACAAACAAAGAAACCGAATTCCCAAAAACCGAGGACATACACAACCTGACTATTCCAGCGGTATTAACGCTGAGCGAACTGTCAAATCAGGAAAACTCACACTCCGAAGAAAATACATATATCATACGAAAATTTGGAAAATAATATAATCAATAGACGGACGACACGATTGCAAAATAGAGCATACATGAAGAAAATCAGCTCGGCAATTCCAGAGTTCGATGGAAAAAAAATCCACCTGCAAAGATTCTTAACAGCATTGAAATTGGTCAACCTTACCAAGGGACCATTCGAAAACATAGCTTTTGAGCTATTCAAATCCAAAAATAGTTGGATCAACATTGTACAAAGTACAAAACGAAACAACTATTAATAACATAATTAGTAAACTCCAGGCCACTATAGTGGGCGATTCTTCTGACGTTGTAAAAGCAATTTACAACTGAAGTAGACAATCTACGGAAATTATTGGAAGCTTCTTACATTGACGAAGGATTAAGTGCCGAACATGCAGACACGTTCAGCACAAAAGAAGCCATTTCTACAATGATAAAGAATGTTGAAAATGTAAAATTAAAAACCATTCTGAAGCTGGCACATTCAAAACAATGAATGAAGCTGTTACAAAATATATTCATTGCAGCACAGAAATGACAGGAAATGCAAACAACATAATTTATACAAATAAAAATCATTACTTCCGTGGTAATAACTATAGCGAAAACTATAGAGGAAGAGGCTAAGGCCGAGGATATTACCAAAATAATTATAATAACTATAATCCTGTTGATAAAAATTACAATACCCGAGGCAAAGAAAACTATCGGGGTCAAAACCGCGGGGACAACAACACAAACTACACCAGTCAAAATGACAGAAATAACACTGTAAGAATGGCTCTAACTAATTCGGATCACGAGGAAGCTCCCTTAAGAAGTCAACAATAAACAAGAAAGGAAAGCTAACTTCGGGCGGAGCCGAAGTTGAAATACCCTTGCAGAATATTCTGTAAATTATATTCTCCAAAATTATTTATATGATGCATTCTTAACACTCATAAAAATCCCAACTTCCTAACTTTAAAAATACCAAAGTTATGGCACTTCCGATCAATCAGTTATATGGCAGCTATAGGATATAGTCGGCCGATCCCGGCCGTTCCGACTTATATACTGCGTGCAAAGGAAAGAAGGGTGTGTGCACAGTTTCAATTTGATATCTTTAAAACTGAGAGACTAGTTCGCGTAGAAACAGACAGACGGACAGACGGACATGCTTATATCAACTCAGGAGGTGATCCTGATTAAGAATATATATACTTTATAGGGTCGGAGATGTCTCCTTCACTGCGTTGCACACTTTTGACCAAAATTATAATACCCTCTGCAAGGGTATAAAAGGAACACAGTTCACTCTATTACTCTTAATTTAAATATATTCGTAAAATTAAAACATGAACTTACACAAAAATCACTCACCTTATGATAGACACCGGAGCGGATATTTCTCTCATTAAAGAAAATTCCTACAACTTCGTTGATACGGACTTTAATAACACTATACAAATATCAGGAATAGGCAAAGGCTCAATAACCACCATAGGGCTATCATTTATTGAATTAAGAACAAGCAATTATATAATACCACATAACTTTCATATAGTTCCTCATAACTTTTCAATACCGGTAGACGGAATAATTGGAATAGACTTCATAAAGAAATTTAATTGTATATTGGACTTAAATCAATGACCTTCTCATTTTAAGACCTGATAATTTAAAATTTCCGATAAAAATTCCAATCCTTCATAACATAGAAACTAACGAAATATTTATATATGAAATATTGTTTAGATCTTATGTCCGTATTCCACCAAATTGAATTAGAGGAATCGTCCAGAAATATAACTTCATTTTCAACGAGCTATGGCTCTTATCGTTTTACACGATTACCTCATGGTTTAAAAATAGTCCCAAATTCTTTCCAGCGTATTATATCAATTGAATTTTCGGCTTAGAGCCATCCCAGGCATTCCTCTACATGGACGACCAAATAGTTAAAGGATGTTCAGAGAATCATATGTTGAAAAACTTAACATACGTCTTTGAACTTTGCAGAAATAATAATCTAAAGCTACATCCGGACAAATGCTCATTTTTTATGCATGAAGTGAACTTTCTTGGTCACAAGTGTAAAGATCAGGGTATAATGCCAGATGACAAAAAATATGAATTCATTGAAAAATACCTAGTCCCCACGGACGCTGATAGCGCTCGCAGATTTGTTGCATTTTGCAATTATTATCGTCGATTCATTAAAAACCTTGCAGATTATTCCCGTCACATAACTAAATTATGCAAATAAGGTGTTAAATTCGAATGGACTCCAGAGTGCCAAAATGCTTTTAATTACTTAAAGAAAAAATTAATGAGTCCAACACTACCCCGATTTTTCTAAAGAATTTTGCATAATGACGGACGCAAGTAAGCAAGCTTGTGGAGCAGTCCTTACACAAGAACATAATGGCATACAGCTTCCTGTAGCTTATGCATCGAGATCATTTACTAAAGGAGAATCCAATAAAAGCACAACGGAACAAGAACTACTAGCAATACATTGGGCAATTGACCATTTTAGACCTTACGTTTACGGGCGACATTTCCTAGTTAAAACAGACTATAGACCATTAACATTCCTCTTGTTTATTGTTAATCCAAACTCTAAATTAACAAGAATAATTCTAGATTTGGAAGAATACAAATTTACAGTTGAGTATCTTAAGGGAAAGGACAATTTCGTTGCTGATGCGTTATCTAGAATAACCATCAAAGAACTAAAAAAGCTTCTATGCCCAAAATATACGACGTCCTTAACAACGACGAAGTAAAGAAAGTAGTGACCTTGCATTTAAATGCTATTTTCAGCATGGTAAAAAAGTTATTGTACAAATAAATGTTTGCGATCTTTATACCAATGGTACATTTGAAACATTTTTTCCAAAGGCTTGAAAAAGAAGCCAGTATATACAAAATCAGTCAACTTAAAATGGCACTGTGTGAAAAAATCTTTGAAAATATTTCAGTTGATTTGTTTAAAAAAATGGGCAATAAAATATTACAAAATTTAAGAGTAGCGCTAGTCAAACCAGTGACTATAATAAAAGATAAGAAAGAAAAAGAAGCTATACTGTCTGAAAACCATGACGATCCACTACAAGGCGGCCACATCGGAATAGCCAAAACCTTGTCAAAAATAAGAACACATTTCTATTGGAAAAACATGTCTAGGGACATAATGAACTACGTAAAGACATGTCCAAAATGCCAGAAATCCAAAATAACCAAACATACAAAAACTCCATTAACTTTAACAGAGACTCCAAATATGGCATTTGACAGAGTAATTGTTGATACGATAGATCCATTACCAAAATCGAATCAGGGCAATGAATACGCGGTAACTTTGATATGCGACTTAACAAAATATTTAATTGCCATACCAATACCAAACAAAAGCGCAAAATCAGTAGCTAAAGCTATTTTTGAAAATTTTATTCTAAAGTACGGTCCAATGAAGACGTTCAATTATTGAAGATTTATGTAAATACCTTGGTATAAAAAGCATAACATCTACAGCGCAATACCACCAGACATTAGGAACAATAGAATGTAGTCACCGAACACTTAACGAATACATTCGATCCTATATATCCGTTGATAAAACAGATTGGGACATATGGCTACAATACTTCGTCTATTATTTCAATACAACACCTTCTATGACACACAGCTATTGCCCCTATGAATTAGTTTTTAGCAAACATCTAAATCTAAGTACATCTTTTAATTCAACAGATATATAATACAATAATATAATATATTATATAACATAGATGATTATACTAAGGAAGCTAAATTTAGAATTAGAAGAAGAATTATGCTAGATAATAATAAGCAAAAAAAAAATCTAATTACGACAAAAACACTATTGATTTTAAGTTAGAGATAGGAGACTAGGTTTTATTGAGAAATGAAACCGGTCATAAATTAGATTACAAATATTTAGGCCCTTACAAAGAAAATGAAAACATAGTAGTAATGAGCGATAAAAATAAAAAACATGTTGTTCATAAGGATAGGCTTAAAATTTTTCATGTATAAGGACTTTGTTATCTCGTATGGGCTGATCAACCATACGGGTACACAAAAAAAAAGATGAAGAAGGAACTTTACAACAACATTTACCAATTATATTTCCAATTTATATTTTGTAATTTTGCTTTTAACTACAATTTTATAATTTTTATCAAACTTTATTACATTTTTTATTGACATTTTATATTCTTATATTTTCAAATAAACCATTTTTACTTCATATTATGACCTTCGTAATGCCATACATAAATACAAATATATATTCGCACTAAACAAAAAAAAATCAAAACAAAAACAAAAAAAACAAACAAAAATAAAAAATAAACAAATATATATAATTTTTTTAGACATCATTTTAATTAAGAAAATTATATATATATTATAATAAAATAACTTCATATATTACGATAATTTTTAAGAAGGAGGGAGATGTAGTGTGCATACATACAGAGTACACACTGTACCATCGGCAACAATGTTAGCCAAATCTGCAGGATCAGCACTCTTCAAGTGCAAACGTAATTTGACCACACACGCCATCAGCAAGTGATAAGTCGCGCCACAGCTTGGCGACTGCAACAAATATACCCATGTATGCAAAAAACATTCCATTCCTTCTCTCTCTGGGCACCGCTCTCGGAGATAAACATAAGCTAAAACATAAGTCGGTTGCGTCGCTGCCGACAGCGCCGACTGCGCAACATAGAGCTAAGCCAAGAAAAGAACATAGTCCGGCAGTCTAGAGACGACGACAAACCAAAAGAGTACCAATTAAACGTATTGATAAATTGTTCTAATTTATGCACGTTACAAAACTTAGTCTGGCTTTGTAGGTATGTTCTTACACTAGGTTTTTAGAGGTTTTTAAGCCATTTTATAATAGGAGTACAAAATGCTGGAGCAAACTGTAAAATAAGTCAAATGTTACAGTTTTGCACTGCGGTCATTTTGTAACCAAATGTTTTTATTAAAAAATTTGTTATAATGTGTCCACAGCCCTTTTAACTTATTATGTTACGCGATTTCGCATACTTTGGGTGTAGTGCTGCACCAATTGGGGGGGAATAGCATACCATATGTCCTATGTCATCACTTGAAGGAAATGCATAATTCGCCTATTGCAATTTCAGATGACTTCATAATTTTTTTAATTGGATTTATATCCGGAGATCGTAATGGACTGAAATTTTTGTTTTTAAATCCAATTTTTTACCAAAAGAGACATATGTTTTGGGTTATGGTCTTGCTAAAAAATGTTTTTTTCAGTAGAAAGAATCGTATTCCGGATGACTTCTGGGAGATTTTTTTTTAAATGCTCAAATATTGTTCCTTTCGCTTAATTGCATCGATTAATAACAACGGACCAACTCCATTTTAATGGATGCATCGCAAGACCATAATTAAGCCGCCACCGTGCTTGGCAATTTGCCGCTCATTACATGCTGACTGGATTGTGGGATCTCAAAACCAAAACCATAAGCGACCATCTGACTCAAATCGATTAATTTTTGTTTCGTCCGACCATAAAACCTTGAAAACCAAAAAATGTTGGAATAATTTGCATTTTTAGATGAAATAATAAAACTAGACGAAGCGAGGTTATGCTGTTTTAGGTTTTTTTGTATATGCTGACTGCTTTACACTTAAATTTAGCACGCAAGGGAATGCAATTATTACGGTTTCGCTCGCACATTCTTTGGCAGTGTTGAAACGCCTTTCCACCACGTTGTATGGTTTATTGTTATAAATAATTATTTATATTGGTTTATAAATAACTAAATGTGAATTAAAAAGAAAGAGCGGTACATGTCAAAGTACCTTGCGAGCACGTTACTTTATCAAAAGGCAGCCAGCTTCTTCAAAAATCATACATTTGTATATTTGACGCTGTCTGGCTGCGCTTTAAACAGAAAACTTGCATTGGATGTGGTGTGACTCTCATTTGGGCTACATGGCTTTAGAAGTACAGCTTAATAAAAACAAATCTTCTGATGCCGCTTAGAATGCTTCGGGAATTTTCAAAGTTTGTGGTCTGACGGCGCACTCTTTTGGCGTAGATCCTATATTTTCATGAAGGTCATACGATACCTCTGGAACGTCGTGGCTTGAGGTCGAGCTTAACCTCACTCTGAAGGTTCCTCGATCGTGGCTCGCAACGCATCTGATTTCTATAATTTTTTTAGATTCGAGACTCGCTAAGGTTTTTAATAAGTTCCTCACTAAGGTGTTTAAACGCTAATATGTTTAAAACTTGACATTTCACAATCATAAGAGGTGTGGTGAATGATCTTTAGAAAAAACTAAAGGAGGACATTCTTAAAACAGGCATTTTTAACAAAAAAGGGGTGTGTCCAGCCACGACAGAAGTGAAACTACTATACGCATACACACACGTGCTCACATGCGCATTCTATTTTTAGATGTTAACGCTCTCAACTTTGGGCGAGTGCGCTAAGAGCAAGAGAGGATAGAAGTGGAGAGAGAGATCGTTCGTCAGCGGTGAGAGAGGGACAGGGTCCCCGCTTTTTCGTGACGGTAATGAATTGGTTCTACTCCGTCCCCGAAGTTTGAAGTTTCACTTCAAAAATCGTTTGCCACCGTTTGCTTTCTCTTTAACCTAGATAAATTTGACTAAAAACGTTTGCCCACCTCTTAAAAAAATTAATTTTAACAAAAAAAACGTTTGCCCACCTCTTAAAACAGAAATTTTTTACATTTATTTTAATTTAACGAAATGTTTTTGTAAATTGGTTTTATCTTTAAATGCCTAATAATGTTGGTTGCCAAAAGCCTGGTGTTCCAATAAAGTTATCATACTTTTAAACAAGGGGCTATTCTCTTCTTAACAGGTTATAAATTTTCTGTATTTGCTCGATAGTCCACATGAAAGTTCCGCATAGATATATATGAGGGGTGTCTTCCTTAGAGCAGCAAGCACTAGCATATATTTTTTTGTTATGCTTTTCTATTTATTTATTGAGTCTTCTCCTTAGTAATCCAACCGACAGTCCTATGACTGGTACAGAGTAATGCTGGGAATTATTGCTGGGTTGGAAGGTCGTTGCGATCTAGGCGAGTTCTGCTGGAAACCCGAGTCAAGCCTTTTGCGAGATGATTTTGATGTAGTTTTTCTTTGTAGGTCGTTTTTTTTTTTGTCTATTTAATCTTTGACTGCAAGAATGCCGAGGTCTCTGAGGAAGTTTTGGTTGAGAATATACCATGGTGCACCAGTGATACTCCTCGAGATTTATGATGTCAACGTTCCTGCTGCTCGCGTTCCCCCATAGCTGGGAGACATATGTATGTCCAGATAGGCTTGAGAGCGGAGACCTTGTAGTCCAGACGCAGGGGCGATCGATCGTTAAAGATCCAGTGGAAGCTGCTAGCTTTTAGTTGTATATGTAGTTTCTTACATTCGATATGTCTTCTCCAAGTTAGTCTTCTGTCGTTACTTCCTTAGCTTGGGGAATCGGGGTACTATTCAATGATAGTGGAGATCATGTTTGCCTGTTGAGAGTAAATGAAACGTTTTTAAATTTTTGTTCATTTATTTTAATACGCCAATCAAATAGCCACCTCTCAAATCCGATGAGGTGATTGGCTAGTTGTGTTGTTGCTGGGCTTGGTCACCTCGGGCGACTTAGGATTGCAGTGTCGGCAGCGAACTTAGATGTTGTTAGCTGCTCGTTCGTAGGAATTTCCGCTGTATATAGGACGAACAGAGTAGGCCCAAGTGCGCTCCCTTGCGGGACACCAGCTTCAATAATGAAGTCGTCAGATGTGCTTGTGTGCAACCTTACTGCAAAGACTGGGTTGTAAAGATACAACTCAAGTAGATTAAAAGTTTATGTAGGCAAGTGTGTTTTGATCTTATGCATGATCCCATCGAGCCAGACTCGAACGAAGGCTTAAGATTCCTCAATATTGCGTTGCAATATTCCCGATGCTCGAAGGCTGTGCGTATTTCTGATCTTATTCTGTTCGATTGTTCCATGGCTTAGACGGAAGTCATATTGATGTGCCGGGATAACATTGTGTGCTTCCAGTATTATTGTATTATTATGACTGTGAGGGGGTATTTTTCGAACAATTTAGGCAGACACGATAATAAACTTATTGGTCTGTAGTAGCCGAGATGTATGATTCCATTGAAGAGCTTAGAAATAGCCTCAATAGCAGAGTTAGGAAGTTTAATTATCATTTTTGTTGATATTAGGTCACCGCCCGGAGTCTTTTTCGGTATCAGATTCCTAACGACTTTTGCGATCTCCTTTGGCTGAAACAATGTTGGTAAGTGAACTATATCAGAATTGATTTAAGGCAGGAGAAGTGGACCAGTGGCAGAGTTCGGCTGGAAATTGCTTCGGAGATGTGAAGCAAAAGTTCGGGCTCTATCTTCGTCGCTGCGGGCCCAGCTACCTGATCGGAGTGATTGTTTCGATCGGTGGGCTCAAATTTGGGTGAACCCTCCACAGAGCGTTCATTTTTAGAGTCTTTCTTCAAGGCTCGGCTTGGTCTGCAAATGGCTTCCTTAAGAAGTTGTTTTGAAAATGTCCAGTACAAACTGTTTAATTTGCAGATTAGTTTTTAAATGGTTGGTTTGTGGTGTTGAAATAGTGGCTGCTGCCAGAAGTACATCTTCAAGAGCATCGGTGGAGTAGTCGATCTCCGCTTTGATGTTGAGCTGCGGGGTTAGTTCAATGTGGGAACTTAAATAATTTATATATTTAAGACAGTTGGTTCTGTTCGACGTCAGTCTGTGGGGGTGATTTGTAGTTTCTGGGCTTTGAAGAAGAGTTATTAGCACTGACGAGTGGTCTGATGAAAGCTCCGTAAGCGCTTTGGCGCTTATTATGTAGCGTGGAATGTTCTTTGTCATAGCAAAATCTATTAAGTCTGCTGGCCGTATGTGGGGCTACTAGGGGAAATAAAGTCCAATTTGTTGCACATTTTTGTAGTTGCATTTTATAATTACCTTTCTTTGGGAGTCAGAAGGCGTTCCCTGATTAGGATGCTGGTTCCGCTGTGGGCTTTAACATCTGGATTATCTGTGCGGTAGAATGTGTAGCCTCTTATTTGGAAGTTGTATTTGCTTAAACTGTGCTATTTCAAGTTTGTGCCGGGAAACACCTTTGGCGTTCCACATGATTATTAGTAGATTTGCCATCCATTATTTGGACTTCTTAGCTGCAAGCAACTGTAACACCATGTTCGGATTTTGAGCCAGTGTTTGCATGGTCGTTTTCATGATGGACATAAATTCCATCATACTTTGTTGCATGGTAACCGTCACAGCTTTCAGTGTCCTTTGTGACTGTTCTGGGACCTACTGAACGTTTCCTAGATTAAACTGGAGTGGCTTTTCCGGTCCTGTTCGAAAGGCATCGGCGTATAAGAAGACTTTCGGGGTATTTAGCTAACCAGATGAGGTTCCCGAAAAATACTTCCGGCGTCGTTTTTGAGCAAGTGTACACGTTTTGAGTATTTAGATGGCGCGTTGGTGTCACCCGTCGCATCCGGTTTTTCAACTCATTGTAGACCACACAGGCCCTGTAGTTTGCTGTGTAATCTTCTTTTGGGGGTCTTTCTTTTTGACAGGGCAGTTAGAGGAATTGTTAAAGTCTTAACAAGGTACGCAGACTGTGCAGTATGTCCTGGTGTGTCCATACTCCTGACAGTTTGTACATTGCACTGGGCCGTGCATTTTATAAGGCTCTTCCACCTAAATTCTTCAGTGCAACAGGTATTGCAGGTTATATATGGGATGCACTTCATTTTTCTTCAAGATTCTGCTGTCTGGCTCCAGCTCTACTTTGAAAAGTGGTTGCGACTTTTTGTTCCTGATAATGATATTTTTTTTTGCAGAAAACCCATTTTGTTTGAGGGCATCAATAACCTCATTGGGGGTTACGTCGGGCTCGATCCCAACTTGCAAGCCCTTGCTGCTTTTTAGTTGGTACGTGTAGTAGTTTTTCTAAGCTTCCTTCAGGTATTTAGACGCAGCTCGGAAATGTTTTTCAGTTTGGTGGGGACTTTGGTTTCGGTTGCGCTTCGTGACCCAGTTCTGGTTGAGTTTCAGCTAGGAGGGCAAATCTGTTGTTATTGGATCTCCCGGGTAATTCGTCGTCTCTTTGGATACAGTTTATTTTTGGCTTATTACGCACCGCGGTGTTCTGCGGGCTAAGCTTACGCTTCATGTGGCTGTAGCAATCTTTGCCCGTCTGTTTGATCGGTCCTGCTTGTTGAATATTTTCTTGGTTTCGATTCCGTCATAAAAGAGCCGTTGCAGTAGAAGTTGTTGGTTTTGGTGCCGATTACAGAAGTTATAACGCTGGTCTTGGTTTCGATTCCGTCATAAAAGCCGTTGCTGTAAATGTTGTTGGATTTGGTGCCGATTACAGCAGCTGCATGTTACCGATGCGCCAGGGGGGTTTTACAATGAGAACTCCACGCCGTAGCAGTAGTACTAAGAGTAAATAGACTAGGTTAGCACGACTGTGTGTTTGGGTTACTCTTTGTAAACGTTTTGTGCACTTGACTTTCGCGCGTAAAGATATAGGACAATTACTAAAAGTAATGGGCCATTGTATTCTTATATTGAGGGTGATCCGATAAGTGCTTAGCCTCCAAAAGAAAAACGAAAATTTTGGTTATTATAATTTTGGTCAAAAGTGTGCAACGCAGTGAAGGAGACATCTCCGACCCTATAAAGTATGTATATTCTTGATCGCCTCCTGAGTATATATAATTTTGTCCGTCTGTCTGTCCGTTTGTCTGTTTCTACGCGAACTAGTCTCTCAGTTTTAAAGATATCGAATTGAAACTTTGCACACACCATTCTTTCCTTTGCACGCAGTATATAATCCGGATCGGCCGACTATATCCTATAGCTTCGATTTAACTGAACGATCGGAAATGCTATAACTTTCGAGTTTTTAAAGTTAGGAAGTTGGAATATTCTATGCGTTTTATTTTTGGCCAAACAATCCAACCTACCAAATTTCATAATATTCTACTAAATCTTATAGCTGCCATATAACTGAACTTGTGGAAATGCCGTAACTTTGGTGCTTGTAAAGTTAGGAAGTTGGGATTATCTACGGATTTTGTATCAATCCGACCTACCAAATTTCATAAGGATCGGCCGACTATATCCTATAGCTGACATATAACTGAACGATTGGAAATGCCATAACTTTGGTGTTTTTATACCCTTGCAGAGGGTATTATAATTTTGGTCAAAAGTGTGCAACAAAAAAAGTGACACTTTCCAAATCTGGAGAATACGGTGACTCTTCTGCTTCGATGACGACCGTAAAAATTTGGTAGCAGTTCGTAGCCCAATTCGCCCAATTGGGATTTGGCGAGGGAGGAGTGTTAGCCGGTGTGTTGTCATGATGGAAAAGTTTTTTTTCTACGCCAAATGGAGCCGTATTTTCTGCAATTCAACGGGGAATCGGCCCAATAATTTGGCGTAGTTCAGCCCTGTGACCGTTTTGCCCTTCTCCAGGTAGTCGATGTATATCACACCTTGAGAATCCCAAAAAAACGGTGGCCATCAACTTTCCGGCCGGTGGGATAGTCTTCGCCTTCTTCGGAGCAGGTTCGCCGGGTGATGTCCACTGTTTCGACTGTTCTTTGGTCTCTGGGATGTACCAGTGGATCCATGTTTCGTCGACGGTCAGGAAACGACGCAGAAACTTCTTCGGATTGCGCTTAAACAGCGTCAAACACTGCTCTGAAGTTGTCTCACGCTTGCGTTTGTTCTCCGGAGTGAGCAAAAGCGGCACCCATCCCGCCGATAGCTTTCGCATGCCCAAAATTTCATGCAGCATATGACCCACGCGGGCTTTTGTCATGCCTACTGTCTCAACTATCTCACGTATCTTTAATCGGCGGTATGCCAATACGAGATCGAGGGTTTTTTTCGCCAATCAAATAGCCACCTCTCAAATACGATGAGGTGATTGGCTAGTTGTGTTGTTGCTGGGCTTGGTCACCTCGGGCGACTTAGGATTGCAGTGTCGGCAGCGAACTTAGATGTTGTTAGCTGCTCGTTCGTAGGAATATCCGCTGTATATAGGACGAACAGAGTAGGCCCAAGTACGCTCTCTTGCGGGACACCAGCTTCAATAATGAAGTCGTCAGATGTGGTTGTGTGCAACCTTACTGCAAAGACTCGGTTGAAAGATACAACTCAAGTAGCTTAAAAGTTTATGTAGGCAAGTGTGTTTTGATCTTATGCATGATCCCATCGAGCCAGACTCGAACGAAAGCCTAAGATACCTCAATATTGCGTTGCAATATTCCCGATGCTCGAAGGCTGTGCGTATTTCTGATCTTATTCTGTTCGATTGTTCCATGGCTTAGACGGAAGCCAAATTGATGTGCCGGGATAACATTGTATGCTTCCAGTATTATTATATTATTATGCGTGTAAGGAGGTATTTTTCGAACAATTTAGGCAGACACGATAATAAACTTATTAGTCTGTAGTAGCCGAGATGTATGATTCCATTGAAGAGCTTAGAAATAGCCTCAATAGCAGAGTTAGGAAGTTTAATTATCATTTTTGTTGATATTAGGTCACCGCCCGGAGTCTTTTTCGGTATCAGATTCCTAACGACTTTTGCGATCTCCTTTGGCTGAAACAATGTTGGTAAGTGAACTATATCAGAATTGATTTAAGGCAGGAGAAGTGGACCAGTGGCAGAGTTCGGCTGGAAATCGCTTCGGAGATGTGAAGCAAAAGTTCGGGCTCTATCTTCGTCGTTGCGGGCCCAGCTACCTGATCGGAGTGATAGTTTCGATCGGTGAGCTCAGATTTGGGTGAACCCTCCACAGAGCGTTCATTTTTAGAGTCTTTCTTCAAGGCTCGGTTTGGTCTGCGAATGGCTTCCTTAAGATGTTGTTTTGAAAATGTCCAGTACAAACTGTTTAATTTGCAGATTAGTTTTGAAATGGTTGGTTTGTGTTGAGACTAACCGGTTGTGATTATTTCAGAGCTCCCGTATTTAAACAAAAAAAAAAAAAAAAAAAAAAGTTTTATACAAAATTCTGTTTTTCTGAGTCTTTACGATTTTTCTTTTGACTTTCTTAACAAAACATTTGCCGGCCTTGCCTTCGGTTGGCAGGCCGGCTGCTGCGGTTAACTTCCTTTTTCTTTGTTTTTTTTAGTTCATTACGCAAGTACAATGTCAGATGCTGGTGCAGTTCCCAAAAAAGATGTCTTCCAATTTCAAGCCATCTCGACGAAAGTTTGTCGGGAAACCAATTATGACTCTCATGTGACTAAGCACTCGGTCTTTGCTAAGGACCAAGTTAGGCGACCACCATGAGGTCTTAGTTGAACAGATCCATCAAGCTGCCCCTCCTCCTAGAAGCATACCTATTCCTCCTCCATCTTGGGCTTATTAAAAGCCAGAAATTGCTGCCTTGGCCAGAAAAGGTCATGCACTTCGCCGTGTCTGGATGAGGACGAGGCATACCATCGATATGGCAAGGAAGAAGGCTACTGTATCAGAGCTAAGGAAAGTCCTCCGTTCGGCCAAGTCAGAATTTTTTTATAGACAAGCTCAGTGCAATTGATCCTAACCAGAATCACGGATTTGCGCTCTGGAAATGCACCCGCAACCTTAAAAGACAGAGGTTTCCCTTAAACGTGGTGATGGGACTTGGGCCCACAGTGATTCCGAGATTGCTCAAGTATTTGCTGATGATCTTGAAAATCGCTTTACTCCATTTGAATTTGCAACAAGCGATGAAGTCCAGACAACAATCTCTAGGCTAGGACTTTCATTTGGTCCTCCTGTTACTGTCCGTCCAGTAGACGAAGATGAAGTACGTGGTCATATAAAGCGACTGGTTACTACTAAAGCTCCTGGCATGGACGCGATTGATGGAAAAGTAGCAAAGGCTCTGCCTAGCTCTGTCATTGCACAGCTCTGTCTCCTCTTTAATGCTTGGCTGGACCTTGGTTATTTCCCATCACCTTGGAAACGAGCATTAGTTACAATGGTGGCAAAAAAGGAAAAGACCCATGTTGCCCGGAATCTTATAGGCCGATTAGTTTGCTTCCACTTTCTCCAAGATTTTTGAGCGGATCATGCTTGGTAGACTTCTAGCTATTAACGCCTTTGAAGACGCACTTCCGAACCACCAGTTTGGTTTCCGTAGTCGCCATAGTGCTATCGAGCAAGTGCACAGAGTAATTAACCATGTCCTGGGGGCTTTCGAAGACCACAAATACTGCTCAGCCGTTTTTCTCGATGTTCGACAGGCCTTTGCCGCTTTTGCCTGAAAGGCTCTGGAATCTCGTTGTATCGTTTGTAGATAAAAGGGAGTTTGCTGTAGACATTCGTGGACACCGTTCTGGACTTCGCCCAATTCGTGCTGGTGTCCCGCAGGGAAGCGTCCTTGGCCCGGTCCTGTATACAATTTACACTTCGGATCTTCCAAACCCAGTTGTTCGTGGTACACTCCTGGCCACATATGCAGATGAAACTGCATTTCTTGCAGCTGGTAGCACCACAACTTCTGCGTCCCGACGTGTCCAGACATTCTTAGACGAATTCGAGTGCTGGGCCTCTCGATGGAACATTGCGCTTAATGTTGACAAAACGCAACATGCCACTTTTGCTCTCCGCCCTGGCCGTTCGCGTAGCCTTTACATTGATGGGAATAGGCTCAAGCACGAAGATAAGGTGACGTACCTCGGAGTTACCTTAGACCGTTGCCTTTGTTGGAAGGGACAAATTGATCGAGTTTGTGGATCAGCAAGAACAAAACTTGACAAAATGGACTGGCTCCTTTGTCCAGGCAGCGGCCTATCCCTTGAAGCTAAGGTGCGGCTTTTTAAGGCCATTGTCCTCCCAACCTTAAACTGGGGAATCACTTGCTGGGGCACGGCCTGTGATTCGTCACTAAAAAAGGGTGCAAACATGCATTACAAAGGCTCTCAGGAGGATGCTAGGGGTGAAGTGGCACCATTATGTAGAAAACCGAGTTATGTTCCAGGACACGGGAGTGCCGACGGTAACAGAGACGATTTGCAAATCCTCAAGTCGATACCGGGAACGTTTGCTCATACATGCAAACTGTCTGGCAAGACATCTTGCAACACCACTGGGTCGACGGCGTCTCCGCAGACGACACCCGGCAGACTTATGGATTCTTGGCCGTGACAGACACGGTCGCCTTCTGTAATAACACATCTTGATTAACTTTTGACCACACCTGATTTGCTTAAGTAGAGCACCCGTTACCCGCTTTTTTTGGGATCATTAGAAATAATTTGTTAATACACGAAAACAAGGTCAATCCTTGTGTGGCGTGTTCAATAAACTATAAAACAAAAAAGGTTGGTTTGTGGTGTTGAAATAGTGGCTGCTGCCAGAAGTACATCTTCAAGAGCATCGGTGGAGTAGTCGATCTCCGCTTTGATGTTGAGCTGCGGGGTTAGTTCAATGTGGGAACTTAAATAATTTATATATTTAAGACAGTTGGTTCTGTTCGACGTCAGTCTGTGGGGGTGATTTGTAGTTTCTGGGCTTTGAAGAAGATTTATTAGCACTGACGAATGGTCTAATGAAAGCTCCGTAAGCGCTTTGGCGCTTATTATGTAGCGTGGAATGTTCTTTGTCATAGCAAAATCTATTAAGTCTGCTGGCCGTATGTGGGGCTACTAGGGGAAATAAAGTCCAATTTGTTGCACCTTTTTGTAGTTGCATTTTATAATTACCTTTCTTTGGGAGTCAGAAGGCGTTCCCTGATTAGGATGCTGGTTCCGCTGTGGGCTTTACCATCTGGATTATCTGTGCGGTAGAATGTGTAGCCTCTTATTTGGAAGTTGTATTTGCTTAAACTGTGATATTTCAAGTTTCTGCCGGGAAACACCTTTGGCGTTCCACATGATTATTCGTAGATTTGCCATCCATTATTTGGACTTCTTAGCTGCAAGCAACTGTAACACCATGTTCGGATTTTGAGCCAGTGTTTGCATGGTCGTTTTCATGATGGACATAAATTCCATCATACTTTGTTGCATGGTAACCGTCACAGCTTTCAGTGTCCTTTGTGACTGTTCTAGGACCTACTGAACGTTTCCTAGATTAAACTGGAGTGGCTTTTCCGGTCCTGTTCGAAAGGCATCGTCGTATAAGAAGACCTTCGGGGTATTTAGCTAACCAAATGAGGTTCCCGAAAAATACTTCCGGCGTCGTTTTTGAGCAAGTGTAAACGTTTTGAGTATTTAGATGGCGCGTTGGTGTCACCCGTCGCATCCCGTTTTTCAACTCATTGTAGACCACACAGGCCAGACTGTGCAGTATGTCCTGGTGTGTCCATACTCCAGACAGTTTGTACATTGCACTGGGCCGTGCATTTTATATGGCTCTTCCACCTAAATTCTTCAGTGCAACAGGTATTGCAGGTTATATATGGGATGCACTTCATTTTTCTTCAAGATTCTGCTGTCTGGCTCCAGCTCTACTTTGAAAAGTGGTTGCGACTTTTTGTTCCTGATAATGATATTTTTTTTTGCAGAAAACCCATTTTGTTTGAGGGCATCAATAACCTCATTGGGGGTTACGTCGGGCTCGATCCCAACTTGCAAGCCCTTGCTGCTTTTTAGTTGGTACGTGTAGTAGTTTTTCTAAGCTTCCTTCAGGTATTTAGACGCAGCTCGGAAATGTTTTTCAGTTTGGTGGGTACTTTGGTTTCGGTTGCGCTTCGTGACCCAGTTCTGGTTGAGTTCCAGCTAGGAGGGCAAATCTGTTGTTCTTGGATCTCCCGGGTAATTCGTCGTCTCTTTTAATACAGTTTATTTTTGGCTTATTACGCACCGCGGTGTTCTGCGGGCTAAGCTTACGCTTCATGTGGCTGTAGCAATCTTTGCCCGTCTGTATGACCGGTCCTGCTTGTTGAATATTTTCTTGGTTTCGATTCCGTCATAAAAGAGCCGTTGCAGTAGAAGTTGTTGGTTTTGGTGCCGATTACAGAAGTTATAACGCTGGTCTTGGTTTCGATACCGTCATAAAAGCCGTTGCTGTAAATGTTGTTGGATTTGGTGCCGATTACAGCAGCTGCATGTTACCGATGCGCCAGGGGGGTTTTACAATGAGAACTCCACGCCGTAGCAGTAGTACTAAGAGTAAATAGACTAGGTTAGCACGACTGTGTGTTTGGGTTACTCTTTGTAAACGTTTTGTGCACTTGACTTTCGCGCGTAAAGATATAGGACAATTACTAAAAGTAATGGGCCATTGTATTCTTATATTGAGGGTGATCCGATAAGTGCTTAGCCTCCAAAAGAAAAACGAAAATTTTGGTTATTATAATTTTGGTCAAAAGTGTGCAACGCAGTGAAGGAGACATCTCCGACCCTATAAAGTATGTATATTCTTGATCGCCTCCTGAGTATATATAATTTTGTCCGTCTGTCTGTCCGTTTGTCTGTTTCTACGCGAACTAGTCTCTCAGTTTTAAAGATATCGAATTGAAACTTTGCACACACCATTCTTTCCTTTGCACGCAGTATATAATCCGGATCGGCCGACTATATCCTATAGCTTCGATTTAACTGAACGATCGGAAATGCTATAACTTTCGAGTTTTTAAAGTTAGGAAGTTGGAATATTCTATGGGTTTTATTTTTGGCCAAACAATCCAACCTAATAAATTTCATAATATTCTACTAAATCTTATAGCTGCCATATAACTGAACTTGTGGAAATGCCGTAACTTTGGTGCTTGTAAAGTTAGGAAGTTGGGATTATCTACGGATTTTGTATCAATCCGACCTACCAAATTTCATAAGGATCGGCCGACTATATCCTATAGCTGACATATAACTGAACGATTGGAAATGCCATAACTTTGGTGTTTTTATACCCTTGCAGAGGGTATTATAATTTTGGTCAAAAGTGTGCAACAAAAAAAAGTGACACTTTCCAAATCTGGAGAATACGGTGACTCTTCTGCTTCGATGGCGACCGTCAAAATTTGGTAGCAGTTCGTAGCCCAATTCGCCCAATTGGGATTTGGCGAGGGAGGAGTGTTAGCCGGTGTGTTGTCATGGTGGAAAAGTTTTTTTTTCTACGCCAAATGGAGCCATATTTTCTGCAATTCAGCGGGGAATCGGCCCAATAATTTGGCGTAGTTCAGCCCTGTGACCGTTTTGCCCTTCTCCAGGTAGTCGATGTATATCACACCTTGTGAATCCCAAACAAGAAAGGAAAGCTAACTTCGGGCGGAGCCGAAGTTGATATACCCTTGCAGAATATTCTGTAAATAATATTCTCCAAAATTATTCACATAATGCATTCTAAATACTCATAAAAATCGCAACTTCCTAACTTTAAAATCACCAAAGTTATGGCATTTTCAATCGTTCAGTTATATGGCAGCTATGGGATATAGACGGCCGATCCCTATAAAATTTGGTAGGTTTGATTGATTGGCCAAATATAAAACTCATAGAAAATCCCAACTTCCTAACTTTAAAAACACCAAAGTTATGGTATTTCATATCGTTATATGGGAGCTATAGGATATAGTCGGCCGATCCTTATGAAATTTGGTAGGTCGAATTGATTGGCCAAATCAAAAAGCCATAGAAAATCCCAACTTTCTAACTTTACAAACAGCAGAGTTATGGCATTTCCTATCGTTCAGTTATATGGCAGCTATAGGATATAGTCGGCCGATCCCGGCCGTTCCGACTTATATACTGCGTGCAAAGGAAAGAAGGGTGTGTGCAAAGTTTCAATTCGATAGCTTTAAAACTGAGAGACTAGTTCGCGTAGAAACAGACAGACGGACAGACAGACGGACAGACGGACAGACGGACATGGCTATATCAACTCAGGAGGTGATCCTGATCAAGAATATATATACTTTATAGGGTCGGAGATGTCTCCTTCACTGCGTTGCACACTTTTGACCAAAATTATAATACCCTCTGCAAGGGTATAAAAACGGTGGCCATCAACTTTCCGGCCGATGGGATAGTCTTCGCCTTCTTCGGAGCAGGTTCGCCGGGTGATGTCCACTGTTTCGACTGTTCTTTGGTCTCTGGGGTGTACCAGTGGATCCATGTTTCGTCGACGGACAGGAAACGACGCAGAAACTTCTTCGGATTGCGTTTAAACAGCGTCAAACACTGCTCTGAAATGGTCTCACGCTTGCGTTTGTTCTCCGGAGTGAGCAAAAGCGGCACCCATCCCGCCGATAGCTTTCGCATGCCCAAAATTTCATGCAGCATATGACCCACGTGGGCTTTTGTCATGCCTACTGTCTCAACTATCTCGCGTATCTTTAATCGGCGGTATGCCAATACGAGATTGAGGGTTTTTTCGCCAATCAAATAGCCACCTCTCAAATACGATGAGGTGATTGGCTAGTTGTGTTGTTGCTGGGCTTGGTCACCTCGGGCGACTTAGGATTGCAGTGTCGGCAGCGAACTTAGATGTTGTTAGCTGCTCGTTCGTAGGAATATCCGCTGTATGTAGGACGAACAGAGTAGGCCCAAGTACGCTCCCTTGCGGGACACCAGCTTCAATAATGAAGTCGTCAGATGTGCTTGTGTGCAACCTTACTGCAAAGACTGGGTTGTAAAGATACAACTCAAGTAGATTAAAAGTTTATGTAGGCAAGTGTGTTTTGATCTTATGCATGATCCCATCGAGCCAGACTCGAACGAAGGCTTAAGATTCCTCAATATTGCGTTGCAATATTCCCGATGCTCGAAGGCTGTGCGTATTTCTGATCTTATTCTGTTCGATTGTTCCATGGCTAAGACGGAAGTCATATTGATGTGCCGGGATAACATTGTGTGCTTCCAGTATTATTGTATTATTATGACTGTGAGGGGGTATTTTTCGAACAATTTAGGCAGACACGACAATAAACTTATTAGTCTGTAGTAGCCGAGATGTATGATTCCATTGAAGAGCTTAGAAATAGCCTCAATAGCAGAGTTAGGAAGTTTAATTATCATTTTTGTTGATATTAGGTCACCGCCCGGAGTCTTTTTCGGTATCAGATTCCTAACGACTTTTGCGATCTCCTTTGGCTGAAACAATGTTGGTAAGTGAACTATATCAGAATTGATTTAAGTCAGGAGAAGTGGACCAGTGGCAGAGTTCGGCTGGAAATTGCTTCGGAGATGTGAAGCAAAAGTTCGGGCTCTATCTTCGTCGCTGCGGGCCCAGCTACCTGATCGGAGTGATTGTTTCGATCGGTGGGCTCAAATTTGGGTGAACCCTCCACTGAGCGTTCATTTTTAGCGTCTTTCTTCAAGGCTCGGCTTGGTCTGCAAATGGCTTCCTTAAGATGTTGTTTTGAAAATGTGCAGTACAAACTGTTTAATTTGCAGATTAGTTTTTAAATGGTTGGTTTGTGGTGTTGAAATAGTGGCTGCTGCCAGAAGTACATCTTCAAGAGCATCGGTGGAGTAGTCGATCTCCGCTTTGATGTTGAGCTGCGGGGTTAGTTCAATGTGGGAACTTAAATAATTTATATATTTAAGACAGTTGGTTCTGTTCGACGTCAGTCTGTGGGGGTGATTTGTAGTTTCTGGGCTTTGAAGAAGATTTATTAGCACTGACGAATGGTCTAATGAAAGCTCCGTAAGCGCTTTGGCGCTTATTATGTAGCGTGGAATGTTCTTTGTCATAGCAAAATCTATTAAGTCTGCTGGCCGTATGTGGGGCTACTAGGGGAAATAAAGTCCAATTTGTTGCACCTTTTTGTAGTTGCATTTTATAATTACCTTTCTTTGGGAGTCAGAAAGCGTTCCCTGATTAGGATGCTGGTTCCGCCGTGGGCTTTACCATCTGGATTATCTGTGCGGTAGAATGTGTAGCCTCTTATTTGGAAGTTGTATTTGCTTAAACTGTGCTATTTCAAGTTACTGTAACTCAACTGTAACACCATGTTCGGATTTTAAGCCAGTGTTTGCATGGTCGTTTTCATGATGGACATAAATTCCATCATACTTTGTTGCATGGTAACCGTCACAGCTTTCAGTGTCCTTTATGACTGTTCTAGGACCTACTAAACGTTTCCTAGATTAAACTGGAGTGGCTTTTCCGGTCCTGTTCGAAAGGCATCGTCGTATAAGAAGACCTTCGGGGTATTTAGCTAACCAAATAAGGTTCCCAAAAAATACTTCCGGCGTCGTTTTTGAGCAAGTGTACACGTTTTGAGTATTTAGATGGCGCGTTGGTGTCACCCGTCGCATCCGGTTTTTCAACTCATTGTAGACCACACAGGCCCTGTAGTTTGCTGTGTAATCTTCTTTTGGGGGTCTTTCTTTTTGACAGGGCAGTTAGAGGAATTGTTAAAGTCTTAACAAGGTACGCAGACTGTGCAGTATGTCCTGGTGTGTCCATACTCCAGACAGTTTGTACATTGCACTGGGCCGTGCATTTTATAAGGCTCTTCCACCTAAATTCTTCAGTGCAACAGGTATTGCAGGTTATATGTGGGATGCACTTCATTTTTCTTCAATATTCTGCTGTCTGGCTCCAGCTCTACTTTGAAAAGTGGTTGCGACTTTTTGTTCCTGATAATGAAATTTTTTTTTTCAGAAAACCCATTTTCTTTGAGGGCATCAATAACCTCATTGGGGGTTACGTCGGGCTCGATCCCAACTTGCAAGCCCTTGCTGCTTTTTAGTTGGTACGTGTAGTAGTTTTTCTAAGCTGCCTTTAGATATTTAGACGCAGCTAGGAAATGTTTTTCAGTTTGGTTGGGACTTTGGTTTCGGTTGCTCTTCGTGACCCAGTTCTGGTTGAGTTTCAGCTAGGAGGGCAAATCTGTTGTTATTGGATCTCCCGGGTAATTCGTCGTCTCTTTGGATACAGTTTATTTTTGGCTTATTACGCACCGCGGTGTTCTGCGGGCTAAGCTTACGCTTCATGTGGCTGTAGAAATCTTTGCCCGTCTGTATGACCGGTCCTGCTTGTTGAATATTTTCTTGGTTTCGATTCCGTCATAAAAGAGCCGTTGCTGTAGAAGTTGTTGGTTTTGGTGCCGATTACAGAAGTTATAACGCTGGTCTTGGTTTCGATTCCGTCATAAAAAAGCCGTTGCTGTAGATGTTGTTGGATTTGGTGCCGATTACAGCAGCTGCATGTTACCGATGCGCCAGGGGGTTTTTACAATGAGAACTCCACGCCGTAGCAGTAGTACTAAGAGTAAGTAGACTAGGTTAGCACGACTGTGTGTTTGGGTTACTCTTTGTAAACGTTTTTTGCACTTCACTATCGCGCGTAAAGATATAGGACAATTACTAAAAGTAATGGGCCATTGTATTCTTATATTGAGGGTGATCCGATAAGTGCTTAGCCTCCAAAAGAAAAACGAAAATTTTGGTTATTATAATTTTGGTCAAAAGTGTGCAACGCAGTGAAGGAGACATCTCCGACCCGATAAAGTATGTATATTCTTGATCGCCTCCTGAGTATATATAATTTTGTCCGTCTGTCTGTCCGTTTGTCTGTTTCTACGCGAACTAGTCTCTCAGTTTTAAAGATATCGAATTGAAACTTTGCACACACCATTCTTTCCTTTGCACGCAGTATATAATCCGGATCGGCCGACTATATCCTATAGCTTCGATTTAACTGAACGATCGGAAATGCTATAACTTTCGAGTTTTTAAAGTTAGGAAGTTGGAATATTCTATGCGTTTTATTTTTGGCCAAACAATCCAACCTACCAAATTTCATAATATTCTACTAAATCTTATAGCTGCCATATAACTGAACTTGTGGAAATGCCGTAACTTTGGTGCTTGTAAAGTTAGGAAGTTGGGATTATCTACGGATTTTGTATCAATCCGACCTACCAAATTTCATAAGGATCGGCCGACTATATCCTATAGCTGACATATAACTGAACGATTGGAAATGCCATAACTTTGGTGTTTTTATACCCTTGCAGAGGGTATTATAATTTTGGTCAAAAGTGTGCAACAAAAAAAGTGACACTTTCCAAATCTGGAGAATACGGTGACTCTTCTGCTTCGATGACGACCGTAAAAATTTGGTAGCAGTTCGTAGCCCAATTCGCCCAATTGGGATTTGGCGAGGGAGGAGTGTTAGCCGGTGTGTTGTCATGATGGAAAAGTTTTTTTTCTACGCCAAATGGAGCCGTATTTTCTGCAATTCAACGGGGAATCGGCCCAATAATTTGGCGTAGTTCAGCCCTGTGACCGTTTTGCCCTTCTCCAGGTAGTCGATGTATATCACACCTTGAGAATCCCAAAAAAACGGTGGCCATCAACTTTCCGGCCGGTGGGATAGTCTTCGCCTTCTTCGGAGCAGGTTCGCCGGGTGATGTCCACTGTTTCGACTGTTCTTTGGTCTCTGGGATGTACCAGTGGATCCATGTTTCGTCGACGGTCAGGAAACGACGCAGAAACTTCTTCGGATTGCGCTTAAACAGCGTCAAACACTGCTCTGAAGTTGTCTCACGCTTGCGTTTGTTCTCCGGAGTGAGCAAAAGCGGCACCCATCCCGCCGATAGCTTTCGCATGCCCAAAATTTCATGCAGCATATGACCCACGCGGGCTTTTGTCATGCCTACTGTCTCAACTATCTCACGTATCTTTAATCGGCGGTATGCCAATACGAGATCGAGGGTTTTTTTCGCCAATCAAATAGCCACCTCTCAAATACGATGAGGTGATTGGCTAGTTGTGTTGTTGCTGGGCTTGGTCACCTCGGGCGACTTAGGATTGCAGTGTCGGCAGCGAACTTAGATGTTGTTAGCTGCTCGTTCGTAGGAATATCCGCTGTATATAGGACGAACAGAGTAGGCCCAAGTACGCTCTCTTGCGGGACACCAGCTTCAATAATGAAGTCGTCAGATGTGGTTGTGTGCAACCTTACTGCAAAGACTCGGTTGAAAGATACAACTCAAGTAGCTTAAAAGTTTATGTAGGCAAGTGTGTTTTGATCTTATGCATGATCCCATCGAGCCAGACTCGAACGAAAGCCTAAGATACCTCAATATTGCGTTGCAATATTCCCGATGCTCGAAGGCTGTGCGTATTTCTGATCTTATTCTGTTCGATTGTTCCATGGCTTAGACGGAAGCCAAATTGATGTGCCGGGATAACATTGTATGCTTCCAGTATTATTATATTATTATGCGTGTAAGGAGGTATTTTTCGAACAATTTAGGCAGACACGATAATAAACTTATTAGTCTGTAGTAGCCGAGATGTATGATTCCATTGAAGAGCTTAGAAATAGCCTCAATAGCAGAGTTAGGAAGTTTAATTATCATTTTTGTTGATATTAGGTCACCGCCCGGAGTCTTTTTCGGTATCAGATTCCTAACGACTTTTGCGATCTCCTTTGGCTGAAACAATGTTGGTAAGTGAACTATATCAGAATTGATTTAAGGCAGGAGAAGTGGACCAGTGGCAGAGTTCGGCTGGAAATCGCTTCGGAGATGTGAAGCAAAAGTTCGGGCTCTATCTTCGTCGTTGCGGGCCCAGCTACCTGATCGGAGTGATAGTTTCGATCGGTGAGCTCAGATTTGGGTGAACCCTCCACAGAGCGTTCATTTTTAGAGTCTTTCTTCAAGGCTCGGTTTGGTCTGCGAATGGCTTCCTTAAGATGTTGTTTTGAAAATGTCCAGTACAAACTGTTTAATTTGCAGATTAGTTTTGAAATGGTTGGTTTGTGTTGAGACTAACCGGTTGTGATTATTTCAGAGCTCCCGTATTTAAACAAAAAAAAAAAAAAAAAAAAGTTTTATACAAAATTCTGTTTTTCTGAGTCTTTACGATTTTTCTTTTGACTTTCTTAACAAAACATTTGCCGGCCTTGCCTTCGGTTGGCAGGCCGGCTGCTGCGGTTAACTTCCTTTTCTTTGTTTTTTTTAGTTCATTACGCAAGTACAATGTCAGATGCTGGTGCAGTTCCCAAAAAAAGATGTCTTCCAATTTCAAGCCATCTCGACGAAAGTTTGTCGGGAAACCAATTATGACTCTCATGTGACTAAGCACTCGGTCTTTGCTAAGGACCAAGTTAGGCGACCACCATGAGGTCTTAGTTGAACAGATCCATCAAGCTGCCCCTCCTCCTAGAAGCATACCTATTCCTCCTCCATCTTGGGCTTATTAAAAGCCAGAAATTGCTGCCTTGGCCAGAAAAGGTCATGCACTTCGCCGTGTCTGGATGAGGACGAGGCATACCATCGATATGGCAAGGAAGAAGGCTACTGTATCAGAGCTAAGGAAAGTCCTCCGTTCGGCCAAGTCAGAATTTTTTATAGACAAGCTCAGTGCAATTGATCCTAACCAGAATCACGGATTTGCGCTCTGGAAATGCACCCGCAACCTTAAAAGACAGAGGTTTCCCTTAAACGTGGTGATGGGACTTGGGCCCACAGTGATTCCGAGATTGCTCAAGTATTTGCTGATGATCTTGAAAATCGCTTTACTCCATTTGAATTTGCAACAAGCGATGAAGTCCAGACAACAATCTCTAGGCTAGGACTTTCATTTGGTCCTCCTGTTACTGTCCGTCCAGTAGACGAAGATGAAGTACGTGGTCATATAAAGCGACTGGTTACTACTAAAGCTCCTGGCATGGACGCGATTGATGGAAAAGTAGCAAAGGCTCTGCCTAGCTCTGTCATTGCACAGCTCTGTCTCCTCTTTAATGCTTGGCTGGACCTTGGTTATTTCCCATCACCTTGGAAACGAGCATTAGTTACAATGGTGGCAAAAAAAGGAAAAGACCCATGTTGCCCGGAATCTTATAGGCCGATTAGTTTGCTTCCACTTTCTCCAAGATTTTTGAGCGGATCATGCTTGGTAGACTTCTAGCTATTAACGCCTTTGAAGACGCACTTCCGAACCACCAGTTTGGTTTCCGTAGTCGCCATAGTGCTATCGAGCAAGTGCACAGAGTAATTAACCATGTCCTGGGGGCTTTCGAAGACCACAAATACTGCTCAGCCGTTTTTCTCGATGTTCGACAGGCCTTTGCCGCTTTTGCCTGAAAGGCTCTGGAATCTCGTTGTATCGTTTGTAGATAAAAGGGAGTTTGCTGTAGACATTCGTGGACACCGTTCTGGACTTCGCCCAATTCGTGCTGGTGTCCCGCAGGGAAGCGTCCTTGGCCCGGTCCTGTATACAATTTACACTTCGGATCTTCCAAACCCAGTTGCTCGTGGTACACTCCTGGCCACATATGCAGATGAAACTGCATTTCTTGCAGCTGGTAGCACCACAACTTCTGCGTCCCGACGTGTCCAGACATTCTTAGACGAATTCGAGTGCTGGGCCTCTCGATGGAACATTGCGCTTAATGTTGACAAAACGCAACATGCCACTTTTGCTCTCCGCCCTGGCCGTTCGCGTAGCCTTTACATTGATGGGAATAGGCTCAAGCACGAAGATAAGGTGACGTACCTCGGAGTTACCTTAGACCGTTGCCTTTGTTGGAAGGGACAAATTGATCGAGTTTGTGGATCAGCAAGAACAAAACTTGACAAAATGGACTGGCTCCTTTGTCCAGGCAGCGGCCTATCCCTTGAAGCTAAGGTGCGGCTTTTTAAGGCCATTGTCCTCCCAACCTTAAACTGGGGAATCACTTGCTGGGGCACGGCCTGTGATTCGTCACTAAAAAGGGTGCAAACATGCATTACAAAGGCTCTCAGGAGGATGCTAGGGGTGAAGTGGCACCATTATGTAGAAAACCGAGTTATGTTCCAGGACACGGGAGTGCCGACGGTAACAGAGACGATTTGCAAATCCTCAAGTCGATACCGGGAACGTTTGCTCATACATGCAAACTGTCTGGCAAGACATCTTGCAACACCACTGGGTCGACGGCGTCTCCGCAGACGACACCCGGCAGACTTATGGATTCTTGGCCGTGACAGACACGGTCGCCTTCTGTAATAACACATCTTGATTAACTTTTGACCACACCTGATTTGCTTAAGTAGAGCACCCGTTACCCGCTTTTTTGGGATCATTAGAAATAATTTGTTAATACACGAAAACAAGGTCAATCCTTGTGTGGCGTGTTCAATAAACTATAAAACAAAAAAGGTTGGTTTGTGGTGTTGAAATAGTGGCTGCTGCCAGAAGTACATCTTCAAGAGCATCGGTGGAGTAGTCGATCTCCGCTTTGATGTTGAGCTGCGGGGTTAGTTCAATGTGGGAACTTAAATAATTTATATATTTAAGACAGTTGGTTCTGTTCGACGTCAGTCTGTGGGGGTGATTTGTAGTTTCTGGGCTTTGAAGAAGATTTATTAGCACTGACGAATGGTCTAATGAAAGCTCCGTAAGCGCTTTGGCGCTTATTATGTAGCGTGGAATGTTCTTTGTCATAGCAAAATCTATTAAGTCTGCTGGCCGTATGTGGGGCTACTAGGGGAAATAAAGTCCAATTTGTTGCACCTTTTTGTAGTTGCATTTTATAATTACCTTTCTTTGGGAGTCAGAAGGCGTTCCCTGATTAGGATGCTGGTTCCGCTGTGGGCTTTACCATCTGGATTATCTGTGCGGTAGAATGTGTAGCCTCTTATTTGGAAGTTGTATTTGCTTAAACTGTGCTATTTCAAGTTTGTGCCGGGAAACACCTTTGGCGTTCCACATGATTATTAGTAGATTTGCCATCCATTATTTGGACTTCTTAGCTGCAAGCAACTGTAACACCATGTTCGGATTTTGAGCCAGTGTTTGCATGGTCGTTTTCATGATGGACATAAATTCCATCATACTTTGTTGCATGGTAACCGTCACAGCTTTCAGTGTCCTTTGTGACTGTTCTGGGACCTACTGAACGTTTCCTAGATTAAACTGGAGTGGCTTTTCCGGTCCTGTTCGAAAGGCATCGGCGTATAAGAAGACTTTCGGGGTATTTAGCTAACCAGATGAGGTTCCCGAAAAATACTTCCGGCGTCGTTTTTGAGCAAGTGTACACGTTTTGAGTATTTAGATGGCGCGTTGGTGTCACCCGTCGCATCCGGTTTTTCAACTCATTGTAGACCACACAGGCCCTGTAGTTTGCTGTGTAATCTTCTTTTGGGGGTCTTTCTTTTTGACAGGGCAGTTAGAGGAATTGTTAAAGTCTTAACAAGGTACGCAGACTGTGCAGTATGTCCTGGTGTGTCCATACTCCTGACAGTTTGTACATTGCACTGGGCCGTGCATTTTATAAGGCTCTTCCACCTAAATTCTTCAGTGCAACAGGTATTGCAGGTTATATATGGGATGCACTTCATTTTTCTTCAAGATTCTGCTGTCTGGCTCCAGCTCTACTTTGAAAAGTGGTTGCGACTTTTTGTTCCTGATAATGATATTTTTTTTGCAGAAAACCCATTTTGTTTGAGGGCATCAATAACCTCATTGGGGGTTACGTCGGGCTCGATCCCAACTTGCAAGCCCTTGCTGCTTTTTAGTTGGTACGTGTAGTAGTTTTTCTAAGCTTCCTTCAGGTATTTAGACGCAGCTCGGAAATGTTTTTCAGTTTGGTGGGGACTTTGGTTTCGGTTGCGCTTCGTGACCCAGTTCTGGTTGAGTTTCAGCTAGGAGGGCAAATCTGTTGTTATTGGATCTCCCGGGTAATTCGTCGTCTCTTTGGATACAGTTTATTTTTGGCTTATTACGCACCGCGGTGTTCTGCGGGCTAAGCTTACGCTTCATGTGGCTGTAGCAATCTTTGCCCGTCTGTTTGATCGGTCCTGCTTGTTGAATATTTTCTTGGTTTCGATTCCGTCATAAAAGAGCCGTTGCAGTAGAAGTTGTTGGTTTTGGTGCCGATTACAGAAGTTATAACGCTGGTCTTGGTTTCGATTCCGTCATAAAAGCCGTTGCTGTAAATGTTGTTGGATTTGGTGCCGATTACAGCAGCTGCATGTTACCGATGCGCCAGGGGGGTTTTACAATGAGAACTCCACGCCGTAGCAGTAGTACTAAGAGTAAATAGACTAGGTTAGCACGACTGTGTGTTTGGGTTACTCTTTGTAAACGTTTTTTGCACTTCACTATCGCGCGTAAAGATATAGGACAATTACTAAAAGTAATGGGCCATTGTATTCTTATATTGAGGGTGATCCGATAAGTGCTTAGCCTCCAAAAGAAAAAACGAAAATTTTGGTTATTATAATTTTGGTCAAAAGTGTGCAACGCAGTGAAGGAGACATCTCCGACCCTATAAAGTATGTATATTCTTGATCGCCTCCTGAGTATATATAATTTTGTCCGTCTGTCTGTCCGTTTGTCTGTTTCTACGCGAACTAGTCTCTCAGTTTTAAAGATATCGAATTGAAACTTTGCACACACCATTCTTTCCTTTGCACGCAGTATATAATCCGGATCGGCCGACTATATCCTATAGCTTCGATTTAACTGAACGATCGGAAATGCTATAACTTTCGAGTTTTTAAAGTTAGGAAGTTGGAATATTCTATGCGTTTTATTTTTGGCCAAACAATCCAACCTACCAAATTTCATAATATTCTACTAAATCTTATAGCTGCCATATAACTGAACTTGTGGAAATGCCGTAACTTTGGTGCTTGTAAAGTTAGGAAGTTGGGATTATCTACGGATTTTGTATCAATCCGACCTACCAAATTTCATAAGGATCGGCCGACTATATCCTATAGCTGACATATAACTGAACGATTGGAAATGCCATAACTTTGGTGTTTTTATACCCTTGCAGAGGGTATTATAATTTTGGTCAAAAGTGTGCAACAAAAAAAAGTGACACTTTCCAAATCTGGAGAATACGGTGACTCTTCTGCTTCGATGACGACCGTAAAAATTTGGTAGCAGTTCGTAGCCCAATTCGCCCAATTGGGATTTGGCGAGGGAGGAGTGTTAGCCGGTGTGTTGTCATGATGGAAAAGTTTTTTTTCTACGCCAAATGGAGCCGTATTTTCTGCAATTCAACGGGGAATCGGCCCAATAATTTGGCGTAGTTCAGCCCTGTGACCGTTTTGCCCTTCTCCAGGTAGTCGATGTATATCACACCTTGAGAATCCCAAAAAAACGGTGGCCATCAACTTTCCGGCCGATGGGATAGTCTTCGCCTTCTTCGGAGCAGGTTCGCCGGGTGATGTCCACTGTTTCGACTGTTCTTTGGTCTCTGGGGTGTACCAGTGGATCCATGTTTCGTCGACGGTCAGGAAACGACGCAGAAACTTCTTCGGATTGCGCTTAAACAGCGTCAAACACTGCTCTGAAGTGGTCTCACGCTTGCGTTTGTTCTCCGGAGTGAGCAAAAGCGGCACCCATCCCGCCGATAGCTTTCGCATGCCCAAAATTTCATGCAGCATATGACCCACGCGGGCTTTTGTCATGCCTACTGTCTCAACTATCTCGCGTATCTTTAACCGGCGGAATGCCAATATGAGATCGAGGGTTTTTGTAACGTTATCCTGCATGGTAGCCATTTTCCGGGATCCTGGGCGTGGCTCATCAAAAGCAAAATTGCGACCACGTTGAAACTCGTTTAACCAATTTTTGACGGTCGCCATCGAAGGAGAAGAGTCACCGTACACAGCATCCAAGCGCTCTTTGATTTCGCTGCGCGATTTCCCGTCCAAAAACAAGAATCGAATCGCAGACCTATATTGCTCTTTCTCCATTTTTCTAAAATCCGTGTACACGACCGATTCCACACGCAGTCAGCTAAAATTTCGACAGTAGCCGTCTTCGAGAATGTACTACACGATAGTACATTTTTCTTGCGATAGTGACGCCATCGGGCGGCGAGGCCGGACTGCCCTCGTAGATGTGGGTATAAGTGAATGTTTTAGTATATAATAATAGTTACTTGGGCCAATTCTGGATCGTCTTTCAGGTCCAATAAACCATATTGACTGTAAGATTTTGTCGACATCATAACCTCTTGATACAATATCTGCTTTGTTCTGTTTCGTTGGAACATGCCGCCAAGTAGCTTCACCTGACCACTCTCGAACCTCCGCAACTCTATTCGATACGAATGTGGACAATGAAGATGGATGGGACCGGTTCCAATGGGTCTACTCTGTTCAAAACAAGATAGATCAACATTGCATTCGAAATCCTGGTGTCGATCCTATCAATAGCACCGAACCGTATATAGATGATACGGTGTCGATAATATTTGTTAAAGACGACGCTGACTGTTGCGTTATTTTCGGAAGACTTACCGATGTTGAAGTATTATTCAGAAAAATCAAACATTCGTTATTATCATACACTTTTTTCACTTTTAATTAATAATTTTAGTGTCCCCCCGGGGGATAAATTAGATAGTTTTCTAATAAAAAAGAACGAAAACCTTTGTGGTGGGTAAAATTATAAATTATTATTAATTACTGATGAAAATGCGATGAACTACTGAGGCGATGAACGGAACTGCAGGGTAGTGTTTGTGTCGTTGTATTATGTTGAGATGTTGTGGCAACCATGGGGCAAAGTGATAGGTCAGTCTTTGGCTTAAGTATGCCTATATTACTAAAAACAATGAAGCTATGTCGATTTTGCGCTGCATTGTGCTATCGTTTTAATGACATCTACATATACTGTTGTCCGATTTTGATAAAACTAAAAGCGTAATTATTAAGTAATATATAATTACTATATCTCAAAGGAATAATTTCATAAAAAGAAACACAGCAGAAAATAATAGGGACGGAAATATCTCCCTCATTGCCTTGCAAACTTTTGACTAAAATTATAATACCCTCTGTAAGAGTATACAAAGACTGGAACAAGGCCGACATGAGTGGTACCCCTACTCCTTTTTTGTAGAGTGAATACTTAGCCCCGAAAATAGAGAAATAGAGTAGGACGATGACAACTAAATGCAAAAGCAAGGTTTTGATAAGGCCGACCGTCGTCACGGTGCTTGATCCAGGCGCATCAGTGAGTTTGTTAGGAACGGGCTGCCGAAGGCTAGTGAAGTGGCAAATATTGCACCGTATTATGCAAGGGTGGGAACGGCAAACGGTGAATCTCAGTCGATACAGGCCAGGCCACAGCCAAAGACGCTTATCCGCACCAGAGAACTGAGAAAATACTAAGTCATATTACTACGACAAGATTTATTTCAAGTGTTGACAATTTTCACAGTTAAACTTGCAATGCTCTCCCCTTGGAACTTAAAAAATATTTGTTATCGCAGTAAATAATATAAAAATGTTTCCGAATAAGACAAGGAGTGGACTGTAATTAATCTTTTATTTGGTAGCAAAATCCTCCAATGTTTTGCCGCTGTCGGTCTTTTTCAATTGATATTTCAGTGTCTTAGTGCGGGCCTGTTAGTGGCCATATGTGATAAACTTAACGATATTTACTTTGTCACTATCGATACATTGATGCGATATGTGAGGGGAGTTCCATATTTCTTAGCGTGAGTTAACAAAGAATAATTAAACATAATACTTAATCAACTAATAAGAATAAAAATGGCATTAATCCTGAACCATACCGGCCCCCCTGAAGGACGAGTTCAGTTAAGAGGGAGAATGGCGATCTTAGTGATAGGGCGCTTGTAGACTCCATTGGCCGTCTTGACAGTCACTACTCGGACCTTAGAATTCTGTCCTGGGTGTACTTCTTGGATGCGTCCAAGTATCCATTTCGAGGGCGGAAGATTATGCTCCTTGAGAACAACAAGGGTGCCTATTTCGATGTAGTCTATTCATCTGAGAGTCCAAAAACGAGGGTTCAAGCACCGCAGTGTACGGCTGTCCTACCAAAAAATGGGCTGGAGTTAATGGATCGAGGCTGTGATCGCTGATCGGAGTAAGTGGCCGTGAGTTCAGGATAGCTTTGATTTGGGCAAGAACGGTTGACAGTTTTTCAAAAGTTAGTGCGGCTCCTCCTACGACTCGGCGCAGACGCAGCTTGATTGACTGGACGCCCTACTCACACAATCCGTCAAAGTGTCGTGCGGACGGGGGTATAAAGTGGCAGTTTATGCCTTCGGATGACAGGAAACCGGCCAATTTTACATCCTTAGCTCGCTCTTGGGCTATGGTGTTTTGCGACGGGCACAAAAACGTTTGAACGCAGCAAAAAAAGGCCTGCGTTGTGAGATCGCGTACGACTTCTATGTGCATAGCTTTTGTGGCCAGGCACACAAATAAGGCAAACCAGGCTTTGCCTATGCGGGGAGTACGACCTTTGGTTTCCTTGATTGAGATGGGTCCCGCGTAGTCCAGACCAGTGTGCCGGAAAAAAGGATTTTGTTATACGCGTGGAAGGGGTAAATCCGCCAGGATTTGCTGACTTGTGACACGAAAGACTTCCTTGCGTATTATGTTCCGGGCTCCCATTATCCAGTATTGCTGGCGAACTTGATGAAAAGTGGCGTCTACTCCAGGGTGCAAATTAGCCTTGTGAACATAGCGCACAATCGGCAAGGCCCGCGGTGATTCCTTGGCGACGATAATCGAATGTTTTGCGTTAAATGATAACACCGATCGGTCAATACTCTGATGCGCAGTAGTGCGGAAGCATCCAAAATAGCTTCTCTCGGGCGTATTGCAAGTCTTTAGCTGTTAGGTATCCGCTGTGAGGTTCAATCTGGAATGGTAAGTTATTAGTATGATTGGTTGTCGAAAAACATAGCTGACAACGCGCAGTAGTTGATTCTAAGAAGGAAGTTTATAGATTAAACTGTCGATAATATCCGGATGTGAATTCGCTTTCAGAGTAAAGTTTAGTTCCTTGTATAATTCTTCACAAAGTACAGCTGGGTGCAGCTGCATAGTTAGTTTTTTTGGTGGCGGTCGGCCAACGAGACTCCGACTCCACTAATCAGCTTGGACCCTTCCACCATAGGTCGTGGTCAAGCAGTGTTGATGGAAGCAGCCCTCGGGAAGCGCAATCAGCCGGGTTGTCTTCCGAGCGTACATGATTCCAGCAGCATCTGGGATACTCTTTTATGATTTCGGCGGTTCTATTACACACGAACGAGCTCCATCGTCGAGGTGGAGCGGACAGCCAGTGGAGAACGATTTCAGAATCCGTCCAACAAAAGGTAGCTGTAATTGGAATCGACAAAGACGACTTTATAAGAGTTAACAATTTAGTTAGTAAATGAGCAGGTGAGTTCTAATCTCGGTATAGAAATTGTTTTTATTGGAGCTCCCCGAGTCTTGCCAGCGAATAGTGTGACCCAGGTTCCGGCGTCCGTTGTTACCCGACTGTATACAACGGGTCCGACTGCTTGTGAAGAGGCGTCCGAAAATCCGTGCAGCTCAATTGATTTCCGAAGGTCTGGCAATGTATCGAGGGATTCGACACTGAGACAATATTGGCAGCTCGCTCGCTAAGATTCTCCACCTCCTCGTAATGTGTTCATTCAAAGATGAAGGTACTAGTGGATATTGATGCAGATAGTCCTCCGCCAATTGTTTAAGGACCCTTATTGCCAAAAAAAAGGAGATGGTGACGGTTAACAACCGATAGTGTTCAATTCTTTCCTTTTCGTCATTTCGCCAAACAATCCGCTGAAAATCGGTATGCGCTTGGGCTACCTTTATGCCCCGAAACATCACACAAGGGTCCTGAACCTACAATTACCCAACCAAAAATTGTGTTAAGTGCGAATGTATTAGGTTTACCTATCAATTTTCGTTGGCCTGTGAAGAAACTCTAAAGTTGATTCGATCCGATTATGACATCGATATCTGCCGGGGTGGCGAAGGGGGGATCGGTCAAAGCTAGTCCTTGTAGAGCTTCCTAATTACTAATGTGTAATTATTCTGCTGACACTGACGTGGTTAAGGAACTCATAATCAGCACCTTTATCTGCTGGACATCCGTCGAGACTCGGGATTGCAATTGTATTTTTGCACACCCTCGAGTTACGCCAGCGGCTTGTGTAGAATGCCCAATCACCAAAATACGTGCGTGGGTACGAAGTGCGCCGATGCGTTGAATGAAAGCCTCTGTGGCCAAAGTAATAGTTGATTCCTAATCCAGCAGCATTCGGCCAAACGTCTGGCGTCCACAATTGTCCACCACCTGAGCTAGTATGGTAGGCGTCAGAGTCTACGAACGAGCAAAAAATGCAGTCTCTACCGAAAAATTCGAAAGCCCAGTTGTCGATGCTTCGGTTGTTGTAGAGCTGCTCTCCAGTGTAGTAGTTGGATGGGGTTCACGTTCCCCTTGTGAGACGAGATGTACCAAAGTGTGGTGTGATCCTTTGCAGAGTCGACATCTGAATTTCGAAGTGCACTGCCTGGTAACATGTTTGGGGCTTAGACAGTTAAAACACAATTTGTCTTGCTTTACAACTGATCGGCGATCGAATATGCCCAACGATAAAAATTGAGTGCACGTCATAATTGAATGCGGCTGTGTGCAAACACTAGTCCTTCCTGACGAGTTCGAGGCATGTCTCAAAATTGAGGCCAATCTTCGTAATTGCCTCGAATGGTAGGAATCCGGATCTTCTCAAACCTTAAGTCCGTGTGGGTGTGTGACTCTCGAACCTGCTCTAAAAACTGTGTTTGCGAGGCTACAAGCTGTACTTGCGTGGCAGCCAGGCGCTCAAGTTGATCCTCTGCGTTAGCGATTGCGGTGGACGAATGAGGTGCTGCTCGTTTCCTCTCTGCTATAGCGTTGGATAGAAGGGCGTGCACTTCATACTACTTGTTTTCGTATTCCTGAATATCGTCCGTTTCTAACCAATCCTCTGCCTCCGAGAGGAAGTATAGTTCCGCAGACAGCTTCATGAACTGGTCGAATGTTTCTATAATACGGCGGAGATGATGTTCCAAAGTGTCCAGGGATGTTACGGCTGATACAAATTCCGAAGCACGACCATGTGCATGTTATCCAAACCATAAATATTCATAGCTTATGAGTTTCATAAACAAATTTCCAATCGTAGCAACCGCTGAAAAATCTAAGCTTCGCTAGCAAAATCTCCCCTCACTCAAACCGGCCACATTCGGGCTATTATAAACAAATGACCCTTTCCAATCTTAGCAACCGCTGGAAATTCTAGCTTCGTTAACAGAATCTCCCCTCACTCAAACCGAGCCCTGTGAGAACCACATCAGGCCTACTGTAAACAAATGACCCCAGTCATAAACAAAGCTTCCAAATTTTCCACTTAGGGTCCGATCTAGTCCGAGCCAGTTGCTAACCAAATTTTTGTCAAATAATCAATTTATTGAGTTTCAATTACTTCTCAATTATTTCATCAGCCAATTGTCCTACTCTCTTAACTTTGCCTAATCTCTTTTAATCTCCTCTGAGCAAGATTCTCTTAAGCCGAGGTTTCATGATTAATATTTTATCAAACTAAGGGCAGTTCTTTTTTGGAGACGACTCGATCGGTCGTGAAAATCAAATCGAAAATATAAGACTATGTTAAGTGACTTGTGAAAGTGAATTTAATAAAATAAAAGGTGAACATCAAAATAAAAATAAAAAATTAATTTTTTTATAAAAAATTATCAACTAATAAATTTAATTTGCACGTGTGACTTGCGCCTTGCAGAATCCAGGCTGTTGGTTCACTGATTGCAGAGACATGGCAGCACAATGAGGTTATGTCTGATTTTCACCAAGTTTTTAATTAGGAGCACGAGGATTTAAAAAAAAAATGTTATTGTAAACACAGAGACCGAGCAGATCCGGCTCGAAGGACCAAATGTTTCCGAATAAGACAAGGAGTGGGCTGCAATTAATCTTTTATTGGGTAGCAAAATCTTCCAAAGTTTTGTTGCTGCCGGTCTTTTTCAATTGCTATTTCAGTGTCTTAGTGCGGGCCTGGCAATACGTAATAAACTTAACGATATTTACATTGTCACGCTGTTCCCTATTCTTAGCGGGAGTTAACGAAGAATAATTAAACATAATACTTAATCAACTAATATGAATAAAAATGGCATTAATTCTGAACCAAAAATAAATAACTATGAATTTATAACACACCTGTTGTATATTGACAATGTTATGAGGGTGGAATGCAATTTTATCTGTTTAATAAAAATAAAACTTCTGAACAAAATAGCAGCAAATTGTAAAATTATCTTTGTTTCTGTTTTTCCATCGCTTAAACTTAACCAGTACCGCTAGTATATTTTTTCATAATTTTAGTACTTTACTACTCAATTGTCTTCACACAAAATCAACAAGAATCCTGACTTGTTTGTTTGAATTTAAGGATGAATTGACAATTTCATATCAAAGGGCTTCGCTTTTTCTTCTTTGCCTTTAATTTTTACAGGCCAAATAAAAATCAAAGAGCCACGGAAAATTGCATAGGGACCCGATTATTTGCATCCTTTAAGAAAGAGGTTTTTATGGCTTACAAAAAATTGTTAGACACCATGATTATTTGTCATGCGCGCAATGACTCTCGGAATTTGATGTGCTCTATGAATTGCTGACCTAGTACGAGACGAAAATAAAGACCATTGGCAGCTACAAAAGAAATGAAGCTATTAAAGTAGCATGATTATTTGTCATGCGCGGAATGACTCTCGGAATTTAATGTGCTCTATGAATTGCTGACCTAGTACCAGACGAAAATAAAGCCCACTACGTACGAGGACGAAATTCAAGCACACTACGCAGACAATCTCATTGGCAGCTACAAAAGAAATTAAGCTATTAAAGTAGCATCTGTATTTTAATTATAGGAGCTATATGATATAGGCAAATAGCAAAAAAACATTTGGGTGCTCCTAAATAATAGTCCCGAAACAAACTTATGTTTCATTTGACACATACATTTTAATACAAATGTCTTGAATAACAGTATATGTGAGTAGGACGTAGTCCTACGTTTATTAAAATGGTTCATTAAAGGTTGTTCTTTTACTGCTTGCTTTTCAACTCGCGAATTGCCACCCCATTGCGGTTCAATGTTCGGTTCGTAGCAAAAAATACAAAAATCTATTGCTTGGCGACATTTTGAGTATGTATCCTATCTGCGAGGGTATAAAAAATCATTGCCCACCTTCAAAAAATAGTTAGTTTTGACAGAATTAAAATAAATCGTTTGCCTACCTCTTAAAGCAGGCATTTTATAACAATGTCTCCTTCACTGCGTGGCAAACTTTTTACTGAAATTATAGTCCCTCTGCAAGGGTATATGAACCGGTCTCTTTGAACAGGTAGTTTTAAATCATTTGCCCTCCTCTTAAAAATAGTTATTTCGAAAAAAAGAATACAAATGTAAAAATAAAAAATTGGTTTACCCACCTCTTAAAAATAGTTAATTTTGGCAAAAACAAGTTTTTCCACCTTTTAAAACAGGCATTTCTTTTTGTCCACCCCTAAAAAATCGGTATTTCGCAAAAATAAAAAAAAATAATTGCCCATAACATGAAAAGTAAGATTAAAAAAAAATTTGGCCACCTCTTAAAAATAATTTATTTTAGCAAAAAAAAACGTTTGCCCACCTCTTACAAAATACAATTTTAAACAAACATATTTTGCCCACACCATAAAAATCATTATTTCCCAAAAATAAAAGATGCCCATGTTTGCCCATCTCGTAAAAAATAAAGAAATTAAACAAAAAATCGTTTGCCCAGCCCTAAAGATAGTTAATTTTGACAAAAAATCGTTAAAGATGATATTTTAAATCGTTTGGCCATCCCATAAATAAAAGAAAAAGTTTTCATAATTATTGGTATTATCTTAAGTCTGGTGTTCCACTAAAATTAGCATACCTTTTAAGCAAGATCCTTTCTTCTTATCATAAAGTTCGGCATAGATTCACTGACGAGCAAAACGGTAACACGAGTTCAATACTCTAACTTCAAAGGGGTGTACCTTATGTTCTAATTTATGCACGCTAAAAACTTTGTCTTGTTTTGTAAGTATATTCATACACTACGTTTTTAGAGGTTTTTTTTATAATAGGTGTACAACATGCTGGAGCAAACTTTAAAATAAGTCAAATGTAACAGTTTTGCACTGCGGTCATTTTGTAACCAAATATTTTTATTACAAATTTGTTTATAATGTGTCCACAGCCCTTTTAACTTATTAGGTTCTCCTACGCGATATCGCATACTTTGGGTGTAGCGTTGCACCAATTGGGGGTGAACAGCATAGCTTATGTCCTATCACTTGAAGGAAATGCATATTTCGCCATTGGCGATTTTAGATGTCTACATAAATTTGTTAATTGGATTCAAATCCGAAGATTGTGGTGGCCACTTCATGGACTGAAATTTTTGTTTTTAAATCCAACTTTTTACCAAAAGAGACGTATGCTTTGGGTTATTGTCTTGCTAAAAAATGCATTTTTCAGTAGAAAAAATCGTATTCCGGATGACTTCTGGAAGATTTTTTTTTTTAAATGCTCAAATATGGTTTCTTTCGCATTTTTGCATCGATTAATAACACGGAGCCAACTCCATTTTTATGGATGCATCCCAAGACCATAATTGAGCCGACGGTTTGCCGCTCATTACTTGCTGACTGGATTGTGGGATCTCTGATCCAAATCCATGAGCGACCATCTGACTCAAATCGATTAATTTTGAATTTGTACGACCATATAAACTTGAAAACCAAAAAAATTTTGGAATAATTTGCATTTTTAGATGGACTAATAAAACTAGACGAAGCGAGGTTATGCTGTTTTAGGTTTTACTATATCAATAAGAACGGACGCTATACAGATTGTCTATGCTGACTGATTTACACTTAAATTTAACACGCAAGGGAATGAAGAAGATCAATATACGAATGCAATTATTATATTTTCTTTCACACATTTTTTAGCAGTGTTGAAAGGCCTTTCCACGACGTTAAATGGATTCTAGTGATTCGAGTTTCCTTTGCTTATTTCCTGTTTTATTGGTTTATGTGATACATAAAATCTTAAATTTCTACTAAATAAATTTCTACTGCATGCAAAGGAACGAAGGGTGTGTGCAAAGTTTCAATTCGATATCTTTAAAACTGAGAGTCTAGTTCCCGTAGAAACAGACGGACAGACAGGCGGACATGCTTATATCAACTAAGGCCTAGATCCTGATCAAGAATATATATACTTTATAGGGTCGGAGATGCCTTCTTCACTGCGTTCCACACTTTTAACCAAAATTATAATACCCTCTGCAACGGCATAAAAATTCCCCTCGCGTAAATATATTAATTTAAATAAAAACAAAAAGTGTTTTGATTATTTTTAAGTGGTTTTTCCTTACTCGAAAAATAGTTAATAGGGCAATTTCAAAAGTAGCAAGATCATACATCTCTCGTTGACGACCCAAGCTGAAGAACTTCTTAAAAATTTAACACTCTACCTAAATAGAAAAATTAATGCCTGTAACAAGTTGGGTCGACTAAAATATACTTTTTGAAATTTAAACAGCTAAATAGTTTGCTAATTTTTTGCCCATGCTTGCCCACTTTTTATTATGTCTTGCAAATACGAAATCTTCGAAAATGTTCGGAAACATAAAACTTGACTTTCTCAAATTTTTTTAATCGGAAGAGAATAGTTTGCTTACGATTACCACTCTTTTAGAATTAATAAAAAAAAATTTTATATGATCAATTTTTATGTTTTGATCATATAAGCCTGCAGAAAAAATCGATTGCCCACCCCTTTAAAACCAATATTTTGAAAAAATAAAAGATGCCCAAAGTTTGTTTAAATTTACCCATCTCGTTAAAAATAAGAATAAAAAAACGTTTTCCCACCTCTGAAAAATAGTTTATTTTGACAAAAACGTTTTCCTACCTCTTAAAACGGGCCATTTTTAACAAAAATCGTTTCTTTATTTCGAAAAAATAAAAACAATACAAAAGTAAGATTTTAAAAAAATGTTGACCACCTCCACAAAATAGTTAATTTTGGAATTAAACGTTCAGGCATTTTAATTCGTTTGCCCACCCTGAAAATTTAGATTAGTTTTTTAAATATCAAAAGAACCAAATAGTTGGTGGCTAAAATTTTAATTGGCAAAACAAAAGCAAGGGAAAAATTAGTACGTCTGTGCGGTTCAACTAAATTTCAACGATTAGTTATAAATTTAGGCAAAGGTTGGCAAAGGCGGGGAGATTCAAAAAGATGCCCATTTTTGCCTATCACTTGAAAAGTAAAATTACAAAACAAGAAAGGAAGCAAGCCGAAGTTAATATACCCTTGCAGTTATTACAAACCGACTACATTTCGATTTTTATTCCTGTCGATTTTGCTCTGCATTTGGCCATCGTTTCTATGGCAGCTATTGTTGTCCGATTTTAATTTAATTAAAACCGTAATTCCATAATATTTAAATATTACCAAATCCCAAAGAAAAATAAAAGAATTAAAAACAACAAAGATACAATTTTTTTAAATTTATTTTTTCGATTGTTCCTTTGGAATCTATAAGATATAGTCGCCCGATCCAGCTCGTTCCGACTTATATACTACCTGCAATAGAAAGACAATTTTTGGGAAAGTTTCAAGCAGATAGCTTAAAAACTGAGGGACTAGTTTTCGTAGAAACGGGCGGATGGACAGACGGACAGAAGGACGGACGGACAGACGGACTTGGCTAGATCGACTCTCCTGGTGATGCTGATCAAGAATACAAATTAGAATTATAAGTGAGTTGTAATTTTCGAGGTACGCCTGCTGATGCCGGAGGGTCCCACGCAGCGGTCACACTCCTTAGGAATAGGTTGGTGGTACGGGAAGGCCGGTTTGCCGGTGATCCTCTAATCCAGAATTTATGGAGATTACGTTGGACTGCCCTTCTTACCTGCTGGCCTAGAGACTCTGACAGTATTTTAGGTAATTAGAATTTAACGGCTGATAGCCGGAGTTTTATTTGTATGAGCTTATGCTCTTTATTCAATGAATGCCACATTTGAACTGAACTTGAAGCTTACAAAAAAAAAACTCATAGCGGCCACTTCAATGGGTAGTGTTTGCCGGCTATGCATGAGCTTCCTGCCAGGCGCTGTGTCAGCAATCTGGCCGGAGCGAGCCTTCGGACGATCGGTTATTGCCGTAACTGCCGGACTGTAAGATTTTAACGGACGCAATGAACAATACATCTTTAATAGGAGTCTCGGTGGGCTCCCCCATCCACACATTTTCCAGGTCTGCATGATCTAATATGCTTAGACTCACAACAGTTTATAATGTTAATATATTAAAAACAAGATATTTATTAGTGGCCATCAGCCACGGTTAAATTGGTTCTTTATTCTTTTATGTTCAAAATTCGAATGGAATTACAAAAAGCTATTCGCGGCTGCGCTGCCTACAAACATTGGCAGCGGCCGTCATGTATTTTCAAAGTATATATGCTCACATATGTATTTGGCTGATAACAGCGAGAGCGCGAGAGAAGTTACATATGCATTAATTGTATGTGTCTGCAAGCCATGGGATTTGCTGACACTTGCGCTTCCTATAAGTTGGCTGCACGAGTTTTCTGTATTCGTTTAAGTGCACTGTAACACAATGTTGGTATCGGTACAGTGATACATGCATACTACATTAAAGCACAGCATGATTTTTTTGACGGCCTGATTGACATATCCCGAGTAAACAATGTTGGAAATTCACTAGGTCTTGATTTGTGTTTTGTATCAAATCCTGAAGGTGTGTTTCTGTCCAGAGTAGCACCACTCACGCAACCTGAAGATCCATATCACCCTACAATCGAACTTTCATTTGACAAGGGTGGAGTTATAGAAGAACAATCAGAAAAATGAAGCAAACGAATACATTGTTTTCACAAGGCAAACTTTCTGAGGCCAAATAATTTTATTTCTGGCTTTAATGCGTCTGATCTTTACTTGTGCAATATTATGTACGATGCAGTTATTTTTTTTTAATAATGCAATAAACTAATTGTTTCATTCCTGTGTTCCGTGGCACTATCCGTCAATTTTCAATAAATCACCTTGGTTTAGCAAAGAGTTGACACACTTAAGAAATGTAATGTCCAGACTTTTTAGGAAATATAAAAATATCGGATCTCAATATGTTTTAACAAGATATTTAAGTGCTCGGTCAAGATTTACCGTGCTTAATGCTCAGTGTTATAATAGACTCTCACGACCCGAAACAGTTTCTTAACTTCGTAATAATAACTCAAGTAATAACCCGCTCTTCACAGTGAACGGTCGTGTTTTTGTTTTGCGCTCCAAATTTTAATTTTTCTTGTTGAAACCACCGGGCTTTACTTAAGGATTTATAGGATTTATCGAAATCGCTTTTTAAGTTATTTAGAACCTTATATAATTCACTCCATTCCATTATAATATGGATGTGAATTATTTTTGGATACTACTTAAATGCTAGTTCTACCTAATATGTCATGATCACTTCGAATTGTTCTCACATGAACACCTGGGAAAGTGCTCAATACCATTGCTTTTTGTTTATTAGAGCAATGTATTAAAGGAGAGAATTCTAAATTATATGTTGTCATATAAAAATTTTCTAACTCATAGATAGTAATCGAAGTCGTTGAAACCAGTGTTATTATTTTTTCGCTAAAATTTGGATCCCTCATATAGGTATTGATAACTACCTTTACGTTTGTCATTCTTTTACTGATCTACCTAAATTTGTGACCACAAAAGAATATATAATAATGTTTATATTTATTTTTTTATTTTATTTTAATTATATTAGATTTCATTTTATAATTTTGTTTTAGCTGTCAATAATACTTGAAATTATAAAAAGGCAAGTTTTTTTTTCGTATATAAATTTTTTAATTTATCCAGGTCATTTGCTCGACTCTGGAATCTCTTCTTTAAACATCTATTGTGTAATTTATAGAGAGTTAGGAAAACACTTGCTGACATTATAATTACAATTATTATTAATAAAATTGTTATCGTTTCCAGAACAATTTTTTGAGATTCTACTTTGTTAACGACGTTCGCCGTTGAATCGAAAACTTTTGTGTATACTAAACTCATCTTGGGAAAATTTTCCAAAAATCTATATTTTATGACAAATATGTATGGCGAAATATTATTTTCAAATTCTTTTACTTTAATTATACTGTTATAATTCATGAATCAAAATTAGGGAAATGAAGAAAAATGGTTTAGTGATTTTTCACATGGCAGATTTACAATTTGTCGCTCTATATAATTAAAGCCTTAACAGAGGTTAGTAATTTCCAAGCAGCGCTTTCGCGCATCGGCTTGAGTTAGAAATATTAAATTAATGGCAACTAGGGCGTTGCCATAATTGCAGCCTTTGTTGCGTTACTTTGATCATTTGCAAAGTTCTCGTTCGATGACGGCCAGATTTTCTTTATGCGTGTCAATTTCCTCAGGGGTTGTAGCAATTTTTATTAATTAATTTCCTTTTTTGAAGAAGTTTGATCCTGTGTCCGCTCCTTTTTGTCTTTTTTGGTGTTTTTTCTTCTCGTTGCGTGCCCTGTTCTTAGCTATTGAGAGAGGGCGTGGTCCATCGTTGGGACACAACCGGAGAGCTTCTTGTAGGCTCGGTTCGTCCCTTTGCTCAATAGGAGCAGGTGCCTCCCACGAGGGTGAAGAGGGCGGATTGCCTTCCGCACTCATATATTTCCAGTTTTGGTGTAGAAGGATTTGCCATTCCTTCCACACTTGTTGATTTTCTCGTTCTGATGTCCAGCCGCCACCACTGCCGTCGCCGCCGCAGGCACCACGGCTATCCCAGGCACCACGGAGCGGAGACACCACCGCCTCCACCGCCGCCGTGGGTGCCAACGCCATCGCCGTTGCCAGCAAAACGGCTCGGTGGGAAGCCGGAGTTCTGGGAGAAGGGGCGCTGGGTGTGGCCGACAACAGAAGGGCCAGCCGCACGGCCGCCCAAAGTCGCCAGGCTGATGTCGTGCCCGCGGTCCCCACCAGCCAGGCCGTCAGTAAGCCGCCAACATTCGGCGGACAGCAGCCGCTGGCAGGAGATTGCCGAAGAAGAGTGGCCGCCCAGGGTGGCAGCCGAGGCCAACAGGCAGCGGGAAAATTCGAATTGCACGCAGGGAACTGGGAACTGTCTGGGAAATGGGAACTGGGAACTATCTGGGGAACTGGGAACTGTCTGGAGAACGGGGAACTGTCTGGGGAACAGGGAAACAGTCTGGGGAAATAATCTTTCAAGGTGCTGCATGGAAAAGTCTTTTAGGGAAACAGTCGCGGGAAAATTCAAGTCTTTCAAGGAGCTGTACGAGTAAAATCTTTAAGGAGAACAGTCTGGGGAAAGGTTAAAGTCACCACTTTCATTACGTTTCCGAAGGAAGGGGGAAATGTGAGGAGTCATAAACTTCCCACAAATCCCGATGCAGGAGATCGGCCTAGCAACAGCGGAGGAGGCGAGAAAGCCGGAGAAATGAAAGGCATCCAGGTCAAACGGGAAACATTCGGACCTTGGACCCTCCTATGGCAAGGGCAACGAGGTCATACGGTGAATTGGCGGACTTCGGACCCGCCTAAAGAGGACACACCGTGAATTAACGGTACCTCGATGGACCTTGGACCCGCGCCCGGCAAGGGCAACGGGGTCATACGGTAAATTGGCGGACTTCGGACCCGCCCAAAGAGGACACACCGTGAATTAACGGTACCTCAGTGGACCTTGGACCCGAGGGAAATGACGGCACCTACAGCGCCTATAAAAAGGACGGCGCAAGCGCAGCTGGGAAGAGTACGAGTGGGAGAATCAGAGCGAGTGCGTGAACGCGGAATAAGTAAACATCGAAACCGAAGTGCCCAAGGATCAAGATCGAAAAGTCAAGACGCCGATCGACGACAAGTCTACAAGGCTGTGGCTACAACGGTGAGATCCAACGGTGCTAGGTCGTGGTAAAGTCAAACTTAGGGAGTCCTTGCACGGTGTCAGGCGATAAAGGTGGCTAGGCGATAAGGGAGAACTCTGTTCTACCTGCTAGACGATACACCTTGCCGACAAAGTCCAGGCTGAAGCCAGGCGATAAAGGTGGCTAGGCGATAAGGCGTAACTTCGGTTCACCTGCTATACACCTTGCCGGCCCCGGTAGGGAAGCTCGCACATCCAGGGTTTTGGTGGAGTCGTCCCGATCTCAGTCACCCGGAGCAGCAAGCCGAAGCAACGCAGTAGCAGGCCAGGGGCGACGCAGCGGTAAGCCAGGAGCGACGCAGCAGCACGCCAGGAGCAGCGCAGCAGCGAGCCAGGAGCAACGAAGCAGGAGACAGCGACAACGGGCAGCAGATAAATAGCAATAGAGCTATATTGTAGAGAAACAATAAACCAGCACCAACCTAATCATTTCTGGCGTTATCCTTTGGTCACGGGCGGTCACTCAAGATAAATTTGGTGGAACGAACTCACAACATCTCTGAGCTAGCCGCACGTTTACGTAGCGAGCAGAAATAAAGAATCAGGTCGTTACACTAGGGCATTGGCATAATTGCAGCCTTTGTTGCGTTACTTTGCTTTTCTGCAAAGTTCTCGTTCGATGACGGCCAGATTTGTGCGTGTTATTTTCCTCAGGGGTTGTAGCAATTTTTACTAAGTCCTTTTTGTCTTCTTTGGTGTTTTTATACCCGTTACTCGTAGAGTAAAAGGGTATATTATATTCGTGCAAAAGTATGTAACAGGTGGAAGGAAGCGTTTCCGACCCTATAAAGTATATATATTCTTGTTCAGGATTACTAGCCGAGTCGATCTAGCCATGTCCGTCTGTCTGTCTGTCCGTCTGTCTGTCTGTCCGTATGAACGCTGAGATCTCGGAAACTATAAAAGCTAGAAGATTGGCATTTTGCATGTAGATCTTAGGAGTTCATACGTAGCGCAAGTTTGTTTCAAAATGGTGCCACGCCCCCTCTGACGCCCACAAGCCACAAGCTGTGGCAACAGTTTTGATGCTATTATGAAAATTTTTATTGATATGTATTTGATTTGTCAATACCTATCGATATGCCTAATAAAAGTTTGCCAAGCCCAATCTAACGCCCAAAAACCCGTTAAACTCTTAAGCCTGGCTAGCGCCTACATTTCCGCCTTTTATGGCCCGTGGTACCAATGCAATACAAAAGCGCCATCTAACGGATGACTTTGGAACAGCTGGCCAAGGTGCTCAACAGAGTCAACGTTAATTCTCGATAAGGATTTCTATTAAAGGAAACTACGATGGTTTTCATTTGTCAATACCGAACTATATCCCAAGAACTATGCAAATCAAATCAAGTTAGCCAAATTGGAGGTATGAGTCAAACAATGACGTATGTGTGTATGTATGCAAGCATTGCACTCAAAAACATAAACATAAACACAGCTGTTGGTGCAGGACAAAAGCTGCCTGCGCTAAAGAAGCGCTGGTGCTGATGCTCGTGCTGTAAAGCTGCCAGCTCTAAGAGATCGCCGAATTCAAATTGTCGAGGCACTCGACAATAGCGTTCTCACTTGTGTTCTTCTCGTTGCGTGCCGTGTACTCAGCTATTGTGAGGGGGCGTGGTCCATCGTTGGAACACAACCGGAGAGCTTCTTGTAGGCTCGGTTCGTACCTTTGCTCAATAGGAGCAGGTGCCTCCCACGAGGGTGAAGAGGGTGGATTGCCTTCCGCACTCATGTATTTCCAGCGCTGGTTGATTTTCTAGTTCTGATGTCCGGGGCCTCTGGACTCAGGCGGTACCGGTGCCAGTCATCGCACAGGTTTTGTTTGTTGTTCCCGATTTTTGTTGGTGTTTTTATTTTCGATTTATATGATGTTGTTGTGGTTTAGACTTATATTTTTGTTGTTGTTGTTCATGTCGTGGTTATATACGAATTTTTTTGTATTGTTTTATTATTTCCTCCGTTTTATTTCTTGTTGTATTTATATTATTTGTTATATTTGTACCATGTTGACACACACACACACATTTCTCATATTTGTTAGTCAACCACAACAACCTTTGTCACGGTCGCCATGTTGTATTAAAGGTTATAATGTTAATATATTAAAAACAAGATATTTATTAGTGGCCATCAGCCACGGCCAAATTGGTTCTTTTTTCTTTTATGTTCAAAATTCGAATGAAATTACAATAATCTATTCGCGGCTGCTCTGCCCACAAACATTGGCAGCGGCCGTCATGTATTTTCAAAGTATATATGCTCACATATGTATTTGACTGATAGCAGCGAGCGCAAGAGAAGTTGCATATACATTCATTGTATTTGTCTGCAAGCCATGGGAATTTGCTGACACTTGCGCTTCCCATAAGTTGGCTGCACGAGGTTTGTGAATTGTTGAAGTGTAAAATGACACAATGTTGGTTCTCGCTACAATGATACATGCATACTACATCTCCCTCCTTTTGAGAAATAACGTAACGTAATAAAGTTATTCCCTAAAGAATATTTTTTTTTAAATGTAATAAAATGAAAGTATTCATAGTTATTTAAATTATAATCTAGAACTTATATATTTGAAAATTTAAAGATTATTGATATTGTTTTGTATCATAAAAGAAATTAGAAAACCTTATATTATTCAAAACGAGAATTTTATTTTAATCAGAAAATAAAGATATGATTTGTTTTTTTTTTTATTGCTTATTTGTTTATTTATTTGTTTTTGCTTATTTGTCTATATATTTTTTTGCTTATTTATTTATTTATTTTTTTTGCTTATCATTATCTCCTATACCAATTACTGTATATGGTCCCGTATATTTGTATTATAATTTGTGACCTGTTTCATTCTTTAATAAGACTTGATCTGCTATTTCTAGTTCAAAATCTAAACAGTTTTTATCATAATGACATTTTTGTTTTCTTTTATTTGATTTTAATATTAATCTGGCTCTTTTGAAAGCTTGTTGTAATCTAAACTTTGTTTCGTTTGCATAATCATCTATATTATATATAGGTTCTATTCTATCTACGCTATTAAAATGTTTTGGTAAATTCGAAGTTCTACCAAACACTAACTCGTATGGACAGTAATCATGTGCCATAGAGGGTTTCGTGTTGAAAAAAAAACAAAGTATTTTAACCATACATCCCAATCCGTCTTATCAGTTGAGATGTACGTACGTATAAATTCATTAAAGGTTCTGTGGCTTCGTTCCACAGTTCCGACAGTCTGATGATGGTGTGCTGCCGATGTTATACGTTTGATATTTAGGTTATTGCAAATATGTTCAATTGAAGAACTTTTGTATTCTGTTCCCATGTCCGTAATGAACGTCTTCATTGGACCGTACTTGTCTTGTCTTGTTGTTTTTGACATTTGGCTTTTTGGAGTTGAGTAGCGCTACTCTTAATGATTTTAATATTTTGTTGCCCATTTTTTTAAATTTATCTATTGAAATATTTTCAAAGATATTATCCCATGGTGCCACTTTAGGTTGGGTAATTTTTTGTTTACCAGCCTGTAGTTCAAAACTACAGTAGTTGAACTACAGGCTGGTAAACATATAATTAACAAATAAGTCTGTTAGTAGTCTATGATCGGTTTTAACTGTAAAATCTTTGCCATAAATATATGGCAATTGCTCAATGAATTGCCGCTAGTTCATGTTCTGTAGTGCTTTTATTGCTTTCAGCTTTTGTAAATGAACGTGATGCGTATGCTATCGGGAGTTGGAGACCGTTATGGTTTTGAGTTAATACCCTTCCACATGCTTGATTACTTGCATCCGTTATGATACAAAATTCTTTAAGGAAATCAGGATATTGTAATAAAGTAGGTTCTATAAGTTTATCTTTTAAATATTGGAATGAGTTTTGGCATTCGGAAGACCATTTAAATGGAACATTCTATTTACATAATCTAGTTATGTGCCGTGAATAGTCGGCGATGTTATTAATGAAACGTCTATAATAATTGCAAAATAAATCGTCTAGCGCTATCTGCCTCATGTGGGACTGGATAGTTTTTTATTACATCATATTTCTTGTCGTCCGGTAAGATGCCTTTGTCTTTGCATTTATGACCAAGGAAGGTCACTTCATGCATAAAAAATTAACATTTTTGTGGATGTAGTTTTAAATTGTACTTTCTGCATATTTCAAAGATGTCTTTTAAGTTTGTTAACATATGATTTTCAGAACATCCAATAAAGGAATGCTTGAGAAGCTTCAAGTCCAAGTGTTTTCTTTGGGACAAGTAGTAGTAGACTGTTGTATTCTGATACAGATGGTTCGACTATATTGTCTTTAATTAATTTTCATACTTGTTTTTGAACTTCCTCAATTTGGCTGTGCAGGCTTCGATAATTTTTTATGTAAATTGGTTCATCGTCCTTCAATATCAATTTTTGCTTGTAAAAATTACTTGTTGTTATTGATTCGGTTTCAAGACTGAATACGTCAGTATATTTTCCACATAGTTCGGTTAATTGGTGATTGAATTGAACCGGAACATTTTTTTTAGTTCTTCTAATATGTTTTGTTTTCTATTACTTGAAGTGTTCTGAATTACAATATAATCAGAAATTGGTTCACATTTTAAATTACTTAAGCTAATCGATTGATCAGTGCTGGTTGTGTTGAGTAATCGGACAAATGAATTCTCTTTTGATGTTATGGTATTGGCAATGTAAATACTAGGTTGAATCTCCTGATTTGGTATTAATATAGTATCGGTATCTGACATTATTTCGATTTTTCGTACTACTTGGGAACTGGCTGGTAAGAGAATTGTATTATTACCAGAAGTATATCTTATTATAACCAATCCTCTGTATGATTAAAATCTATTTGGCAGTTTAATTCTTTTATAAAATCGATTCCTATTCCATCACATGGAATCGCAAAATCTTGATTTACTATATGAAAATTATATGGAATTATATATTTGTCTGTTTGGAGTTCTATTGGACAAAGTCCTTTGGATTTTATTATTCCCTCGCCTATTCCTTGGATATTTATTGTATTTTTTATTTGTATATTGTTAAAGATATCTGCATTTTCTTTGAAAAGTGATATATTTGCTCCCGTATCCACAAGGAACGTAAGCTGCTTCCCTGTTTCTGAATTAATAAATGGTAGGAAGATATTGAAATTGAGGTTGATTGTATAAACTGTTGGTATTTTTAATTTCTCGTATCTAAAGGGGTATGTGAGTTTCCCGAAACTGGCTGGGTTACGCGGACATTATTGTTTTGTTGTGTTTTGCTGAAGTTGCTGCTATTTTGGTTATTGTTGTTTCCTCTATAATTTCCACGACCTCTATTATAGTTATTGGTCTGGTTATCATAGTTTCGATTATAACCATTATTTTGGTTGTAACCGTTATTATATCGGTTGTAGCCGTTATATTGGTAATACCCATTATTTTGGTAGTTACCACGACCATTTCCTCTACCACGGTAGTTACCTCTGAAGTGGTTACCTCTATAGGCCTGTTCTTTGTTTGCAAATAGAATTGCGTTGGCATTACCCGTCATTTCAGTACTACATTGTATATACTTTGTGACAGCCTCATTCATTGATGAGAAGATGCCGGCCTCAAGGATTGTTTTGAGTCGGCCATGCTCACAATTTTTGATCATTGTGTTTATAGCCTCCTTGGTGCTGAATTTGTCTGCATGTTCAGCGGGTAATCCTTTATCAATATACGAAGCTTCAAGGAGCTTTCGTAAGTAAATTTTTCTGTTGCTTTTCGTTTTTGAGTAGTTTTTTACATGTTTGCTTCAACTACTTCAGATGTTTATCCGATAATTGTGTCTTGAATTTTTTTTATAATTCCGTTTATAGTAGATTCATTTTGCACTTTATACAAACCCACTATTTTTGATTTTATGACTTCAACAGCTAACTCTATAAATGTGCCTTTGGTTAGGCTTACTAATTTCAAGGCTGTGTCAAATCTTTGAAGGTTAATTTTTTGTCCGTTGAATTCAGAGATAGATAATTCGGATTGAAAAAGTACAGCTGGAATTGTAGGATTATTCAAATCTTTCTCCTCTATTTCTGGGCTATCAAATTCAGATTTTTCTAGCTGCACCGGGTTACTTCTTGTGGATCTGATAATTCCATTATAATATGGCTATGAATTAATTTTGTATACTACTGAAATGCTAGTTCTACCTAATATGTCATGATCACTTCGAACAATACCATCGTTTTTTGTTTATTAGAGCAATGTATTAAAGGTGAGAATTCTAAATTATATGTTGTCATATATAAATTTTCTAACTCATAGATAGTAATCGGAGTCACTGAAACCAGTGTTATTATTTTTTTCGCTAAAATTTGGATCCCTCATATAGGTATTAATACTTGCCTCTACGTTTATCATTGTTTTGCTGATCTACCTAAATTTGTGGCCATAAAAGAAGATATATTAATGTTTATTTTTCGGTTTTTATTATATTAAATTTCATTTATTTTTTAGCTCTCAATAATACTTGAAAAAAAAAAAGAAAAGTTCTCTTTCTCATATATAAATTTTTTTTTAATTTTATCCAGGTCGACTCTGGAATCTCTTCTTTAAACACCTATTGTATAATTTATAGAGTTTGAGAAAAACACTTGCTGACATTATAATTTCAATTATTATTAATAAAATTGTTATCGTTTCCAGATCATTTTTTTAGGATTCTACTTTGTTAACGACGTTCGCCGTTGAATCGATAACTTTAGACACAAAACCCATATTGGCAAAATTTTGCAAAAAACTATATTTTATGCCAAGTATGTATGGCAAAATATTATTTTCAAATTCCTTTCTTTAATTATACTGTTATTATTCATGAATCAAAATTAGGGAAAATAAGAAAAATGGTATAGTGATTTTTCACATGGCAGATTTACACTTTGTCGCTCTATATAATTAAAATATCTGCCATATGATTTTAGTATAAAGCCTTAACAGAGGTTAGTAATTTCCAAGCAGCGCTTTCGCGCATCGGCTTGAGCTAGAAATCTTACATTAATGGCAACTAGGGCATTGGCATAATTGCAGCCTTTGTTGCGTTACTTTGCTCATTTGCAAAGTTCTCGTTCGATGACGGCCAGATTTTCTTTATGCGTGTCAATTTCCTCAGGGGTTCTGGGAGAAGGGGCCCTGGGTGTGGCCGTCATCAGAAGGGCCAGCCGCACGGCCAGGATGACATCATGCCCGGAGCCGCGGTCCCCACCAGCGAGGCCGTCGGTGAGCCGACAACATTCGGCGGACAGCAGCCGCTGGGAGGAGATGATCGAGGAAGGGTGGTCGCCCAGGGTGGCAGCCGAGGCCAATAGGCAGCGGAAGAGAGCCCATAGCAGCCGCTGGGCCAAACTCCTGGTGGTAGACGGCGTCCGCCACCACATCCGGGTGTCAAACGGAGTGGTGATAGTCCTGAAGACCACAACAACCTTAATGTTCATCCGATATTGGTATATTTAATAAAAAAAAGACAACATATTATTAGTGGCCATCAGCAACGGCCAAATTAGTTTTTTATTGTTTAATGTTCAAAATTGGAATAACTTACAATAAGCTATTCGCGGCTGATCTTCCTGCAAACATTGGCAGCGGCCGTCATGTATTTATCAAAGTATATATGTATGCTCACATATGCATTTGGCTGATAGCAGCGAGAGAAGTTACATATGCATTAATTGTATGTGTCTGCAAGCCATGGGATTTGCTGACAGTTGCGCTTCCTATAAGTTGGCTGCACGAGTTTTCTGTATTCGTTTAAGTGCACTGTAACACAATGTTGGTATCGGTACAGTGATACATGCATACTAGAGTAAAGCACAGCATGATTTTTTTGACGGCCTGATTGACATATCCCGAGTAAACAATGTTGGAAATTCACTAGGTCGATGCAGTTAATTTTTTTTAATAATGCAATAAACTAATTGTTTCATTCCTGTGTTCCGTGGCACTATCCGTCAATTTTCAATAAATCACCTTGGTTTAGCAAAGAGTTGACACACTTAAGAAATGTAATGTCCAGACTTTTTAGGAAATATAAAAATATCGGATCTCAATATGTTTTAACAAGATATTTAAGTGCTCGGTCAAGATTTACCGTGCTTAAAGCTCAGTGTTATAATAGACTCTCACGACCCGAAACAGTTTCTTAACTTCGTAATAATAACTCAAGTAATAACCCGCTCTTCACAGTGAACGGTCGTGCTTTTGTTTTGCGCTCCAAATTTTAATTTTTCTTGTTGAAACCACCGGGCTTTACTTAAGGATTTATAGGATTTATCGAAATCGCTTTTTAAGTTATTTAGAACCTTATATAATTCACTCCATTCCATTATAATATGGATGTGAATTATTTTTGGATACTACTTAAATGCTAGTTCTACCTAATATGTCATGATCACTTCGAATTGTTCTCACATGAACACCTGGGATAGTGCTCAATACCATTGCTTTTTGTTTATTAGAGCAATGTATTAAAGGAGAGAATTCTAAATTATATGTTGTCATATAAAAATTTTCTAACTCATAGATAGTAATCGAAGTCGTTGAAACCAGTGTTATTATTTTTTCGCTAAAATTTGGATCCCTCATATAGTTATTAATAACTACCTTTACGTTTGTCATTCTTTTACTGATCTACCTAAATTTGTGACCACAAAAGAATATATAATAATGTTTATATTTATTTTTTTATTTTATTTTAATTATATTAGATTTCATTTTATAATTTTGTTTTAGCTGTCAATAATACTTGAAATATATGAAAATTATATGGAATTATATATTTGTCTGTTTGGAGTTCTATTGGACAAAGTCCTTTGGATTTTATTATTCCCTCGCCTATTCCTTGGATATTTATTGTATTTTTTATTTGTATATTGTTAAAGATATCTGCATTTTCTTTGAAAAGTGATATATTTGCTCCCGTATCCACAAGGAACGTAAGCTGCTTCCCTGTTTCTGAATTAATAAATGGTAGGAAGATATTGAAATTGAGGTTGATTGTATAAACTGTTGGTATTTTTAATTTCTCGTATCTAAAGGGGTATGTGAGTTTCCCGAAACTGGCTGGGTTACGCGGACATTATTGTTTTGTTGTGTTTTGCTGAAGTTGCTGCTATTTTGGTTATTGTTGTTTCCTCTATAATTTCCACGACCTCTATTATAGTTATTGGTCTGGTTATCATAGTTTCGATTATAACCATTATTTTGGTTGTAACCGTTATTATATCGGTTGTAGCCGTTATATTGGTAATACCCATTATTTTGGTAGTTACCACGACCATTTCCTCTACCACGGTAGTTACCTCTGAAGTGGTTACCTCTATAGGCCTGTTCTTTGTTTGCAAATAGAATTGCGTTGGCATTACCCGTCATTTCAGTACTACATTGTATATACTTTGTGACAGCCTCATTCATTGATGAGAAGATGCCGGCCTCAAGGATTGTTTTGAGTCGGCCATGCTCACAATTTTTGATCATTGTGTTTATAGCCTCCTTGGTGCTGAATTTGTCTGCATGTTCAGCGGGTAATCCTTTATCAATATACGAAGCTTCAAGGAGCTTTCGTAAGTAAATTTTTCTGTTGCTTTTCGTTTTTGAGTAGTTTTTTACATGTTTGCTTCAACTACTTCAGATGTTTATCCGATAATTGTGTCTTGAATTTTTTTTATAATTCCGTTTATAGTAGATTCATTTTGCACTTTATACAAACCCACTATTTTTGATTTTATGACTTCAACAGCTAACTCTATAAATGTGCCTTTGGTTAGGCTTACTAATTTCAAGGCTGTGTCAAATCTTTGAAGGTTAATTTTTTGTCCGTTGAATTCAGAGATAGATAATTCGGATTGAAAAAGTACAGCTGGAATTGTAGGATTATTCAAATCTTTCTCCTCTATTTCTGGGCTATCAAATTCAGATTTTTCTAGCTGCACCGGGTTACTTCTTGTGGATCTGATAATTCCATTATAATATGGCTATGAATTAATTTTGTATACTACTGAAATGCTAGTTCTACCTAATATGTCATGATCACTTCGAACAATACCATCGTTTTTTGTTTATTAGAGCAATGTATTAAAGGTGAGAATTCTAAATTATATGTTGTCATATATAAATTTTCTAACTCATAGATAGTAATCGGAGTCACTGAAACCAGTGTTATTATTTTTTCGCTAAAATTTGGATCCCTCATATAGGTATTAATACTTGCCTCTACGTTTATCATTGTTTTGCTGATCTACCTAAATTTGTGGCCATAAAAGAAGATATATTAATGTTTATTTTTCGGTTTTTATTATATTAAATTTCATTTATTTTTTAGCTCTCAATAATACTTGAAAAAAAAAAAGAAAAGTTCTCTTTCTCATATATAAATTTTTTTTTAATTTTATCCAGGTCGACTCTGGAATCTCTTCTTTAAACACCTATTGTATAATTTATAGAGTTTGAGAAAAACACTTGCTGACATTATAATTTCAATTATTATTAATAAAATTGTTATCGTTTCCAGATCATTTTTTTAGGATTCTACTTTGTTAACGACGTTCGCCGTTGAATCGATAACTTTAGACACAAAACCCATATTGGCAAAATTTTGCAAAAAACTATATTTTATGCCAAGTATGTATGGCAAAATATTATTTTCAAATTCCTTTCTTTAATTATACTGTTATTATTCATGAATCAAAATTAGGGAAAATAAGAAAAATGGTATAGTGATTTTTCACATGGCAGATTTACACTTTGTCGCTCTATATAATTAAAATATCTGCCATATGATTTTAGTATAAAGCCTTAACAGAGGTTAGTAATTTCCAAGCAGCGCTTTCGCGCATCGGCTTGAGCTAGAAATCTTACATTAATGGCAACTAGGGCATTGGCATAATTGCAGCCTTTGTTGCGTTACTTTGCTCATTTGCAAAGTTCTCGTTCGATGACGGCCAGATTTTCTTTATGCGTGTCAATTTCCTCAGGGGTTCTGGGAGAAGGGGCCCTGGGTGTGGCCGTCATCAGAAGGGCCAGCCGCACGGCCAGGATGACATCATGCCCGGAGCCGCGGTCCCCACCAGCGAGGCCGTCGGTGAGCCGACAACATTCGGCGGACAGCAGCCGCTGGGAGGAGATGATCGAGGAAGGGTGGTCGCCCAGGGTGGCAGCCGAGGCCAACAGGCAGCGGAAGAGAGCCCGTAGCAGCCGCTGGGCCAAACTCCTGGTGGTAGACGGCGTCCGCCACCACATCCGGGTGTCAAACGGAGTGGTGATAGTCCTGAAGACCACAACAACCTTAATGTTCATCCGATATTGGTATATTTAATAAAAAAAGACAACATATTATTAGTGGCCATCAGCAACGGCCAAATTAGTTTTTTATTGTTTAATGTTCAAAATTGGAATAACTTACAATAAGCTATTCGCGGCTGATCTTCCTGCAAACATTGGCAGCGGCCGTCATGTATTTATCAAAGTATATATGTATGCTCACATATGCATTTGGCTGATAGCAGCGAGAGAAGTTACATATGCATTAATTGTATGTGTCTGCAAGCCATGGGATTTGCTGACAGTTGCGCTTCCTATAAGTTGGCTGCACGAGTTTTCTGTATTCGTTTAAGTGCACTGTAACACAATGTTGGTATCGGTACAGTGATACATGCATACTAGAGTAAAGCACAGCATGATTTTTTTGACGGCCTGATTGACATATCCCGAGTAAACAATGTTGGAAATTCACTAGGTCGATGCAGTTAATTTTTTTTAATAATGCAATAAACTAATTGTTTCATTCCTGTGTTCCGTGGCACTATCCGTCAATTTTCAATAAATCACCTTGGTTTAGCAAAGAGTTGACACACTTAAGAAATGTAATGTCCAGACTTTTTAGGAAATATAAAAATATCGGATCTCAATATGTTTTAACAAGATATTTAAGTGCTCGGTCAAGATTTACCGTGCTTAAAGCTCAGTGTTATAATAGACTCTCACGACCCGAAACAGTTTCTTAACTTCGTAATAATAACTCAAGTAATAACCCGCTCTTCACAGTGAACGGTCGTGCTTTTGTTTTGCGCTCCAAATTTTAATTTTTCTTGTTGAAACCACCGGGCTTTACTTAAGGATTTATAGGATTTATCGAAATCGCTTTTTAAGTTATTTAGAACCTTATATAATTCACTCCATTCCATTATAATATGGATGTGAATTATTTTTGGATACTACTTAAATGCTAGTTCTACCTAATATGTCATGATCACTTCGAATTGTTCTCACATGAACACCTGGGATAGTGCTCAATACCATTGCTTTTTGTTTATTAGAGCAATGTATTAAAGGAGAGAATTCTAAATTATATGTTGTCATATAAAAATTTTCTAACTCATAGATAGTAATCGAAGTCGTTGAAACCAGTGTTATTATTTTTTCGCTAAAATTTGGATCCCTCATATAGTTATTAATAACTACCTTTACGTTTGTCATTCTTTTACTGATCTACCTAAATTTGTGACCACAAAAGAATATATAATAATGTTTATATTTATTTTTTTATTTTATTTTAATTATATTAGATTTCATTTTATAATTTTGTTTTAGCTGTCAATAATACTTGAAATTATAAAAAGGCAAGTTTTTTTTTCGTATATAAATTTTTAAATTTATCCAGGTCGTTTGCTCGACTCTGGAATCTCTTCTTTAAACATCTATTGTGTAATTTATAGAGAGTTAGGAAAACACTTGCTGACATTATAATTACAATTATTATTAATAAAATTGTTATCGTTTCCAGAACCATTTTTTGAGATTCTACTTTGTTAACGACGTTCGCCGTTGAATCGAAAACTTTTGTGTATACTAAGCCCATCTTGGGAAAATTTTCCAAAAATCTATATTTTATGACAAATATGTATGGCGAAATATTATTTTCAAATTCTTTTACTTTAATTATACTGTTATTATTCATGAATCAAAATTAGGGAAATGAAGAAAAATGGTTTAGTGATTTTTCACATGGCAGATTTACAATTTGTCGCTCTATATAATTAAAGCCTTAACAGAGGTTAGTAATTTCCAAGCAGCGCTTTCGCGCATCGGCTTGAGTTAGAAATATTAAATTAATGGCAACTAGGGCATTGCCATAATTGAAGCCTTTGTTGCGTTACTTTGCTCATTTGCAAAGTTCTTGTTCGATGACGGCCAGATTTTCTTTATGCGTGTCAATTTCCTCAGGGGTTGTGGCAATTTTTAATAAGTCCTTTATTAATTTCCTTTTTTGAAGAAGTTTGATCCTGTGTCCGCTCCTTTTTGTCTTTTTTGGTGTTTTTTCTTCTCGTTGCGTGCCCTGTTCTTAGCTATTGAGAGAGGGCGTGGTCCATCGTTGGGACTCAACCGGAGAGCTTCTTGTAGGCTCGGTTCGTCCCTTTGCTCAGTAGGAGCAGGTGCCTCCCACGAGGGTGAAGAGGGCGGATTGCCTTCCGCACTCATATATTTCCAGCTTTGGTGTAGAAGGATTTGCCATTCCTTCCACACTTGTTGATTTTCTCGTTCTGATGTCTAGCCGCCACCACTGCCGTCGCCGCCGCGGGGAGCACCACCGCCATCAGCACCGCCACCGTCGCCGCCCCGGGCAGCAACACCGCCACCGCCACCACCGTCGCCGCCCCGGACAGCATCACCGCCACCGCCGCCGCCCCGGACAGCAACACCGCCACCGCCACCGCCACCACCGTCGCCGCCCCGGACAGCAACACCGCCACCGCCACCACTGTCACCGCCGCAGGCACCACGGCTATCCCAGGCACCACGGAGCGGAGACACCACCGCCTCCACCGCCGCCGTGGGTGCCAACGCCATCGCCGTTGCCAGCAAAACGGCTCGGTGGGAAGCCGGAGTTCTGGGAGAAGGGGCGCTGGGTGTGGCCGACATCAGAAGGGCCAGCCGCACGGCCGCCCAAAGTCGCCAGGCTGATGTCGTGCCCGCGGTCCCCACCAGCCAGGCCGTCAGTAAGCCGCCAACATTCGCCGGACAGCAGCCGCTGGCAGGAGATTGCCGAAGAAGAGTAGCCGCCCAGGGTGGCAGCCGAGGCCAACAGGCAGCGGGAAAATTCGAATTCCACGCAGGGAACTGGGAACTGTCTGGGAAATGGGAACTGGGAACTATCTGGGGAACTGGGAACTGTCTGGAGAACGGGGAACTGTCTGGGGAACAGGGAAACAGTCTGGGGAAATAATCTTTCAAGGTGCTGCATGGAAAAGTCTTTTAGGGAAACAGTCGCGTGAAAGTTCAAGTCTTTCAAGGAGCTGTACGAGTAAAATCTTTAAGGAGAACAGTCTGGGGAAAGGTTAAAGTCACCACTTTCATTACGTTTCCGAAGGAAGGGGGAAATGTGAGGAGTCATAAACTTCCCACAAATCCCGATGCAGGAGATCGGCCTAGCAACAGCGGAGGAGGCGAGAAAGCCGGAGAAATGAAAGGCATCCAGGTCAAACGGGAAACATTCGGACCTTGGATCCTCATATGGCAAGGGCAACGAGGTCATACGGTGAATTGGCGCACTTCGGACCCGCCTAAAGAGGACACACCGTGAATTAACGGTACCTCGATGGACCTTGGACCCGCGCCCGGCAAGGGCAACGGGGTCATACGGTAAATTGGCGGACTTCGGACCCGCCCAAAGAGGACACACCGTGAATTAACGGTACCTCAGTGGACCTTGGACCCGAGGGAAATGACGGCACCTACAGCGCCTATAAAAAGGACGGCGCAAGCGCAGCTGGGAAGAGTACGAGTGGGAGAATCAGAGCGAGTGCGTGAACGCGGAATAAGTAAACATCGAAATCGAAGTGCCCAAGGATCAAGATCGCAAAGTCGAGACGCCGAACGACGACAAGTCTACAAAGCTGTGGCTACAACGGTGAGATCCAACGGTGCTAGGTCGTGGTAAAGTCAAACTTAGGGAGTCCTTGCACGGTGTCAGGCGATCAAGGTGGCTAGGCGATAAGGGAGAACTCTGTTCTACCTGCTAGGCGATACACCTTGCCGACAAAGTCTAGGCTGAACTCCGGAAGCCAGGCGATAAAGGTGGCTAGGCGATAAGGCGTAACTTCGGTTCACCTGCTAGGCGATACACCTTGCCGGCCCCGGTAGGGAAGCTCGCATAACATCCAGGGTTTTGGTGGAGTCGTCCCGATCTCAGTCACCCGGAGCAGCAAGCCGAAGCAACGCAGAGCAGGCCAGGGGCGACGCAGCGGTAAGCCAGGCGCGACGCAGCAGCACGCCAGGAGCAGCGCAGCAGCGAGCCAGGAGCAACGAAGCAGGAGACAGCGACAACGGGCAGCAGATAAATAGCAATAGAGCTATATTGTAGAGAAACAATAAATCAGCATTAACCTAATCATTTCTGGCGTTATCCTTTGGTCACGGGCGGTCACTCAATATAAATTTGGTGGAACGAACTCACAACCTCTCTGAGCTAGCCGCACGTTTACGTACCGAGCAGAAATAAAGAATCAGGTCGTTACTCTAGGGCATTGGCATAATTGCAGCCTTTGTTGCGTTACTTTGCTTTTCTGCAAAGTTCTCGTTCGATGACGACCAGATTTGTGCGTGTTAATTTCCTCAGGGGTTGTAGCAATTTTTACTAAGCCCTTTTTGTCTTCTTTGATGTTTTTATACCCGTTACTCGTAGAGTAAAAGGGTATATTATATTCGCAAAAGTATGTAACAGGTGGAAGGAAGCGTTTCCGACCCTATAAAGTATATATATTCTTGTTCAGGATTACTAGCCGAGTCGATCTAGCCATGTCCGTCTGTCTGTCTGTCCGTCTGTCTGTCTGTCCGTATGAACGCTGAGATCTCGAAAACTATAAAAGCTAGAAGATTGGCATTTTGCATGTAGATCTTAGGAGTTCATACGTAGCGCAAGTTTGTTTCAAAATGGTGCCACGCCCCCTCTGACGCTCACAAGCCACAAGCTGTGGCCACAGTTATGATGCTATTATGAAAATTTTTATTGATATGTATTTGTTTTGTCAATACCTATCGATATGCCTAATAAAAGTTTGCCACGCCCAATCTAACGCCCAAAAACCCGTTAAACTCTTAAGCCTGGCTAGCGACTACATTTCCGCCTTTTATGGCCCGTGGTACCAATGCTATACAATAGCGCCATCTAACGGACGACTTTGGAACAGCTGGCCAAGGTGCTCAACAGAGTCAACGTTAATTCTCGATAAGGATTTCTATTAAAGGAAATTACGATGGTTTTCATTTGTCAATACCGAACTATATCCCAAGAACTATGCAAATCAAATCAAGTTAGCCAAATTGGAGGTATGAGTCAAACAATGACGTATGTGTGTATGTATGCAAGCATTGCACTCAAAAACATAAACACAGCTGTTGGTGCAGGACAAAAGCTGCCTGCGCTAAAGAAGCGCTGGTGCTGATGCTCGTGCTGTAAAACTGCCAGCTCTAAGATATCGCCGAATTCAAATTGTCGAGGCACTCGACTATAGCGTTCTCACTTGTGTTCTTCTCGTTGCGTGCCGTGTACTCAGCTATTGTGAGGGGGCGTGGTCCATCGTTGGAACACAACCGGAGAGCTTCTTGTAGGCTCGGTTCGTACCTTTGCTCAATAGGAGCAGGTGCCTCCCACGAGGGTGAAGAGGGTGGATTGCCTTCCGCACTCATGTATTTCCAGCGCTGGTTGATTTTCTAGTTCTGATGTCCGGGGCCTCTGGACTCAGGCGGTACCGGTGCCGGTCATCGCACAGGTTTTGTTTGTTGTTCCCGATTTTTGTTGGTGTTTTTATTTTCGATTTATATGATGTTGTTGTGGTTTAGACTTATATTTTTGTTGTTGTTGTTCATGTCGTGGTTATATACAAATTTTTTTTGTATTGTTTTATTATTTCCTCCGTTTTATTTCTTGTTGTATTTATATTATTTGTTATATTTGTACCATGTTGACACACACACACACATTTCTCATATTTGTTAGTCAACCACAACAACCTTTGTCACGGTCGCCATGTTGTATTAAAGGTTATAATGTTAATATATTAAAAACAAGATATTTATTAGTGGTTATCAGCCACGGCCAAATTGGTTCTTTTTTCTTTTATGTTCAAAATTCAAATGAAATTACAATAATCTATTCGCGGCTGCTCTGCCCACAAACATTGGCAGCGGCCGTCATGTATTTTCAAAGTATATATGCTCACATATGTATTTGGCTGATAGCAGCTAGCGCAAGAGAAGTTGCATATACATTCATTGTATTTGTCTGCAAGCCATGGGAATTTGCTGACACTTGCGCTTCCCATAAGTTGGCTGCACGAGGTTTGTGAATTGTTGAAGTGTAAAATGACACAATGTTGGTTCTCGCTACAATGATACATGCATACTACATCTCCCTCCTTTTGAGAAATAACGTAACGTAATAAAGTTATTCCCTAAAGAATATTTTTTTTTAAATGTAATAAAATGAAAGTATTCATAGTTATTTAAATTATAATCTAGATCTTATATATTTGAAAATTTAAAGATTATTGATATTGTTTTGTATCATAAAAGAAATTAGAAAACCTTATATTATTCAAAACGAGAATTTTATTTTAATCAGAAAATAAAGCTATGATTTGTTTTTTTTATTGCTTATTTATTTATTTAATTGTTTTTGCTTATTTGTCTATATATTTTTTGCTTATTTATTTATTTATTTTTTTTGCTTATTTATTTATTTATTTATTTTTCTTATTAATTAATTTTTTTGCTTATTTATTTATGGTATTTATTCTATGTATGGCCATACGGAAAAACTTTATAAGAGTGATTTTGAAACAAAAGTTTGTATCCTATCTTTATGAACTGTCTGTTCTTTGTTTTTAATATTTGAAATTCTTATATTATCATTATCTCCTATACCAATTACTGTATATGGTCCCGTATATTTGTATTATAATTTGTGACCTGTTTCATTCTTTAATAAGACTTGATCTCCTATTTTTAGTTCAAAATCTAAACAGTTTTTATCATAATGACATTTTTGTTTTCTTTTATTTGATTTTAATATTAATCTGGCTCCTTTGAAAGCTTCTTGTAATCTAAACTTTGTTTCGTTTGCATAATCATCTATATTATATATAGGTTCTATTCTATCTACGCTATTAAAATGTTTTGGTAAATTCGAAGTTCTACCAAACACTAACTCGTATGGACAGTAATCATGTGCCATAGAGGGTTTCGTGTTGAAAAAAAAAAAACAAAGTATTTTAACCATACATCCCAATCCGTCTTATCAGTTGAGATGTACGTACGTATAAATTCATTAAAGGTTCTGTGGCTTCGTTCCACAGTTCCGACAGTCTGATGATGGTGTGCTGCCGATGTTATACGTTTGATATTTAGGTTATTGCAAATATGTTCAATTGAAGAACTTTTGTATTCTGTTCCCATGTCCGTAATGAACGTCTTCATTGGACCGTACTTGTCTTGTCTTGTTGTTTTTGACATTTGGCTTTTTGGAGTTGAGTAGCGCTACTCTTAGTGATTTTAATATTTTGTTGCCCATTTTTTTAAATTTATCTATTGAAATATTTTCAAAGATATTATCCCATGGTGCCACTTTAGGTTGGGTAATTTTTTGTTTACCAGCCTGTAGTTCAAAACTACAGTAGTTGAACTACAGGCTGGTAAACATATAATTAACAAATAAGTCTGTTAGTAGTCTTTGATCGGTTTTAACTGTAAAATCTTTGCCATAAATATATGGCAATTGCGTATGTGATGCGTATGCTATCGGGAGTTGGAGACCGTTATGGTTTTGAGTTAATACCCTTCCACATGCTTGATTACTTGCATCCGTTATGATACAAAATTCTTTAAGGAAATCAGGATATTGTAATAAAGTAGGTTCTATAAGTTTATCTTTTAAATATTGGAATGAGTTTTGGCATTCGGAAGACCATTTAAATGGAACATTCTATTTACATAATCTAGTTATGTGCCGTGAATAGTCGGCGATGTTATTAATGAAACGTCTATAATAATTGCAAAATAAATCGTCTAGCGCTATCTGCCTCATGTGGGACTGGATAGTTTTTTATTACATCATATTTCTTGTCGTCCGGTAAGATGCCTTTGTCTTTGCATTTATGACCAAGGAAGGTCACTTCATGCATAAAAAATTAACATTTTTGTGGATGTAGTTTTAAATTGTACTTTCTGCATATTTCAAAGATGTCTTTTAAGTTTGTTAACATATGATTTTCAGAACATCCAATAAAGGAATGCTTGAGAAGCTTCAAGTCCAAGTGTTTTCTTTGGGACAAGTAGTAGTAGACTGTTGTATTCTGATACAGATGGTTCGACTATATTGTCTTTAATTAATTTTCATACTTGTTTTTGAACTTCCTCAATTTGGCTGTGCAGGCTTCGATAATTTTTTATGTAAATTGGTTCATCGTCCTTCAATATCAATTTTTGCTTGTAAAAATTACTTGTTGTTATTGATTCGGTTTCAAGACTGAATACGTCAGTATATTTTCCACATAGTTCGGTTAATTGGTGATTGAATTGAACCGGAACATTTTTTTTAGTTCTTCTAATATGTTTTGTTTTCTATTACTTGAAGTGTTCTGAATTACAATATAATCAGAAATTGGTTCACATTTTAAATTACTTAAGCTAATCGATTGATCAGTGCTGGTTGTGTTGAGTAATCGGACAAATGAATTCTCTTTTGATGTTATGGTATTGGCAATGTAAATACTAGGTTGAATCTCCTGATTTGGTATTAATATAGTATCGGTATCTGACATTATTTCGATTTTTCGTACTACTTGGGAACTGGCTGGTAAGAGAATTGTATTATTACCAGAAGTATATCTTATTATAACCAATCCTCTGTATGATTAAAATCTATTTGGCAGTTTAATTCTTTTATAAAATCGATTCCTATTATTCCATCACATGGAATCGCAAAATCTTGATTTACTATATGAAAATTATATGGAATTATATATTTGTCTGTTTGGAGTTCTATTGGACAAAGTCCTTTGGATTTTATTATTCCCTCGCCTATTCCTTGGATATTTATTGTATTTTTTATTTGTATATTGTTAAAGATATCTGCATTTTCTTTGAAAAGTGATATATTTGCTCCCGTATCCACAAGGAACGTAAGCTGCTTCCCTGTTTCTGAATTAATAAATGGTAGGAAGATATTGAGATTGAGGTTGATTGTATAAACTGTTGGTATTTTTAATTTCTCGTATCTAAAGGGGTATGTGAGTTTCCCGAAACTGGCTGGGTTACGCGGACATTATTGTTTTGTTGTGTTTTGCTGAAGTTGCTGCTATTTTGGTTATTGTTGTTTCCTCTATAATTTCCACGACCTCTATTATAGTTATTGGTCTGGTTATCATAGTTTCGATTATAACCATTATTTTGGTTGTAACCGTTATTATATCGGTTGTAGCCGTTATATTGGTAATACCCATTATTTTGGTAGTTACCACGACCATTTCCTCTACCACGGTAGTTACCTCTGAAGTGGTTACCTCTATAGGCCTGTTCTTTGTTTGCAAATAGAATTGCGTTGGCATTACCCGTCATTTCAGTACTACATTGTATATACTTTGTGACAGCCTCATTCATTGATGAGAAGATGCCGGCCTCAAGGATTGTTTTGAGTCGGCCATGCTCACAATTTTTGATCATTGTGTTTATAGCCTCCCTGGTGCTGAATTTGTCTGCATGTTCAGCGGGTAATCCTTCATCAATATACGAAGCTTCAAGGAACTTTCGTAAGTGAATTTTTTTGTTGCTTTTCGTTTTTGAGTAGTTTTTTACATGTTTGCTTCAACTACTTCAGATGTTTATCCGATAATTGTGTCTTGCATTTTTTTTTATAATTCCGTTTATAGTAGATTCATTTTGCACTTTATACAAACCCACTATTTTTGATTTTATGACTTCAACAGCTAACTCTTTAAATGTGCCTTTGGTTAGGCTTACTAATTTCAAGGCTGTGTCAAATCTTTGAAGGTTAATTTTTTGTCCGTTGAATTCAGAGATAGATAATTCGGAATGATAGATAGATAATGCTGGAATTGTAGGATTATTCAAATCTTTCTCCTCTATTTCTGGGCTATCAAATTCAGATTTTTCTAGCTGCACCGGGTTACTTCTTGTGGATCTGATAATTCCATTATAATATGGCTATGAATTAATTTTGTATACTACTGAAATGCTAGTTCTACCTAATATGTCATGATCACTTCGAACACCCGGGATAGTGCTCAATACCATTGCTTTTTGTTTATTAGAGCAATGTATTAAAGGTGAGAATTCTAAATTATATGTTGTCATATATAAATTTTCTAACTCATAGATAGTAATCGGAGTCACTGAAACCAGTGTTATTATTTTTTCGCTAAAATTTGGATCCCTCATATAGGTATTAATACTTGCCTCTACGTTTATCATTGTTTTGCTGATCTACCTAAATTTGTGGCCATAAAAGAAGATATATTAATGTTTATTTTTCGGTTTTTATTATATTAAATTTCATTTATTTTTTAGCTCTCAATAATACTTGAATAAATAAAAAGGCAAGTTCTCTTTCTCATATATAAATTTTTTTTTAATTTTATCCAGGTCGACTCTGGAATCTCTTCTTTAAACACCTATTGTATAATTTATAGAGTTTGAGGAAAACACTTGCTGACATTATAATTTCAATTATTATTAATAAAATTGTTATCGTTTCCAGATCATTTTTTTAGGATTCTACTTTGTTAACGACGTTCGCCGTTGAATCGATAACTTTAGACACAAAACCCATATTGGCAAAATTTTGCAAAAAACTATATTTTATGCCAAGTATGTATGGCGAAATATTATTTTCAAATTCCTTTCTTTAATTATACTGTTATTATTCATGAATCAAAATTAGGGAAAATAAGAAAAATGGTATAGTGATTTTTCACATGGCAGATTTACACTTTGTCGCTCTATATAATTAAAATATCTGCCATATGATTTTAGTATAAAGCCTTAACAGAGGTTAGTAATTTCCAAGCAGCGCTTTCGCGCATCGGCTTGAGCTAGAGCTAGCTTGAGGCCCTGGGTGTGGCCGTCATCAGAAGGGCCAGCCGCACGGCCAGGATGACATCATGCCCGGAGCCGCGGTCCCCACCAGCGAGGCCGTCGGTGAGCCGACAACATTCGGCGGACAGCAGCCGCTGGGAGGAGATGACCGAGGAAGGGTGGTCGCCCAGGGTGGCAGCCGAGGCCAACAGGCAGCGGAAGAGAGCCCGTAGCAGCCGCTGGGCCAAACTCCTGGTGGTAGACGGCGTCCGCCACCACATCCGGGTGTCAAACGGAGTGGTGATAGTCCTGAAGACCACAACAACCTTAATGTTCATCCGATATTGGTATATTTAATAAAAAAAAGACAACATATTATTAGTGGCCATCAGCAACGGCCAAATTAGTTTTTTATTGTTTAATGTTCAAAATTGGAATAACTTACAATAAGCTATTCGCGGCTGATCTTCCTGCAAACATTGGCAGCGGCCGTCAGGTATTTATCAAAGTATATATGTATGCTCACATATGCATTTGGCTGATAGCAGCGAGAGAAGTTACATATGCATTAATTGTATGTGTCTGCAAGCCATGGGATTTGCTGACACTTGCGCTTCCTATAAGTTGGCTGCACGAGTTTTCTGTATTCGTTTAAGTGCACTGTAACACAATGTTGGTATCGGTACAGTGATACATGCATACTACATTAAAGCACAGCATGATTTTTTTGACGGCCTGATTGACATATCCCGAGTAAACAATGTTGGAAATTCACTAGGTCGATGCAGTTAATTTTTTTTAATAATGCAATAAACTAATTGTTTCATTCCTGTGTTCCGTGGCACTATCCGTCAATTTTCAATAAATCACCTTGGTTTAGCAAAGAGTTGACACACTTAAGAAATGTAATGTCCAGACTTTTTAGGAAATATAAAAATATCGGATCTCAATATGTTTTAACAAGATATTTAAGTGCTCGGTCAAGATTTACCGTGCTTAAAGCTCAGTGTTATAAGAGACTCTCACGACCCGAAACAGTTTCTTAACTTCGTAATAATAACTCAAGTAATAACCCGCTCTTCACAGTGAACGGTCGTGCTTTTGTTTTGCGCTCCAAATTTTAATTTTTCTTGTTGAAACCACCGGGCTTTACTTAAGGATTTATAGGATTTATCGAAATCGCTTTTTAAGTTATTTAGAACCTTATATAATTCACTCCATTCCATTATAATATGGATGTGAATTATTTTTGGATACTACTTAAATGCTAGTTCTACCTAATATGTCATGATCACTTCGAATTGTTCTCACATGAACACCTGGGATAGTGCTCAATACCATTGCTTTTTGTTTATTAGAGCAATGTATTAAAGGAGAGAATTCTAAATTATATGTTGTCATATAAAAATTTTCTAACTCATAGATAGTAATCGAAGTCGTTGAAACCAGTGTTATTATTTTTTCGCTAAAATTTGGATCCCTCATATAGGTATTAATAACTACCTTTACGTTTGTCATTCTTTTACTGATCTAGCTAAATTTGTGACCACAAAAGAATATATAAAAATGTTTATATTTATTTTTTTATTTTATTTTAATTATATTAGATTTCATTTTATAATTTTGTTTTAGCTGTCAATAATACTTGAAATTATAAAAAGGCAAGTTTTTTTTCGTATATAAATTTTTAAATTTATCCAGGTCGTTTGCTCGACTCTGGAATCTCTTCTTTAAACATCTATTGTGTAATTTATAGAGAGTTAGGAAAACACTTGCTGACATTATAATTACAATTATTATTAATAAAATTGTTATCGTTTCCAGAACCATTTTTTGAGATTCTACTTTGTTAACGACGTTCGCCGTTGAATCGAAAACTTTTGTGTATACTAAGCCCATCTTGGGAAAATTTTCCAAAAATCTATATTTTATGACAAATATGTATGGCGAAATATTATTTTCAAATTCTTTTACTTTAATTATACTGTTATTATTCATGAATCAAAATTAGGGAAATGAAGAAAAATGGTTTAGTGATTTTTCACATGGCAGATTTGCAATTTGTCGCTCTATATAATTAAAGCCTTAACAGAGGTTAGTAATTTCCAAGCAGCGCTTTCGCGCATCGGCTTCAGTTAGAAATATTAAATTAATGGCAACTAGGGCATTGCCATAATTGAAGCCTTTGTTGCGTTACTTTGCTCATTTGCAAAGTTCTCGTTCGATGACGGCCAGATTTTCTTTATGCGTGTCAATTTCCTCAGGGGTTGTGGCAATTTTTAATAAGTCCTTTATTAATTTCCTTTTTTGAAGAAGTTTGATCCTGTGTCCGCTCCTTTTTGTCTTTTTTTGGTGTTTTTTCTTCTCGTTGCGTGCCCTGTTCTTAGCTATTGAGAGAGGGCGTGGTCCATCGTTATGACACAACCGGAGAGCTTCTTGTAGGCTCGGTTCGTCCCTTTGCTCAGTAGGAGCAGGTGCCTCCCACGAGGGTGAAGAGGGCGGATTGCCTTCCGCACTCATATATTTCCAGCTTTGGTGTAGAAGGATTTGCCATTCCTTCCACACTTGTTGATTTTCTCGTTCTGATGTCTAGCCGCCACCACTGCCGTCGCCGCCGCGGGGAGCACCACCGCCATCAGCACCGCCACCGTCGCCGCCCCGGGCAGCAACACCGCCACCGCCACCACCGTCGCCGCCCCGGACAGCATCACCGCCACCGCCACCACCGCCGCCGCCCCGGACAGCAACACCGCCACCGCCACCACTGTCACCGCCGCAGGCACCACGGCTATCCCAGGCACCACGGAGCGGAGACACCACCGCCTCCACCGCCGCCGTGGGTGCCAACGCCATCGCCGTTGCCAGCAAAACGGCTCGGTGGGAAGCCGGAGTTCTGGGAGAAGGGGCGCTGGGTGTGGCCGACATCAGAAGGGCCAGCCGCACGGCCGCCCAAAGTCGCCAGGCTGATGTCGTGCCCGCGGTCCCCACCAGCCAGGCCGTCAGTAAGCCGCCAACATTCGGCGGACAGCAGCCGCTGGCAGGAGATTGCCGAAGAAGAGTGGCCGCCCAGGGTGGCAGCCGAGGCCAACAGGCAGCGGGAAAATTCGAATTCCACGCAGGGAACTGGGAACTGTCTGGGAAATGGGAACTGGGAACTATCTGGGGAACTGGGAACTGTCTGGAGAACGGGGAACTGTCTGGGGAACAGGGAAACAGTCTGGGGAAATAATCTTTCAAGGTGCTGCATGGAAAAGTCTTTTAGGGAAAAAGTCGCGGGAAAGTTCAAGTCTTTCAAGGAGCTGTACGAGTAAAATCTTTAAGGAGAACAGTCTGGGGAAAGGTTAAAGTCACCACTTTCATTACGTTTCCGAAGGAAGGGGGAAATGTGAGGAGTCATAAACTTCCCACAAATCCCGATGCAGGAGATCGGCCTAGCAACAGCGGAGGAGGCGAGAAAGCCGGAGAAATGAAAGGCATCCAGGTCAAACGGGAAACATTCGGACCTTGGACCCTCATATGGCAAGGGCAACGAGGTCATACGGTGAATTGGCGCACTTCGGACCCGCCTAAAGAGGACACACCGTGAATTAACGGTACCTCGATGGACCTTGGACCCGCGCCCGGCAAGGGCAACGGGGTCATACGGTAAATGTGCGGACTTCGGACCCGCCCAAAGAGGACACACCGTGAATTATCGGTACCTCAGTGGACCTTGGACCCGAGGGAAATGACGGCACCTACAGCGCCTATAAAAAGGACGGCGCAAGCGCAGCTGGGAAGAGTACGAGTGGGAGAATCAGAGCGAGTGCGTGAACGCGGAATAAGTAAACATCGAAATCGAAGTGCCCAAGGATCAAGATCGCAAAGTCGAGACGCCGAACGACGACAAGTCTACAAGGCTGTGGCTACAACGGTGAGATCCAACGGTGCTAGGTCGTGGTAAAGTCAAACTTAGGGAGTCCTTGCACGGTGTCAGGCGATCAAGGTGGCTAGGCGATAAGGGAGAACTCTGTTCTACCTGCTAGGCGATACACCTTGCCGACAAAGTCTAGGCTGAACTCCGGAAGCCAGGCGATAAAGGTGGCTAGGCGATAAGGCGTAACTTCGGTTCACCTGCTAGGCGATACACCTTGCCGGCCCCGGTAGGGAAGCTCGCATAACATCCAGGGTTTTGGTGGAGTCGTCCCGATCTCAGTCACCCGGAGCAGCAAGCCGAAGCAACGCAGTAGCAGGCCAGGGGCGACGCAGCGGTAAGCCAGGCGCGACGCAGCAGCACGCCAGGAGCAGCGCAGCAGCGAGCCAGGAGCAACGAAGCAGGAGACAGCGACAACGGGCAGCAGATAAATAGCAATAGAGCTATATTGTAGAGAAACAATAAATCAGCACCAACCTAATCATTTCTGGCGTTATCCTTTGGTCACGGGCGGTCACTCAATATAAATTTGGTGGAATGAACTCACAACCTCTCTGAGCTAGCCGCACGTTTACGTACCGAGCAGAAATAAAGAATCAGGTCGTTACTCTAGGGCATTGGCATAATTGCAGCCTTTGTTGCGTTACTTTGCTTTTCTGCAAAGTTCTCGTTCGATGACGGCCAGATTTGTGCGTGTTAATTTCCTCAGGGGTTGTAGCAATTTTTACTAAGTCCTTTTTGTCTTCTTTGATGCTTTTATACCCGTTACTCGTAGAGTAAAAGGGTATATTATATTCGTGCAAAAGTATGTAACAGGTGGAAGGAAGCGTTTCCGACCCTATAAAGTATATATATTCTTGTTCAGGATTACTAGCCGAGTCGATCTAGCCATGTCCGTCTGTCTGTCTGTCCGTCTGTCTGTCTGTCCGTATGAACGCTGAGATCTCGAAAACTATAAAAGCTAGAAGATTGGCATTTTGCATGTAGATCTTAGGAGTTCATACGTAGCGCAAGTTTGTTTCAAAATGGTGCCACGCCCCCTCTGACGCTCACAAGCCACAAGCTGTGGCCACAGTTATGATGCTATTATGAAAATTTTTATTGATATGTATTTGTTTTGTCAATACCTATCGATATGCCTAATAAAAGTTTGCCACGCCCAATCTAACGCCCAAAAACCCATTAAACTCTTAAGCCTGGCTAGCGACTACATTTCCGCCTTTTATGGCCCGTGGTACCAATGCTATACAATAGCGCCATCTAACGGACGACTTTGGAACAGCTGGCCAAGGTGCTCAACAGAGTCAACGTTAATTCTCGATAAGGATTTCTATTAAAGGAAATTACGATGGTTTTCATTTGTCAATACCGAACTATATCCCAAGAACTATGCAAATCAAATCAAGTTAGCCAAATTGGAGGTATGAGTCAAACAATGACGTATGTGTGTATGTATGCAAGCATTGCACTCAAAAACATAAACACAGCTGTTGGTGCAGGACAAAAGCTGCCTGCGCTAAAGAAGCGCTGGTGCTGATGCTCGTGCTGTAAAACTGCCAGCTCTAAGATATCGCCGAATTCAAATTGTCGAGGCACTCGACTATAGCGTTCTCACTTGTGTTCTTCTCGTTGCGTGCCGTGTACTCAGCTATTGTGAGGGGGCGTGGTCCATCGTTGGAACACAACCGGAGAGCTTCTTGTAGGCTCGGTTCGTACCTTTGCTCAATAGGAGCAGGTGCCTCCCACGAGGGTGAAGAGGGTGGATTGCCTTCCGCACTCATGTATTTCCAGCGCTGGTTGATTTTCTAGTTCTGATGTCCGGGGCCTCTGGACTCAGGCGGTACCGGTGCCGGTCATCGCACAGGTTTTGTTTGTTGTTCCCGATTTTTGTTGGTGTTTTTATTTTCGATTTATATGATGTTGTTGTGGTTTAGACTTATATTTTTGTTGTTGTTGTTCATGTCGTGGTTATATACAAATTTTTTTGTATTGTTTTATTATTTCCTCCGTTTTATTTCTTGTTGTATTTATATTATTTGTTATATTTGTACCATGTTGACACACACACACACATTTCTCATATTTGTTAGTCAACCACAACAACCTTTGTCACGGTCGCCATGGTGTATTAAAGGTTATAATGTTAATATATTAAAAACAAGATATTTATTAGTGGTCATCAGCCACGGCCAAATTGGTTCTTTTTTCTTTTATGTTCAAAATTCGAATGAAATTACAATAATCTATTCGCGGCTGCTCTGCCCACAAACATTGGCAGCGGCCGTCATGTATTTTCAAAGTATATATGCTCACATATGTATTTGACTGATAGCAGCGAGCGCAAGAGAAGTTGCATATACATTCATTGTATTTGTCTGCAAGCCATGGGAATTTGCTGACACTTGCGCTTCCCATAAGTTGGCTGCACGAGGTTTGTGAATTGTTGAAGTGTAAAATGACACAATGTTGGTTCTCGCTACAATGATACATGCATACTACATCTCCCTCCTTTTGAGAAATAACGTAACGTAATAAAGTTATTCCCTAAAGAATAAAAAAAAAAAAAAAAAAAATGAAAGTCTTCATAGTTATTTAAATTATAATCTAGAACTTATATATTTGAAAATTTAAAGATTATTGATATTGTTTTGTATCATAAAAGAAATTAGAAAACCTTATATTATTCAAAACGAGAATTTTATTTTAATCAGAAAATAAAGATATGATTTGTTTTTTTTTATTGCTTATTTGTTTATTTATTTGTTTTTGCTTATTTGTCTATATATTTTTTTGCTTGCCGTGAATAGTCGGCGATGTTATTAATGAAACGTCTATAATAATTGCAAAATAAATCGTCTAGCGCTATCTGCATCATGTGGGACTGGATAGTTTTTTATTACATCATATTTCTTGTCGTCCGGTAAGATGCCTTTGTCTTTGCATTTATGACCAAGGAAGGTCACTTCATGCATAAAAAATTAACATTTTTGTGGATGTAGTTTTAAATTGTACTTTCTGCATATTTCAAAGATGTCTTTTAAGTTTGTTAACATATGATTTTCAGAGCTTCCAATAAAGGAATGCTTGAGAAGCTTCAAGTCCAACCGAAAGGTAATCGCGTGAAACGATATGAGCCATTGCTCGTTGAAAACGACGTTATGTTTCTTGAATTTTCTTCTAGTTCAATTTGATGGAAACCTGACATCAAATCAAGGCATGAAAAATTCTTTGCTCTACCTAGTTGGTCCAAAATGTCAACAATTCTTGGAAGTGGAAATTTATCAGATAGAAATTTTTTTTTTGATTTGGCGGTAGTCGACTACTAGTCGCTATTTCTTTTCGTTTGAACGCTTAAGTGTTTTCTTTGGGACAAGTAGAAGTAGACTGTTGTATTCTGATACAGATGGTTCGACTATATTGTCTTTAATTAATTTTCATACTTGTTTTTGAACTTCCTCAATTTGGCTGTGCAGGCTTCCATAATTTTTTATGTAAATTGGTTCATCGTCCTTCAATATCAATTTTTGCTTGTAAAAATTACTTGTTGTTATTGATTCGGTTTCAAGACTGAATACGTCAGTATATTTTCCACATAGTTCGGTTAATTGGTGATTGAATTGAACCGGAACATTTTTTTTAGTTCTTCTAATATGTTTTGTTTTCTATTACTTGAAGTGTTCTGAATTAAGCCTAGTATCCTGATCGACGAAAACCGTACGCCAGTCATGAGAGAGAGCGAGAGGCAAACAGCTGGCGTTTCCTTTTCGTCGTGCCTTTTTTTCACGTTGGTCTCCTGTTTGACGAAAAAAATACCAGAAAATTCCATAGCGTTGCCAGTCTGCGGAAATGAACTTTGGGTGAACCCTAGCGCAAAGATTAAAAAATTTAACCGTACGCCAGTCATGAGAGAGAGCGAGAGGCAAACAGCTGGCGTTCACTTTTCGTCGTGCCTTTTTTTCACGTTGGTCTCCTGTTCGACGAAAAAAATTCCAGAAAATTCCATAGCGTTGCCAGTCTGCGGAAATGAACTTTGGGTGAACCCTAGCGCAAAGATTAAAAAATTTAATCTTTCGGCGTGCGCTTCTCACTGAACATATTAAAAAATGGAGGAAAAAAATCAAAAAACCCGCAAAAGTCAATTGCAGGAGTTTACATGTGAGGACAAAATAACATTAATACTTCTGGGGTGCCTCTTGTCAGAGCAAAATGTTTCATATGTCAAAAATTTACGAAAAACACAATAAAAGTGCAGCTATGAACTTTAAATTAGCAAATAATTATCAGTAAATTAAAATAAGCAACTGTTAAATTTAAATTGAATTGTTTTTTAATTTCTTTGTATAGCGGCAGACTTGTCTTGCCAAGGTATTTGATAATATCTTTTAAAGGCTCTTTCCCGCAAATACGATATTTGAATTTTAACTGCTTGTCAACAAACCCAGCTGATTGACAGTACGACCGTAGCACGCTTAAATCTGATGAACTATCAAACTTTTGGTCACACTGCAAAGATTAAAGTTTTTACGCTAGCGTAATCGTTTGTCGATCTGGATACTAGGCTTTACAATATAATCGGAAATTGGTTCACATTTTAAATTACTTAAGCTAATCGATTGATCAGTGCTGGTTGTGTTGAGTAATCGGACAAATGAATTCTCTTTTGATGTTATGGTATTGGCAATGTAAATACTAGGTTGAATCTCCTGATTTGGTATTAATATAGTATCGGTATCTGACATTATTTCGATTTTTCGTACTACTTGGGATCTGGCTGGTAAGAGAATTGTATTATTACCAGAAGTATATGTTATTGTAATATAAATGTGAATGTCTACATATCTTATTATAACCACTCCTCTGTATGATTAAGATCTATTTGGCAGTTTAATTCTTTTATAAAATCGATTCCTATTATTCCATCACATTGAGTCGCAAAATCTTGATTTACTATATGAAAATTATATGGAATTATATATTTGTCTGTTTGGAGTTCTATTGGACAAAGTCCTTTGGATTTTATTATTCCCTCGCCTATTCCTTGGATATTTATTGCATTTTTTATTTGTATATTGTTAAAGATATCTGCCTTTTTTTTGAAAAGTGATATATTTGCTCTCGTATCCACAAGGAACGTAAGCTGCTTCCCTGTTTCTGAATTAATAAATGGTCCGAAGATATTGAGATTGAGGTTGATTGTATAAACTGTTGGTATTTTAAATTTCTCGTATCTAAAGGGGTATGTGAGTTTCCCGAAACTGGCTGGGTTACGCGGACATTATTGTTTTGATGTGTTTTGCTGAAGTTGCTGCTATTTTGGTTATTGTTGTTTCCTCTATAATTTCCACGACCTCTATTATAGTTATTGGTCTGGTTATCATAGTTTCGATTATAACCATTATTTTGGTTGTAACCGTTATTATATCGGTTGTAGCCGTTATATTGGTAATACCCATTATTTTGGTAGTTACCACGACCATTTCCTCTACCACGGTAGTTACCTCTGAAGTGGTTACCTCTATAGGCCTGTTCTTTGTTTGCAAATAGAATTGCGTTGGCATTACCCGTCATTTCAGTACTACATTGTATGTACTTTGTGACAGCCTCATTCATTGATGAGAAGATGCCTGCTTCAAGGATAGTTTTGAGTCGGTCATGCTCACAATTTTTGATCATTGTGTTTATAGCCTCCTTGGTGCTGAATTTGTCTGCATGTTCAGCGGGTAATCCTTCATCAAGGAACTTTCGTAAGTGAATTTTTCTGTTGTTTTTCGTTTTTGAGTAGTTTTTTACATGTTTGCTTCAACTACTTCAGATGTTTATCCGATAATTGTGTCTTAAATTTTTTTTATAATTCCGTTTATAGTAGATTCATTTTGCACTTTATACAAACCCACTATTTTTGATTTTATGACTTCAACAGCTAACTCTTTAAATGTGCCTTTGGTTAGGCTTACTAATTTCAAGGCTGTGTCAAATCTTTGAAGGTTAATTTTTTGTCCGTTGAATTCAGAGATAGATAATTCGGATTGAAAAAGTACAGCTGGAATTGAAGGATTATTCAAATCTTTCTCCTCTATTTCTGGGCTATCAAATTCAGATTTTTCTAGCTGCACCGGCTTACTTCTTGTGGATCTGATAATTCCATTATAATATGGCTATGAATTAATTTTGTATACTACTGAAATGCTAGTTCTACCTAATATGTCATGATCACTTCGAACACCCGGGATAGTGCTCAATACCATCGTTTTTTGTTTATTAGAGCAATGTATTAAAGGTGAGAATTCTAAATTATATGTTGTCATATATAAATTTTCTAACTCATAGATAGTAATCGGAGTCACTGAAACCAGTGTTATTATTTTTTCACTAAAATTTGGATCCCTCATATAGGTATTAATACTTGCCTCTACGTTTATCATTGTTTTCCTGATCTACCTAAATTTGTGGCCATAAAAGAAGATATATTAATGTTTATTTTTCGGTTTTTATTATATTAAATTTCATTTATTTTTTAGCTCTCAATAATACTTGAATAAATAAAAAGGCAAGTTCTCTTTCTCATATATAAATTTTTTTTAATTTTATCCAGGTCGACTCTGGAATCTCTTCTTTAAACACCTATTGTATAATTTATAGAGTTTGAGAAAAACACTTGCTGACATTATAATTTCAATTATTATTAATAAAATTGTTATCGTTTCCAGATCATTTTTTTAGGATTCTACTTTGTTAACGACGTTCGCCGTTGAATCGATAACTTTAGACACAAAACCCATATTGGCAAAATTTTGCAAAAAACTATATTTTATGCCAAGTATGTATGGCAAAATATTATTTTCAAATTCTCTTCTTTAATTATACTGTTATTATTCATGAATCAAAATTAGGGAAAATAAGAAAAATGGTATAGTGATTTTTCACATGGCAGATTTACACTTTGTCGCTCTATATAATTAAAATATCTGCCATATGATTTTAGTATAAAGCCTTAACAGAGGTTAGTAATTTCCAAGCAGCGCTTTCGCGCATCGGCTTGAGCTAGAAATCTTACATTAATGGCAACTAGGGCATTGGCATAATTGCAGCCTTTGTTGCGTTACTTTGCTCATTTGCAAAGTTCTCGTTCGATGACGGCCAGATTTTCTTTATGCGTGTCAATTTCCTCAGGGGTTCTGGGAGAAGGGGCCCTGGGTGTGGCCGTCATCAGAAGGGCCAGCCGCACGGCCAGGATGACATCATGCCCGGAGCCGCGGTCCCCACCAGCGAGGCCGTCGGTGAGCCGACAACATTCGGCGGACAGCAGCCGCTGGGAGGAGATGACCGAGGAAGGGTGGTCGCCCAGGGTGGCAGCCGAGGCCAACAGGCAGCGGAAGAGAGCCCGTAGCAGCCGCTGGGCCAAACTCCTGGTGGTAGACGGCGTCCGCCACCACATCCGGGTGTCAAACGGAGTGGTGATAGTCCTGAAGACCACAACAACCTTAATGTTCATCCGATATTGGTATATTTAATAAAAAAAAGTCAACATATTATTAGTGGCCATCAGCAACGGCCAAATTAGTTTTTTATTGTTTTATGTTCAAAATTGGAATAACTTACAATAAGCTATTCGCGGCTGATCTTCCTGCAAACATTGGCAGCGGCCGTCATGTATTTATCAAAGTATATATGTATGCTCACATATGCATTTGGCTGATAGCAGCGAGAGAAGTTACATATGCATTAATTGTATGTGTCTGCAAGCCATGGGATTTGCTGACACTTGCGCTTCCTATAAGTTGGCTGCACGAGTTTTCTGTATTCGTTTAAGTGCACTGTAACACAATGTTGGTATCGGTACAGTGATACATGCATACTACATTAAAGCACAGCATGATTTTTTTGACGGCCTGATTGACATATCCCGAGTAAACAATGTTGGAAATTCACTAGGTCTTGATTTGTGTTTTGTATCAAATCCTGAAGGTGTGTTTCTGTCCAGAGTAGCACCACTCACGCAACCTGAAGATCCATATCACCCTACAATCGAACTTTCATTTGACAAGGGTGGAGTTATAGAAGAACAATCAGAAAAATGAAGCAAACAAATACATTGTTTTCACAAGGCAAACTTTCTGAGGCCAAATAATTTTATTTCTGGCTTTAATGGGTCTGATCTTTACTTGTGCAATATTATGTACGATGCAGTTAATTTTTTTTTAATAATGCAATAAACTAATTGTTTCATTCCTGTGTTCCGTGGCACTATCCGTCAATTTTCAATAAATCACCTTGGTTTAGCAAAGAGTTGACACACTTAAGAAATGTAATGTCCAGACTTTTTAGGAAATATAAAAATATCGGATCTCAATATGTTTTAACAAGATATTTAAGTGCTCGGTCAAGATTTACCGTGCTTAAAGCTCAGTGTTATAATAGACTCTCACGACCCGAAACAGTTTCTTAACCTCGTAATAATAACTCAAGTAATAACCCGCTCTTCACAGTGAACGGTCGTGTTTTTGTTTTGCGCTCAAAATTTTACTTTTTCTTATTGAAACCACCGGGCTTTACTTAAGGATTTATAGGATTTATCGAAATCGCTTTTTAAGTTATTTAGGACCTTATATAATTCACTCCATTCCATTATAATATGGATATGAATTATTTTTGTATACTACTTAAATGCTAGTTCTACCTAATATGTCATGATCACTTCGAATTGTTCTCACATGAACACCTGGGATAGTGCTCAATACCATTGCTTTTTGTTTATTAGAGCAATGTATTAAAGGAGAGAATTCTAAATTATATGTTGTCATATAAAAATTTTCTAACTCATAGATAGTAATCGAAGTCGTTGAAACCAGTGTTATTATTTTTTCGCTTAAATTTGGATCCCTCATATAGGTAATAATAACTGCCTTTACGTTTGTCATTCTTTTACTGATCTACCTAAATTTGTGACCACAAAAGAATATATAATAATGTTTATATTTATTTTTTTATTTTATTTTAATTATATTAGATTTCATTTTATAATTTTGTTTTAGCTGTCAATAATACTTGAAATTATAAAAAGGCAAGTTTTTTTCGTATATAAATTTTTAAATTTTATCCAGGTCGTTTGCTCGACTCTGGAATCTCTTCTTTAAACATCTATTGTGTAATTTATAGAGAGTTAGGAAAACACTTGCTGACATTATAATTACAATTATTATTAATAAAATTGTTATCGTTTCCAGAACCATTTTTTGAGATTCTACTTTGTTAACGACGTTCGCCGTTGAATCGAAAATTTTTGTGTATACTAAGCCCATCTTGGGAAAATTTTCCAAAAATCTATATTTTATGACAAATATGTATGGCGAAATATTATTTTCAAATTCTTTTACTTTAATTATACTGTTATTATTCATGAATCAAAATTAGGGAAATGAAGAAAAATGGTTTAGTGATTTTTCACATGGCAGATTTACAATTTGTCGCTCTATATAATTAAAGCCTTAACAGAGGTTAGTAATTTCCAAGCAGCGCTTTCGCGCATCGGCTTGAGTTAGAAATATTAAATTAATGGCAACTAGGGCATTGCCATAATTGCAGCCTTTGTTGCGTTACTTTGCTTATTTGCAAAGTTCTCGTTCGATGACGGCCAGATTTTCTTTATGCGTGTCAATTTCCTCAGGGGTTGTAGCAATTTTTAATAAGTTCTTTATTAATTTCCTTTTTTGAAGAAGTTTGATCCTGTGTCTGCTCCTTTTTGTCGTCTTTGGTGTTTTTTCTTCTCGTTGCGTGCCCTGTACTCAGCTATTGTGAGAGGGCGTGGTCCATCGTTGGGACACAACCGGAGAGCTTCTTGTAGGCTCGGTTCGTCAATTTGCTCAATAGGAGCAGGTGCCTCCCACGAGGGTGAAGAGGGCGGATTGCCTTCCGCACTCATATATTTCCAGCTTTGGTGTAGAAGGATTTGCCATTTCTTCCACACTTGTTGATTTTCTCGCCAGCCGCCACCACTGCCGTCGCCGCCGCGGGGAGCACCACCGCCATCAGCACCGCCACCACCGTCGCCGCGCCGTACGGTGACACCGCCACCGCCACCACCGTCGCCGCCCCGGGCAGCAACACCGCCACCGCCACCACCGTCGCCGCCGCGGACAGCAACACCGCCACCGCCACCACCGCCACCACCGCCGCCGCCCCGGGCAGCAACACCGCCACCACCGTCGCCGCCCCGGACAGCAACACCGCCACCGCCACCACCGTCACCGCCGCAGGCACCACGGCCATCCCAGGCACCACGGCACGGAGCGGAGACACCACCGCCGCCGTGGCTGCCAACGCCATCGCCGTTGCCAGCAAAACGGCTCGGTGGGGAGCCGGAGTTCTGGGAGAAGGGGCCCTGGGTGTGGCCGTCATCAGAACGGCCACCCAAAGTCGCCAGGCTGACATCGTGCCCGGAGCCGCGGTCCCCACCAGCGAGGCCGTCGGTGAGCCGACAACATTCGGCGGACAGCAGCCGCTGGGAGGAGATGACCGAGGAAGGGTGGCCGCCCAGGGTGGCAGCCGAGGCCAACAGGCAGCGGAAGAGAGCCCGTAGCAGCCGCTGGGCCAAACTCCTGGTGGTAGACGGCGTCCGCCACCGCATCCGGGTGTCAAACGGAGTGGTGATAGTCCTGAGGGATAATAAAAGCCGTTTTAAATACAAAAACTGGTTTGTTTATTTACCTTTTGGAATAATGGGTTGCCGGACATAGGCTATAGGGACGGGGGCGCCGAGATAGGCGGTCGATCGATAGTTGAGATCGATAGGTTAAGAAAATTGGTTATTTATATGTTCAAAAATCCAAATGGCAACTTAAGACAACGAAAAGGCAACGACGATGGCAACACTGGAACCCACAATCGATAAACGCGATCGTGGTGAGATTCCAGGGAGTTGCCGGACCGAGGGAAAACGAAATGGTGACGTTTGGTTTGGGGAAATGTCTGGGCGGGAAAATTCGAATTCCACGCAGGGAACTGGGAACTGTCTGGGGAACTGGGAACTGTCTGGGAAATGGGAACTGGGAACTATCTGGGGAACTGGGAACTGTCTGGAGAACGGGGAACTGTCTGGGGAACAGGGAAACAGTCTGGGGAAATAATCTTTCAAGGAGCTGCATGGAAAAGTTTTTTAGGAAAACAGTCGCGGGAAAGTTCAAGTCTTTCAAGGAGCTGTACGAGTAAAATCTTTAAGGAGAACAGACTGGGGAAGGGTTAAGTCGTTCGGGGAACTTTCTGGGGAACCTCTAACACGCAAGTCAGGCGGCGAATTCGAGTAGTCTAAACATAAGGGGCGGGGAAAGTCACCACTTTCATTACGTTTCCAAAGGAAGGGGGAAATGTGAGGAGTCATAAACTCCCCAAAAATCCCGATGCAGGAGATCGGCCTAGCAACAGCGGAGGAGGTGAGAAAGCCGAAGAAATGAAGGGCATCCAGGTCAAACGGGAAACATTCGGACCTTGGACCCTCATATGGCAAGGGCAACGAGATCATATGGTGAATCGGTGGACTTCGGACCCGCCTAAAGAGGACACACCGTGAATTAACGGTACCTCGATGGACCTTGGACCCGCGCCCGGCAAGGGCAACGGGGTCATTCGTTAAATTGGCGGACTTCGGACGCGCCCAAAGAGGACACACCGTGAATTAACGGTACCTCAGTGGACCTTGGATCCGAGGGAAATGACGGCACCTACAGCGCCTATAAAAAGGACGGCGCAAGCGCAGCTGGGGAGAGTACGAGTGGGAGAATCAGAGCGAGTGCGTGAACGCGGAATAAGTAAACATCGAAACAGAAGTGCCCAAGGATCAAGATCGCAAAGTCGAGACGCCGAACGACGACAAGTCTACAAGGCTGTGGCTACAACGGTGAGATCCAACGGTGCTAGGTCGTGGTAAAGTCAAACTTAGGGAGTCCTTGCACGGTGTCAGGCGATCAAGGTGGCTAGGCGATAAGGGAGAACTCTGTTCTACCTGCTAGGCGATACACCTTGCCGACAAAGTCTAGGCTGAACTCCGGAAGCCAGGCGATAAAGGTGGCTAGGCGATAAGGCGTAACTTCGGAGCTGCTCCAAGTCAGAGCATTGAAGTATTTCATCGCCAACAATCGGCACTGGGAGACCTGGGGAGACTTCATATACAGCTTCCAAAATTACTTTCTGCCCCGAGGATACATGGCGAAGCTGGCGGACCAGGTCAGACAGAGGAAGCAAGCCTACGGGGAGAGCTTCAAAGATTTTATGGTGGATATGCAGACCCTGATGCGGCCACTGAATATGTCGACCAAAGAAACGCTGGAGAGGATAAAAGAGAACAGCACGCCGGCACTCAGAATGTTCGTTCGCCCATACGAATGTCGAAATTTGGATACATTGATGGCGCTGGTAAACGAATTTGAGGAGCTCGACCAGCTGCGGGAGAAATTCGAGCTGGAAAACAATCCCCGCAAACAGCAAAGGCAGAGCCACCCAGTACCAAGGCCAAGAGCAGACCAGGGTGCGGTGTGCAGGCTGTGCCAGGAGGACCCGGACGCACAACCACGAAGTACGCCGCGCGGCCACGAACCAGCAAGCAATCGCGGCGGTTACGTAGCAAATCCTACCCAGGCCTGCCGCAGATGCGGGGGTCCAGACCACTGGGCGAAGGAATGCCGAAACCAACGGCTTACGTTCTGCTGGCGATGCGGAAAAATAGGAGTTCGGACGGTTCAGTGCTGTTCCGGGTCGGGAAACGCCCAGCGACCCCAACCTCCGAGGGGCGGCCAGGGATCGCAAGGTGCTGCCTCTCGAAATTAATGGGCGACCTGCAGGCGGAAGAAATGCAACTGTCCGCCACGGTGCTCATAGGTGAAAGTAAAATTAAGGCCACGGTGGATACCGGCGCCACGGCGAGTTTCATCAGCGAAGAGCTGGCGGACAGGCTGCAGGCGGCAGGAAGGGTCGGACCCACGAAAAGGGAAGTACGGATGGCAGACGGTCGCTGCGGGGAAATAAGATCACAGCTGAAGACCAAAATTGGACTGGGAACGAAAACAATTTCAATGGAGCTGCTGATTTTACCAGGACTGATGGACGCCCTGGTGTTGGTATGGAATTTCCTCACCAGAATCGGAGCCGAAGTCGAGTGCGCAGGACACAGCGCGTCGATACCGGCAAAGAATAAACGAGGAATATGGCTGGAGAAACTGTCAGTGGCAATAGTCGAAACACCCAAAAGATTTGCGGAAAAGGTTGGAGGGATTTTTAAAAGCCGAATTGGACGAACTGGAAGGAATAAAGGGAACATCCAACGTGGCCGTACATAGGATCACCATGAAGGACGACCAACCAGTCAAACAACGGTACTACCCTAAAAATCCAAAAATGCAGGGTGAGATAAATGCCAAGGTAGACGAGCTGCTGGAAAAAGGATGTATCGAGCCGTCCAGCAGTCCCTACAGCTCAACAATAGTCATGGTGAGAAAGAAGACGGGAAAGTGGAGGCTGTGTGTGGATTTCCGGCAAATAAACGCGAGGTCCATAAAGGACGCATACCCGATGCCGATGATAAATTACATCCTGAACCAGCTGCGAGAGACGAAGTACATCAGCAGTCTCGACTTAAAGGACGGTTACTGGCAGATCCCATTGGAGGCAGGCAGCAGGCAGTACACGGCGTTTACTGTACCAGGGAAGGGCCTGTTCCAATGGAAGGTGATGCCATTTGGCCTTCACTCCGCGTCGGCAACATTCCAGCGGGCATTGGATCAGGTCATTGGACCAGAAATGATGCCGCACGCTTTCGCGTAACAGGACGACATTATCGTCATCGGACGAACGCTAGAAGAGCATATGGAAAACCTGAAGGAAGTGTTTAGGAGACTACGGGCTGCCAACCTGAAAGTAAATGCGGAAAAATGCAAGTTTTTTAGAAAGGAACTGCAATACTTGGGGCATCGCATAACAGACCAAGGCATCGGAACAGACCCAGAAAAAGTGTCGGCAATTGCCTTAATAAAACCACCGGCCAACGTTAAGGAGTTACGACAATATTTGGGAGTGGCGTCGTGGTACAGGCGTTTTGTGCCAGATTTTGCAACGTTGATGCATTCGTTGAATAGCCTGCTCCGAAAAAGCACTAAATGGGAGTGGACAGAGGACCATCAACAAGCGTTTGAAGCTGTCAAGGCCAGGCTAGTCGCAGACCCAATCTTAGCATGCCCAGATTTCACAAAGACGTTTGTGCTGCAGACCGACACCAGCGATTACGGGCTCGGTGCTATTCTCACACAGAATTCCGACCAAGGCGAGAGGGTGATCTTGTATTCCAGAAGGTCTCTGAATGGATCGGAAAGAAATTTCTCAGCGACTGCCTGGCAATTGTGTGGGCCATACGCAAGTTAAGGCCATACTTGGAGGGCTACCAAAGTGATCACGGATCATATGGCACTGAAGTGGTTGAATAGCATCGAGACCCCAACCGGAAGAATCGCACGATGGGCGCTGGAACTGCAGCAATATGACTTTGAGATCGCGTACAGAATGGGCCAGCTGATTATAGTAGCAGACGCACTACCACGACAGCCACTGCCAGAATCGTGTCGACGGGTAAAAACACAGGAACAGCACAAGGAAACCGGCGAGTGTAACTGGATAAGGGATATGCGGAGCAAGATTTCCCAAAATCCCCAAAAATATCCAGACTACATGACAGAAGCCGACCAGCTATATCGCCACATACTGCACAGAGCACGCAACGAGGATGTCACATCATGGAAGCTCTGCGTGCCAACGGGGTCCAGGCGGCGGGCAATGTCGGAGAACCACAACTCACCGACAGCTGGTCACATGGGCAGTCGGAAGACAATTGCCAGAGTCGCAGCAAGATACCATTGGCCGGGAATGCACCGCGACATAAGGAAATATGTGCAAAACTGCGAGAGCTGCCTACGATATAAGCCAAGCCAACTACAGGCGGCCGGGAAAATGCTGACCCAAGTACCGGAAGAGCCGTGGGCCACTGTATGCGCAGATTTCGTCGGACCACTGCCCCAAACACGGGAATTCTATGCTACTACTCCAAGTGGACCGAAATGGTGCCAATGCGCAGGGCAATGACGAAAACGCTTGAAAAGGCGATCCGCGAGCGGATTCTTGCAAGATACGGCGTACCCAAGGTGCTGATTACGGACAATGGCGTTCAGTTCACCAGCAGGGCGTTTAAAAAATTCCTGGGTTGTTTAGGCGTCCGACACCAGTTCACGGCCCCGTACACGCCCCAAGAAAACCCGACGGAGAGAGCAAACAGGACGGTGAAAACGATGATCGCCAACTCACCGGGGCAGACCAAAGGACTTGGGACGAAAAGTGGCCGGAACTGCAGTTGGCCGTGAATACGAGCGTGGCTGAATCCACGGGATATTCGCCCGCCTATATTATGCAAGAAAGAGAGCCGAGGTTACCCGGCGCACTGTACGACGAAGGAACAATCGGCACAGGAAGGCAAACTCAAACTCAGGCCGAGAACGCACAGAAGCTGAGAGAAATCTTTGAGCTGGTGAGGCGAAACATGGAAAAGGAAACGCAGGATCAGGCACGCCACTACAATCTACGTAGACGCCCATGGAAACCGAGAATCGGTGACACAGTCTGGGCTAAGGAACACCATCTGTCCAAGGCTGCAGAAGGATTCGCCGCAAAATTGGCACCAAAGCATGACGGGCCGTTTAAGATAATGAATTTTAATTCGCCGGTGATATGCAATTTGCGGCATGAAAATACTGGCAAAATAAAAACCGCCCACATTAGCCAATTAAAACAACAATGCATTGGTGGCCAGAACCGAGAATCAAAGTCGGACTTAGCGGGGCTGCACTGTAAATCCAAAGAGAGGGAGAGGACGATACACAGTATCGAACTCACACAGATGCATTAGGAGCGCGAGAGCGGGAGAGGGAGGGTCAAAAGATGCGGATACCGTTACCGGGTAACGCACACCAAGGAGAGGACCCGTCGGAGCCCGTAGTAAGGAAAAGTCCAAAGGCCGCGGATAACGGAACCAGGAACATGGGAAACCAAGGTTTCGTCAGCGAGCGAGCGCCACAAGGTGGGCCTATTAAAATCAGGTCGCCAAGATGTACGGAAGCAGCAGCAGCAACAGTAAGGCCGTGAGGGGAGAGGGGCGGGGAGGCAGCATCGGGCAACAGCCAGCGGCGAGATGGAGGCGGGACTCAGGTCCCGCACTCCAGCTGCTGGCGTCCCCCTGGTGTCGCGGTCCCCGTCGCCGAACCCCGAATCGGAGGACGAGGAGCGGATCACCGACATAGAGCTGGAGGAGGAGGAGGAGGCCGGCGTCCGGTCGGCAGGGCAGGAGAACGAGGTGCCCACGATTGACCTGGCATCGTCGGAAGAAGAGAAGGAGGACAGCGGGACGGAGTCGGTGAGTCCGGAGGTCTCCTCTGAATAGGAGGACGAGCCACGTTGGGCGTCGAAGGCCGGGATGGCATTCGGGAGAATAAGGAGGGCCGCAGCCGGATTCGGGTGGATCCGTTTGGGCGACGCAGCGCCATCGGGCCGCCCGGAGGAGGTGAAGCGAATATTCGCGACCCGGGCGGAGATGGTGCGGCGAGTATTCGCGCAACGGGCGGTGGCACGGGCAGCCGCCGCAGCCAGAGAGCGGGAAAAGCGGCTGGATGTGGCCGACATCAGAAGGGCCAGCCGCACCCCTGCCCAAAGTCGCCAGGCTGACGTCGTGCCCGGAGCCGCCGTCCCCACCAGCCAGGCCGTCAGTGACCCGCCAACATTCGGCGGACAGCAGCCGCTGGCAGGAGATGGACGAAGAAGAGTGGCCGCCCAGGGTGGCAGCCAAGGCCAACAGGCAGCGGAAGAGAGCCCGTAGTAGCCGCATCCGGGTGTCAAACGGAGTGGTGAGAGTCCTGAGGGGATAATAAAAGCCGTTAAAGGTTTTAAATACAAAAACTGGTTTGTTTATTTACCTTTTGGAATAATCGGTTGCCGGACATAGGCGATAGGGACGGGGGCGCCGAGATAGGCGGTCGATCGATAGTTGCGATCGATGGGTTAAGAAAATTGGTTATTTCTATGTTCAAAAATCCAAATGGCAACTTAAGACAACGAAAAGGCAACGACGATGGCAACACTGGAACCCACAATCAATAAACGCGATCGTGGTGAGATTCCAGGGAGTTGCCGGACCGAGGGAAAACGATATGGTGACTTTTAGTTTGGGGAAATGTCTGGGAAATGTCGAATTCCACGCAGGGAACTGGGAACTGTCTGGGGAACTGGGAACTGTCTGGGAAATGGGAACTGGGAACTATCTGGGGAACTGGGAACTGTCTGGAGAAACAGTCTGGGGAAATAATCTTTCAAGGAGCTGCATGGAAAAGTCTTTTAGGGAAACAGTCGCGGGAAAGTTCAAGTCTTTCAAGGAGCTGTACGAGTAACGTCTTTTAGGAAAACAGTCTGGGGAACGGTTAAGTCTTTCGGGGAACTGTCTGGGGAATATCAAACATGCAAGTCACGCGGGGAATTCGAGTAGTCTACACATCAAGGGCGGGGAAACTCACCACTTTCATTACGTTTCCGAAGGAAGGGGGAAATGTGAGGAGTTATAAACTCCCCACAAATCCCGATGCAGGAGATCGGCCTAGCAACAGCGGAGGAGGCGAGAAAGCCGGAGAAATGAAGGGCATCCAGGTCAAACGGGAAACATTCGGACCTTGGACCCTCATATGGCAAGGGCAACGGGGTCATACGGTAAATTGGCGGACTTCGGACCCGTCCAAAGAGGACACACCGTGAATTAACGGTACCTCAGTGGACCTTGGACCCGAGGAAAATAACGGCACCTACATGACAGAAGCCGACCAGCTATATCGCCACATACCGCACAGAGCGAGGATGTCACATCATGGAAGCTCTGCGTGCCAACGGGGTCCAGGCGGCGGGCAATGTCGGAGAACCACAACTCACCGACAGCTGGTCACATGGGCAGTCGGAAGACAATTGCCAGAGTCGCAGCAAGATACCATTGGCCGGGAATGCACCGCGACATAAGGAAATATGTGCAAAACTGCGAGAGCTGCCTACGATATAAGCCAAGCCAACTACAGGCGGCCGGGAAAATGCTGACCCAAGTACCGGAAGAGCCGTGGGCCACTGTATGCGCAGATTTCGTCGGACCACTGCCCCAAACACGGGAATTCTATGCTACTACTCCAAGTGGACCGAAATGGTGCCAATGCGCAGGGCAATGACGAAAACGCTTGAAAAGGCGATCCGCGAGCGGATTCTTGCAAGATACGGCGTACCCAAGGTGCTGATTACGGACAATGGCGTTCAGTTCACAAGCAGGGCGTTTAAAAAATTCCTGGGTGAATTAGGCGTCCGACACCAGTTCACGGCCCCGTACACGCCCCAAGAAAACCCGACGGAGAGAGCAAACAGGACGGTGAAAACGATGATCGCCAACTCACCGGGGCAGACCAAAGGACTTGGGACGAAAAGTGGCCGGAACTGCAGTTGGCCGTGAATACGAGCGTGGCTGAATCCACGGGATATTCGCCCGCCTATATTATGCAAGAAAGAGAGCCGAGGTTACCCGGCGCACTGTACGACGAAGGAACAATCGGCACAGGAAGGCAAACTCAAACTCCGGCCGAGAACGCACAGAAGCTGAGAGAAATCTTTGAGCTGGTGAGGCGAAACATGGAAAAGGAAACGCAGGATCAGGCACGCCACTACAATCTACGTAGACGCCCATGGAAACCGAGCATCGGTGACACAGTCTGGGCTAAGGAACACCATCTGTCCAAGGCTGCAGAAGGATTTGCTGCAAAATTGGCACCAAAGTATGACGGGCCGTTTAAGATAATGAATTTTAATTCGCCGGTGATATGCAATTTGCGGCATGAAAATACTGGCAAAATAAAAACCGCCCACATTAGCCAATTAAAACAACAATGCATTGGTGGCCAGAACCAGAAAGAGAGGGAGAGGACGATACACAGTATCGAACTCACACAGATGCATTAGGAGCGCGAGAGCGTGAGAGGGAGGGTCAAAAGATGCGGATACCGTTACCGGGTAACGCACACCTAGGAGAGGACCCGTCGGAGCCCGTAGTAAGGAAAAGTCCAAAGGCCGCGAATAACGGAACCAGGAACATGGGAAACCAAGGTTTCGTCAGCGAGCGAGCGCCACAAGGTGGGCCTATTAAAATCAGGTCGCCAAGATGTACGGAAGCAGCAGCAGCAACAGTAAGGCCGTGAGGGGAGAGGGGCGGGGAGGCAGCATCGGGCAACAGCCAGCGGCGAGATGGAGGCGGGACTCAGGTCCCGCACTCCAGCTGCTGGCGTCCCCCTGGTGTCGCGGTCCCCGTCGCCGAACCCCGAATCGGAGGACGAGGAGCGGATCACCGACATAGAGCTGGAGGAGGAGGAGGAGGCCGGCGTCCGGATCCGTTTGGGCGACGCAGCGCCATCGGGCCGCCCGGAGGAGGTGAAGCGAATATTCGCGACCCGGGCGGAGATGGTGCGGCGAGTATTCGCGCAACGGGCGGTGGCACGGGCAGCCGCCGCAGCCAGAGAGCGGCAAAAGCGGCTGGATGTGACCGACATCAGAAGGGCCAGCCGCACCCCTGCCCAAAGTCGCCAGGCTGACGTCGTGCCCGGAGCCGCGGTCCCCACCAGCCAGGCCGTCAGTGAGCCGCCAACATTCGGCGGACAGCAGCCGCTGGCAGGAGATGGACGAAGAAGAGTGGCCCCCCAGGGTGGCAGCCAAGGCCAACAGGCAGCGGAAGAGAGCCCGTAGTAGCCGCATCCGGGTGTCAAACGGAGTGGTGAGAGTCCTGAGGGGATAATAAAAGCCGTTAAAGGTTTTAAATACAAAAACTGGTTTGTTTATTTACCTTTTGGAATAATCGGTTGCCGGACATAGGCGATAGGGACGGGGGCGCCGAGATAGGCGGTCGATCGATAGTTGCGATCGATGGGTTAAGAAAATTGGTTATTTCTATGTTCAAAAATCCAAATGGCAACTTAAGACAACGAAAAGGCAACGACGATGGCAACACTGGAACCCACAATCGATAAACGCGATCGTGGTGAGATTCCAGGGAGTTGCCGGACCGAGGGAAAACGAAATGCTGACTTTTAGTTTGGGGAAATGTCTGGGCGGGAAAATTCGAATTCCACGCAGGGAACTGGGAACTGTCTGGGGAACTGGGAACTGTCTGGGAAATGGGAACTGGGAACTATCTGGGGAACTGGGAACTGTCTGGAGAACGGGGAACTGTCTGGGGAACATGGAAACAGTCTGGGGAAATAATCTTTCAAGGAGCTGCATGGAAAAGTCTTTTAGGGAAACAGTCGCGGGAAAGTTCAAGTCTTTCAAGGAGCTGTACGAGTAAAGTCTTTTAGGAAAACAGTCTGGGGAACGGTTAAGTCTTTCGGGGAACTGTCTGGGGAATATCAAACATGCAAGTCACGCGGGGAATTCGAGTAGTCTACACATCAAGGGCGGGGAAAGTCACCACTTTCATTACGTTTCCGAAGGAATGGGGAAATGTGAGGAGTCATAAACTCCCCACAAATCCCGATGCAGGAGATCGGCCTAGCAACAGCGGAGGAGGCGAGAAAGCAGGAGAAATGAAGGGCATCCAGGTCAAACGGGAAACAGTCGGACCTTGGACCCTCATATTTCAAGGGCAACGGGGTCATACGGTAAATTGGCGGACTTCGGACCCGCCCAAAGAGGACACACCGTGAATTAACGGTACCTCAGTGGACCTTGGACCCGAGGGAAATAACGGCACCTACAGCGCCTATAAAAAGGTCGGCGCAAGCGCAGCTCGAGACAGTACGAGTGCGAGAATCAGAGCGAGTGCGTGAACGCGGAATAAGTGCAAATCGAAACCGAAGTGCCCAAGGATCAAGAACGCAAAGTCGAGTCGCTGAACGACGACAAGTCTACAAGCCTCAGCTACAACGCTGAGATCCAACGGTGCTAGGTCGTGGTAAAATCAAACTTAGGGAGTCCTTGCGCGGTGTCAGGCGATAAAGGTGGCTAGGCGATAAGGGAGAACTTTGTTCTACCTGCTAGGCGATACACCTTGCCGACAAAGTCCAGGCTGAACTCCGAAAGCCAGGCGATAAAGGTGGCTAGGCGATAAGGCGTAACTTCGGTTCACCTGCTAGGCGATACACCTTGCCGGCCCCGGTAGGGAAGCTCGCATAACATCCAAACAGCAAAGGCAGAGCCACCCAGTACCAAGGCCAAGATCAGACCAGGATGCGGTGTGCAGGCGGTGCCAGGAGGACCCGGACGCACAACCACGAAGTACGCCGCGCGGCCACGAACCAGCAAGCAATCGCGGCGGTTACGTAGCAAATCCTACCCAGGCCTGCCGCAGATGCGGGGGTCCAGACCACTGGGCGAAGGAATGCCGAAACCAACGGCTTACGTTCTGCTGGCGATGCGGAAAAATAGGAGTTCGGACGGTTCAGTGCTGTTCCGGGTCGGGAAACGCCCAGCGACCCCAGCCTCCGAGGGGCGGCCAGGGATCGCAAGGTGCTGCCTCTCGAAATTAATGGGCGACCTGCAGGCGGAAGAAATGCAACTGTCCGCCACGGTGCTCATAGGTGAAAGTAAAATTATGGCCACGGTGGATACCGGCGCCACGGCGAGTTTCATCAGCGAAGAGCTGGCGGACAGGCTGCAGGCGGCAGGAAGGGTCGGACCCACGAAAAGGGAAGTACGGATGGCAGACGGTCGCTGCGGGGAAATAAGATCACAGCTGAAGACCAAAATTGGACTGGGAACGAAAACAATTTCAATGGTGCTGGTGATTTTACCAGAACTGATGGACGCCCTGGTGTTGGGATGGAATTTCCTCACCAGAATCGGAGCCGAAGTCGAGTGCGCAGGACACAGCGCGTCGATACCGGCAAAGAATAGACGAGGAGGATGGCTGGAGGAGAAACTGTCAGTGGCAATAGTCGAAACACCCAAAAGATTTGCGGAAAAGGTTGGAGAGATTTTTAAAAGCCAAATTGGACGAACTGGAAGGAATAAAGGGAACATCCAACGTGGCCGTACATAGGATCACCATGAAGGACGACCAACCAGTCAAACAACGGTACTACCCTAAAAATCCAAAAATGCAGGGTGAGATAAATGCCAAGGTAGACGAGCTGCTGGAAAAAGGATGTATCGAGCCGTCCAGGAGTCCCTACAGCTCACCAATAGTCATGGTGAGAAAGAAGACGGGAAAGTGGAGGCTGTGTGTGGATTTCCGGCAAATAAAAGCGAGGTCCATAAAGGACGCATACCCGATGCCGATGATAAATTACATCCTGGTTCAGCTGCGAGAGGCGAAGTAGATCAGCAGACTCGATCTTAAGGACGGTTACTGGCAGATCCCCTTGGAGGCAGACAGCAGGCAGTATACGGCGTTTACTGTACCAGGGAAGGGCCTGTTCCAATGGAAGGTGATGCCATATGGCCTTCACTCCGCGACAGCAACATTCCAGCGGGCATAGGATCAGGTCATTGGATCAGAAATGATGCCGCACGCTTTCGCGTATCAGGACGACATTATCGTCATCGGACGAACGCTCGAAGAGCACATGGAAAACCTGAAGGAAGTGTTTAGGAGACTACGGGCTGCCAACCTGAAAGTAAATGCGGAAAAATGCAAGTTTTTTAGAAAGGAACTGCAATACTTGGGGCATAACAGACCAAGGCATCGGAACAGACCCAGAAAAAGTGTCGGCAATTGCCTTAATAAAACCACCGGCCAACGTTAAGGAGTTACGACAATATTTGGGAGTGGCGTCGTGGTACAGGCGTTTTGTGCCAGATTTTGCAACGTTGGTGCATCCGTTGAATAGCCTGCTCCGAAAGAGCACAAAATGGGAATGGACAGAGGACCACCAACAGGCGTTTGAAGCTGTCAAGGCCAGGCTAATCGCAGACCCAATCTTAGCATGCCCAGATTTCACAAAGACATTTGTACTATTCGGTGCTATTCTCACGCAGAATTCCGACCAAGGCGAGAGGTTGATCTTGTATTCCAGTAGGTCCCTGGAATGGGTCGGAAAGAAATTTCTCAGCGACTGAGAAGGAATGCCTGGCAATTGTGTGGGCCATACGTAAGTTAAGGCCATACTTGGAGGGCTACCACTTCAAAGTGATTACGGATCATATGGCACTGAAGTGGTTGAATAGCATCGAGAGCCCAACCGGAAGAATCGCACGATGGGCGCTGGAACTCCAGCAATATGACTTTGAGATCGCGTACAGAAAGGGCCAGCTGAATATAGTAGCAGACGCACGACAGCCTCTGCCAGAAACGTGTCGACGGGTAAAAACACAGGAACAGCACAAGGAAACCGGCGAGTGCAACTGGATAAGGGATATGCGGAGCAAGATTTCCCAAAATCCCCAAAAATATCCAGACTACATGACAGAAGCCGACCAGCTATATCGCCACATACCGCACAGAGCAGGCAACGAGGATGTCACATCATGGAAGCTCTGCGTGCCAACGGGGTCCAGGCGGCGGGCAATGTCGGAGAACCACAACTCACCGACAGCTGGTCAAATGGGCAGTCGGAAGACAATTGCCAGAGTCGCAGCAAGATACCATTGGCCGGGAATGCACCGCGAAATAAGGAAATATGTGCAAAACTGCGAGAGCTGCCTACGATATAAGCCAAGCCAACTACAGGCGGCTGGAAAAATGCTGACCCAAGTACCGGAAGTACCGGACGGTGAAAACGATGATCGCCAACTCACCGGGGCAGACCAATGGACTTGGGACGAAAAGTGGCCGGAACTGCAGTTGGCCGTAAATACGAGCGTGGCTGAATCCACGGGATATTCGCCCGCCTATATTATGCAAGAAAGAGAGCCGAGTTACCCGGCGCACTGTACGACGAAGGAACAATCGGCACAGTAAGGGAAACGCAAACTCCGGCCGAGAACGCAAAGAAGCTGAAAGAAATCTTTGAGCTGGTGAGGCGAAATATGGAAAAGGCAGCGCAGGATCAGGCACGCCACTACAATCTGCGTAGACGCCCATGGAAAACGAACATCGGTGACACAGTCTGGGCTAAAGAACATCATCTGTCCAAGGCTGCAGAAGGATTCGCCGCAAAATTGGCACCAAAATATGACGGGCCTTTTAAAATAATGAATTTTAATTCGCCGGTGATATGCAATTTGCGGCATGAAAAGACTGGCAAAGAAAAAACCGCCGACTTTAGCCAATTAAAACAAAAATTCATTGATGGCCGAAACAGAGGATCGAAGTCGGACTTAGCGGGGGCGCACTGTGAATCCAAAGAGGGAGAGGGAGGGTCATAGGATGCGTATACCGTTACCGGGTAACTCATACCAAAGCGGGGACCCGTCGGAGACGGTAGCAAGGGAAAGTCCAAAGGCCGTCGCGGATAACGGAACCGGAAACATAGGAAACCGAGGTTTCGTCAGCGCGCGAGCGCCACAAGACGGGCCAATTTAAATCAGGTCGCCAAGCTGCAAACAAGCAGCAGCAGCAACAGTAAGGCCGTAAGGAGAGAGGGGCGGGGAGGCAGCACCGGGCAACAGCCAGCGGCGAGATGGAGGCGGGGCTCAGGTTCCGCACTTCTGCTGCTGGCGTCCCCCCTGGTGTCGCGGTCCCCGTCACCGAACTTCGAATCGGAGGACGAGGAGAGAATAACCGACATAGAGCTGGAGGAGGAGGAGGAGGCCGGCGTTCGGTCGGCGGGGCAGGAGGACGAGGTGCCCACAATTGAGCTGGCATCGTCGGAAGAAGAGGAGGCGGACACCAGAACGGAGACGGTGAGTCCGGAGGTCTCCTCGGACGAGGAGGACGAGCCACGTCGGGCGGCGAAGGCCCGGATGGCATTCCGCCGAATAAGGAGGGCCGCAGCCGGATTCGGGCGGATCCGTTTGGGCGACGCAGCGCCATCGGGCCGCCCGAGGAGGCGAAGCGGATTTTTGCAACCCGGGCAGAGGTGGTGCGGCGAGTATTCGCGCAGCGGGCGGGCAGCCGCCGCAGCCAGAGAGTGGCAAAAGCGGCTGGATGTGGCCGACATCAGAAGGGCCAGCCGCACGGCCGCCCAAAGTCGCCAGGCTGACGTCGTGCCCGGAGCAGCGGTCCCCACCAGCCAGGCCGTCAGTGAGCCGCAAACATTCGGCGGACAGCAGCCGCTGGCAGAAGATGGCCGAAGAAGAGTGGCCGCCCAGGGTGGCAGCCGAGGCCAACAGGCAGCGAAAGAGAGCCCGTAGTAGCCGCTGGGCCAAACTCCTGGTGGTAGACGGCGTCCGCCACCGCATCCGGGTGTCAAACGGAGTGGTGAGAGTCCTGAGGGGATAATAAAAGCCGTTAAAGGTCTTAAATAGAAAAACTGGTTTGCTTATTTACCTTTTGGATTAATCGGTTGCCTGACATAGGCGATAGGGACGGGGGCGCCGAGATAGGCGGTCGATCGATAGTTGCGACCGATGGGTTAAGAAAATTGGTTATTTCTATGTTCAAAAATCCAAATGGCAACTTAAGACAACGAAAAGGCAACGACGATGGCAACACTGGAACCCACAATCGATAAACGCGATCGTGGTGAGATTCCAGGGAGTTGCCGGACCGAGGGAAAACGAAATGGTGACTTTTAGTTTGGGGAAATGTCTGGGAAATGTCGAATTCCACGCAGGGAACTGGGAACTGTCTGGGAAATGGGAACTGAGAACTATCTGGGGAACTGGGAACTGTCTGGAGAACGGGGAACTGTCTGGGGAACAGGGAAACGGTCTGGGGACCGATGGAAAAGTCTTTTAGGGAAACAGTCGCGGGAAAGTTCAAGTCTTTCAAGGAGCTGTACGAGTAATATCTTTAAGAAGAACAGTCTGGGGAAAGGTTAAGTCGTTCGGGGAACTGTCTGGGGAACATCTAACACGCAAGTCAGGCGGGGAATTTGAGTAGTCTAAACATAAAGGGCGGGGAAAGTCACCACTTTCATTACGTTTCCGAAGAAACGGGGAAATATGAGGAGTCATAAACTCCCCACAAATCCCGATGCAGGAGATCGGCCTAGCAACAGCGGAGGAGGCGAGAGAGCATTCGGACCTTGGACCCTCCTATGGCAAGGGCAACGAGGTCATACGGTGAATTGGCGGACTTCGGACCCGCCTAAAGAGGACACACCGTGAATTAACGGTACCTCAATGGACCTTGCACCCGCGCCCGGCAAGGGCAACGGGGTCATACGGTAAATTGGCGGACTTCGGACCCGCCCAAAGAGGACACACCGTGAATTAACGGTACCTCAGTGTACCTTGGACCCGAGGGAAATGACGGCACCTACAGCGCCTATAAAAAGGACGGCGCAAGCACAGCTGGGGAGAGTACGAGTGGGAGAATCAGAGCGAGTGCGTGAACGCGGAATAAGTAAACATCGAAACCGAAGTGCCCAAGGATCAAGATCGCAAAGTCGAGACGCCGAACGACGACAAGTCTACAAGGCTGTGGCTACAACGGTGAGATCCAACGGTGCTAGGTCGTGGTAAAGTCAAACTTAGGGAGTCAGGCGATAAAGGTGGCTAGGCGATAAGGGAGAACTCTGTTCTACCTGCTAGGCGATACACCTTGCCGACAAAGTCTAGGCTGAACTCCGGAAGCCAGGCGATAAAGGTGGCTAGGCGATAAGGCGTAACTTCGGTTCACCTGCTAGGCGATACACCTTGCCGGCCCCGGTAGGGAAGCTCGCATAACATCCAGGGTTTTGGTGGAGTCGTCCCGATCTCAGTCACCCGGAGCAGCAAGCCGAAGCAACGCACTAGCAGGCCAGGAGCGACGCAGCGGTAAGCCAGGAGCGACGCAGCAGCACGCCAGAAGCAGCGCAGCAGTGAGCCAGGAGCAACGAAACAGGAGACAGCGACAACGGGCAGCAGATAAATAGCAATAGAGCTATATTGTAGAGAAACAATAAACCAGCACCAACCTAATCATTTCTGGCGTTATCCTTTGGTCACGGGCGGTCACTCAAGATAAATTTGGTGGAACGAACTCACAACATCTCTGAGCTAGCCGCACGTTTACGTAGCGAGCAGAAATAAAGAATCAGGTCGTTACACTAGGGCATTGGCATAATTGCAGCCTTTGTTGCGTTACTTTGCTTTTCTGCAAAGTTCTCGTTCGATGACGGCCAGATTTGTGCGTGTTAATTTCCTCAGGGGTTGTACCAATTTTTACTAAGTCATTTTTGTCTTCTTTGGTGTTTTTATACCCGTTACTCGTAGAGTAAAAGGGTATATTATATTCGTGCAAAAGTCTGTCTGTCTGTCCGTATGAACGCTGAGATCTCGGAAACTATAAAAGCTAGAAGATTGGCATTTTGCATGTAGATCTTAGGAGTTCATACGTAGCGCAAGTTTGTTTCAAAATGGTGCCACGCCCCCTCTGACGCTCACAAGCCACAAGCTGTGGCCACAGTTATGATGCTATTATGAAAATTTTTATTGATATGTATTTGTTTTGTCAATACCTATCGATATGCCTAATAAAAGTTTGCCACGCCCAATCTAACGCCCAAAAACCCGTTAAACTATTAAGCCTGGCTAGCGCCTACATTTCCGCCTTTTATGGCCCGTGGTACCAATGCTATACAATAGCGCCATCTAACGGATGACTTTGGAACAGCTGGCCAAGGTGCTCAACAGAGTCAACGTTAATTCTCGATAAGGATTTCTATTAAAGGAAATTGCGATGGTTTTCATTTGTCAATACCGAACTATATCCCAAGAACTATGCAAATCAAATCAAGTTAGCCAAATTGGAGGTCTGAGTCAAACAATGGCGTAAGTGTGTATGTATGTAAGCATTGCACTCAAAAACATAAACATAAACACAGCTGTTGGTGCAGGACAATGCTGCCTGCGCTAAAGAAGTGCTGGTGCTGATGCTCGTGCTGTAAAGCTGCCAGCTCTAAGAGATCGCCGAATTCAAATTGATAATTTGAACTGAGTAACGGGTATCTAATAGTCGAGGCACTCGACTATAGCGTTCTCACTTGTGTTTTTCTCGTTGCGTGCCGTGTACTCAGCTATTGTGAGGGGGCGTGGTCCATCGTTGGAACACAACCGGAGAGCTTCTTGTAGGCTCGGTTCGTACCTTTGCTCAATAGGAGCAGGTGCCTCCCACGAGGGTGAAGAGGGCGGATTGCCTTCCGCACTCATGTATTTCCAGCGCTGGTTGATTTTCTAGTTCTGATGTCCGGGGCCTCTGGACTCAGGCGGTACCGGTGCCGGTCATCACACAGGTTTTGTTTGTTGTTCCCGATTTTTGTTGGTGTTTTTATTTTCGATTTATATGATGTTGTTGTGGTTTAGACTTATATTTTTGTTGTTGTTGTTCATGTCGTGGTTATATACAAATTTTTTTTGTATTGTTTTATTATTTCCTCCGTTTTATTTCTTGTTGTATTTATATTATTTGTTATATTTGTACCATGTTGACACACACACACACATTTCTCATATTTGTTAGTCAACCACAACAACCTTTGTCACGGTCGCCATGTTGTATTAAAGGTTATAATGTTAATATATTAAAAACAAGATATTTATTAGTGGTTATCAGCCACGGCCAAATTGGTTCTTTTTTCTTTTATGTTCAAAATTCAAATGAAATTACAATAATCTATTCGCGGCTGCTCTGCCCACAAACATTGGCAGCGGCCGTCATGTATTTTCAAAGTATATATGCTCACATATGTATTTGGCTGATAGCAGCTAGCGCAAGAGAAGTTGCATATACATTCATTGTATTTGTCTGCAAGCCATGGGAATTTGCTGACACTTGCGCTTCCCATAAGTTGGCTGCACGAGGTTTGTGAATTGTTGAAGTGTAAAATGACGCAATGTTGGTATCGGTACAGTGGGTACTCGCTACAATGATACATGCATACTACATTGATCTTTGCAAGAGCTATCGCTATTATTAATGGCTGCACATTGCAATCATCGTGTTTCGAGATAATTACATCTCGTACAGGTGTCCCGTGTCAATTTGGGATTTTTTGGCTGACCCCAGAAGTTGATTGACGGTTGTGGAAATTTTGTTAATTTGGTCTTGTACCTTATTATTGATATCTATTTGCCCGTTATTTGCATTTATTAATTGGAATTCCATGAATTTAATTTTTTCAAAATCATCGGCATATAGTGTCCCTGCAACTACTTTCAACGCTGTCCCCAGGAAATCTAAGCTCCTATCTACTCTATGGTGGATGCTCAACGAGTCGAGCAGGTCACGCAAATGAGCGACGTCGACGACCAAGAGTTTCTGCATATGTGATTGGGGGAACATGTTGGTCATGCCATCAGTTTCCTCTACCACGCGCCCATATTCCGACAGATTCGCTGTGTGTCTTACGCGTGTGCGTATTCCTTCCACATTAAAATCTGACCATCTAAGATGGAAATGTATTTAGCCTGTGAGTAGCCCGTGACGTGTTCCGACGTCATGGTCAAAAGGAAGAGCAGGGGTATGGTTGTAAGCCTGTAATTTGGATAAATTGTTATGTCGGTTCTAAATGGGGTAGCCCACCTCCAAAGTATAAAGAATAAACTTTACTAAGAATAAAAGCGGTCAAAAAACTTATGCCAAGTAGCTAGTAATAAGAGTGGTGTGAAGTCTCCTGTTGGATTTCACTGAGACTTTCTCGCCAACTTCAAAAGCCCTGTTCTGACGCGAAACGTTTTCCCTCGCTCTAAGCGCGTTCTGTGCACTTTTAATTTTGTCGCAAATGTCCTCATTCTCATTTTATATAACGTCGGCTGGGCTCTTTTTGATGACCTAGTGGATCGACTTGTTATACTTCAGATCACCTCCACGGTGTCACTTATGCCTTTATCAATCTTTAAGCATCTTGCTAGCTCGAGAAGAGAGCTGTGAAAGCGCTCCATCTGACCATTTGAGATACTGTGCAGGGGTGGCGCATTTGAAATGGCCACACCGAAATGGTCACTCAGCATAGACGAAATCGTATGCGAATTCAGTCACGGTTCATTGTCACAGTAAATTGTCTTCGCGTTCGGGAAGAAATTCATGAGCTGTAATAAGGCCGTTTTCAAATCCTCAATTGTTCTGGAGGCAACCGGTTGTACCACAGCAAACTTTGAGAACTTGTCTATACAGGTGAGGAAGTATTTTTTATCTGTGGAAAAAATGTCTACATGTAAAATTTCTCCCGAATGAGACGGGATCGGTGTTTCGTCTAACTCTTGCTTCTTCGGGTGCCTGTCATATTTAGCCCTGGCGCACGTTTTGCAGTTAGTAACAATTTCTTTAGCTAACTTAGTCAAGTAGTACTCGGTGAGCACCTGCTTTACATTCTATGGGGCAGCTCTATGGTCCCTATTATGTTCAGCCGTGAGAATTTCTCTTCTTTCGCCGACCGCAAAAATTTCTGTTACACGATTCTTGCAATGCCAGAATTTTGTGGCCGGAAATTGCCGAACTAGTACGTCCTGTAACATTGCGAGCGTGTGTAAGTCGCAATGGATGGCGTTTACGCCTTTAGGAACAACTACGTCTGCGAGCTCATCAAGTAATGACTCCTTGCAGGAAAAGTTGATCGCATGCCGTCTCTTGTTTCCGAAGAGGACGAAGCTGCGTTTTAACGGGAAGCGTGCATCCTCCAAAGTTATTTGGTTTTGGAAGCAGTTCAAGGACTTACCCGTTGTTTCTATTGCATGGGTCAGGGAGAGTTCGCTGTGTATAGCGGCTGCGCATGATTCAGCCTCCCGTTCCCCTATGACATTTATTTGTTGTTCCATGTTTGTAGTAATTACGCGCACCAGACTCGTCAATGCGCGCTTTCCACCTTTTGATTTTTGCATTCGGATTGGATTCCGATACTGCGAAAGTTAGTGGCCGGTGGTCGGAAAAGAAATTTATATCTCTTACCGCGTATAAGTAGTGCCGCAATTTGGCCAAGGCCCAAACGATGACTAACAGCTCCCTCTCATTTGTGGCGTAATTGATTTTTCTATCTTTTAACGTCCTCGAAATCATTGTGATGGGGCGTCCTTCTTAAGATAGGACTACACCAATACCATAGACAGAGGCGTCCGTCGTTAGATCAAACGCCTTCTTGTTGTCAGGGTATATCATCTTCAGATGCCAGGATATTTCGCAGCTTCTGAAACGCTTTTTGCTGCATATTAGAGAACTTTACCGGAATGCTACTAACACTTCCGTTTTCCCCTTTTAGGATGTCTGAAATGGGCTTTGCTCTTGCTGCAAAATTCTTTATAAAACATCTATGGTAGCTCGCCAGGCCGAGGAATGATCTGACTTCAAATACGGATTTTGGTTTCGGGAAGTCTTAGATGGCTTTGACCTTCTCTGGGTCGCTTGTTGCACCATTACCGGTGACTATAAATCCGAGACAACTTACGCTCTTTTTGAAAAAACGCGATTTTTCTACTGACACTCTCATATTGACTTCTTAAAGACTCTTTGACATCCAATCTACGTGCGTGATGTGGGATTCCTCGTCTTCCGAAAAGATATCACATCGTCCACATATACGTAAAAAAACTTGCCGATTTGTTCGCGTAAAATGTCGTCGGATACTCTCATAGGACACTCTGAAATATGCTGGCTGCATTTTTCAGGCCAAAAGGGAGTCTTCGGAATTCATACATTCCTCCATTTACCGAAAAGGAAGTTTTTTCACGGTCGCGTTCTGCGAGCAGGATATTTTTTCGACTTCCGTACCCCATTTAAGACTTCCCGATTCTAAGCAGAGCGACGCCACGGCCTATTTTAACAGGTCGAAGCCGATTAGCCGGTAAAACAAAAAATGTGGCCGTGATATTAAAAATTGAGACAAGGCATTTTTCTATTATCTGGGTTGTGCCGTGAAACGAGTGAATGGTGAGAGGGGTGTAGTGTGCATACATACAGAGTACACACTGTACCATCGGCAATAATGTTAGCCAATTCTGTAGGATCAGCACTCTTCAAGTGCAAACGTAATTTGACCACGCACGCCATCAGCGAGCTAATATATAAGGCGGTTGCGTCGCTGCCGGCTTGACCGACAGCGCCGACTGCGCAACAAAGAGCTAAGCCAAGAAAAGAATATAGATCGGCAGTCTAGAGACGACGGCAAACCAAAAGAGTACCAAATAAACATATTAATAATTAAAAATAAAACCAGTGCGTTTTTCATTATGACTAAAAACTGTGAGCCATAAATCCTAACATAACATGGCGACCGTGACATGGATTAATATTAAACAAATAAAAACACTGTTAAAAAGTTATGAAAAATAAACAAAAAAAATTATTACAAATAAAAACACTATTACAAAAAAAAAAAGGAAAAAAAATCAAAAACAAAAATTGAAGAAAATGGTTATGTATGTGTTACTACAATATTATGAAACGGAATAATATATATGGTACACAAAAAGCTATGAAAACTGAGTTGAAACTATTATCATAAGATGTATCGAAAAACTATAACGTTGAGAAAACAAAACACCCTGATTAAAGGAAAACAGCCTGAAAAGAAGGGTTTATCCTGTGACACATCAAATAAAATAGCTTGTGCGATGAGCAGCACCGGCACCGCCAGGCACCGCCAGGCCAGGAATATCTAAAAAAAAAATATAATTCAAATCATCAAAAAAAAGAAAGAAATAGCCTGTGCGAGGACCAGCACCGGTACCGCCCGAGTCCAAAGGGCCCGGAACATCAAAAAAGATAATAATAGCCTGTGCAAGGACCAGCACCGGCACCGCCCGAGTCAAAAAGGCCCAGGACCTCGAGCGTATGCAGCCAGCTCTGTCTTACTCAAGACTCTTGGTATCTTACCATCGAACATCACTCAGCAGCAGAGCTTTTCTGCCTCTGCTGCCGCGCTTTCGCTCAATATCAGCTAGTAAAGCAGAAGCAGGGAATTCCCCGACCTATCACACGTCCTCGTGTGCTACATCCACCACCCATGTCGAAGTCACACACCAGACTCTTTTAATTATGGTATCTCTTGCTTTTAATAACATTATTCTCTCTTACAATTTACAAACTTACAGAGCCGCTTACACAAACATTAACTGACAATTTTTCTTATCTAGGAAACACAATTTCCTTTTGTTTACAAACATAATACATCTTCAACTTCATGATCTTATTCACATCATTCAATTCTAATCAGAATTTTCCAATAATTCAGATTTTACACAACTTAGACTTGTCTCTCAGTTTCTCAATTCAATTTGGTGTGCACACTTACACCCAATCACCTTGACCCCCGCCATAACACTTCTTATCCCTGTGAGACAGCTGTTTATGGTGCGGTCCTCAATTCCCCTCTTGGGACACAGGCGCACGCTTACTGACGCCGTCCATTAGTTCGTTCCCCTCCCGGAAATCGCCATCACTTAGGCCATCGAATTCTTCGTTTAATTCGTTAATTATTTGTCTGCTTGGTAGCGCTCTTAGCCACTCATGTGAATATTTATAAGTTCGCTTATTAACTAATGATTTGAGTTCATATCGATCGCCGTCTAAGACTTTGATCACCTCAAATGGACCTTTAAATTTGGGGTCGAGCTTTGTCTGATGCCGTTCTTCGTTTTTCAGCAATACATGATCACCTACGTTATGCCTCATAATCTTTGCCTTATTTTTGTCAAATCTTTGTTGTTGTACTTCAGCCAATGCCTCCTGCCATGATCTCTGACTCGTTGCAACTGCTGTCAGCATTGTCTTAAGTGTGCTCATCACGCGTTCAACCTGTCCATTTGCCCTACTAGCTCCGGTAGCGATCAAATGCAGCTGAATCTTTTGAGCGGAACAGAAATTGCAAAAGCCTGAGCTAGCAAAACAACGACCTTGATCCGCTATTATTCTAGTTGGCAATCCAAATAGCGCCATAACCGATTTCACAGCTTTAATACAGCTTTCGATGTCTATATTCAGTGTGTGGTAAAAATAAACCAACTTGGTGAATGCATCTATTAAAACAATGACGTATTCCTTCAAGTCGTTTTTACCACTCATTTTACCCGTTATATCGATGTGTACTGTCTACCATGGTATCTCTATCTTAGGAATTGGATGCAATTCTGCCTGGACCTTTCCATTTGGGGGTTTTGCTAATTTGCACGTGATACAATTTTCCACAAATCTACGTACATACTTGGTCATATTCTCGAACCAGTAATATCCATATACCTTATCCAATGTTTTTTCCCATCCCAAATGCATAACAGATTCGTGTATGTGGTTGATCACTGCCCACCTAAACGCCCTTGGAATTACCGGCAAGCACCTTGTTTTACCATTCCTCTGTATTTTCCTATGCAATATACCCTTTCTTAATTCAAATGTTTTATTTAAATTTTCCGGTAACTCGTTATTGCGTAACTTGGATGAAATATTGATTATTTCAGGATCGCGCTGCTGTTCGGACACCAACCAATTGTCAGTCACTTCAGTAAGATTAATACGCTTCTCAATTATTTTATCCGCACACTTATTTCCTTCTGAAAGTGGATTTCGGGAAAGGAAATCGACATGCGCCATTTGCTCCCCTTTTCTATATTCAAGATCGAAATCAAATGGCTGTAAAAACCCCCACCATCTATGCACTCTTGGTGTTAATTCAATTTTGGTGCGACTGGCCTTTAAAGAGTTACAATTAGTGTAGACGACAAATTTACGACCTTGTAAATATTGCCTAAAATGCTTCATAGCATTGACAACTGCTAAAGTCTCGAGTTCGTACGAGTGGTATTTTGCTTCTGCCGGAGAAGTACATTTGTTATAATACTCCACTACATAGGATTTATTTTCGATTTTATGTAACAATATCGCCCCGTAACCAATGGAGCTGGCATCTGTGTGCATCCAATAGAATTGGATATTGTGGATCAAATATAGTTAATACTGGGGCCTTTGTCAATACACCTATTATTTTCAAACGTATTTGTTCATGTTCTGACAACCAGACAAAATTAGCAATTTTCTTTGAAGTAAGCGTATACAATGGTTTTAATATTTCGGAAAAATTTTGGAATGAATTTTCGAAAGTAAGAAGCTAAACCAATGAACTGTCGTAATTGAGTAACAGTTTCCGGAGGTGGCAACCCTATCAATGCCTGGATCTTTCGTGCATTTGGCCGAATTTCTCCATTCGTTATTTCAAACCCAAGGTACTCGATTTTAGTTTTAAGAAACGAACATTTTGTTATATTGAATGAAAATCCGGCTTTACTTAAACTGTCCAACACTATCTCTAGTCGTTCTAACGCTTCATCTTTCGTTTTAGCTACTACCATAACATCGTCATTGTAAACAATTGCGAATGTGTGTGCCAACGGACCCAGGGCTTTTATTATTGCACGCTGAAACACAGAAGGTGCGTTCTTCAGACCAAAGGGCATGGTTAAGAATTCGTACTGTCCATCAGGTTGTGACGGTTCGTCGTTGTCGGGTGGCTCAGGGATGGCCAGGGTTCGTCACAAGAATTTGTTTGTGTCAGGCGTGGTTGCTGAAAGAGAGTTCCGACCCAGCCCAGAGTAGAAGTCGTGGGGAATTACTTATTAATTGAATTAGAACTAGGTTTTTATTTCAGTAAGTATCTTGACAATTTATTAACAACTAACGAATTCTCCGGATTGGCGGGGTGCCGCCCTTGCAGCCTTCGCTTCCTTCTTTCGCTTAGAATACCTGGTCTCGGGAGCCGTCCAGGTGCTCGATAGGACCAGCTCGGGTTGGGTTACCTGAAATGAGAATAGGGTGCCTGGGGACTCTACAGTCGGCCACGAGCGAGAGAGATCTATTTAGTGCTTGGGGACCCGAAAGTCGACCGCAAGAGAGAGAATGTTGCTTGGGGACCCTGAAGTCAGCCAAAAGAGAGAGAATTTGTTGCTTGGGGACCCTCAAGTCAGCCACAAGAGAGAGAGAAGTTGGTGCTTGGGGACCCTGAGGTCAGCCGCAAGAGAGAGAAGTTGGTGCTTGGGGACCCTGAGGTCAGCCGCAAGAGAGAGAGAAGTCAGTGCTTGGCGACCCTGAGGTCAGCCGCAAGAGAGAGAGAAGTCAGCCGGTGAACCGTGCCGTAAGGAAGTGTGATCCTAAAATCAGACTTCTCCTAGGGATCGGCCAGCCGGGAAGGTTAAAGGGAGGAGGAAGTAGTACGGAAAACTAACTACAATGGATATAAGCAGACTTTGATCGAATGATCTAGTCCACCCAAAAATGACTTTGCTGCTTACCACCACTTGGGGAGATGCCTCTGCACCCTTAGACGGTTGGCTGCTAAGTGCCTTTCTATGGCTCGTGGTCCGTCTTATATAGGGCTCGGCGAGATCTAGTGTGCCCGTTCACTGTGGGATTTTCCGGTCTCAGTGTGACCATCTCTCTCGGTTTAGTGTGACCCTACACGCTCGATCGTTGGCGCGCGCGCGTTCTCGGTTTGAATTCGAAATTAAATACTGCTTTTATTCTTATTTATTTAATTAATTTAATTAATTATTATTCATTTAATTCATGCATCTATTCTTATTTATTGTGCGCGCAGCGTCACAAGGTGTAACGAAGGCCGTTCGCTCAATCGAATCTGGGTGTACAGGGATTTGGTAAAATCCACTTGCCATATCTATACACGAAAAGTACCTTGCACCACGAAGACGAGCTATGTGCCATTTTTTTCTTAACCAGCATCATGGGACTAGCGAATGGTGATCAGCTGGGACGAATAATTTTTGATGTAAGCAATTCATCAATTTTGCACCGAACGTGCTTCCTCTCATCATCGCTAAGCCTATAAGGTCGGCGTTGCACAGTCTTTTGTGGCTGTATTAGCCTAATTTCTAAAAGACCTGTCGTCACACGAGTCATTGGAATTCCGTCAATAAACCTATCAGAGTGACATCTCAACATATTGCTTAATATCGTCTTATCAGAATCGTTTAAATTGGTATCAGAATTTATGATTTCTTCATACTTCACTAGACTCAGAACATTTACTCTTTTTGTCTTATAAAAGCAAAATTTATCTGCATCAATTGATACACCAAAGCCCAGGCTTAAAACTTCACGGCCAATCAACACGTCATGCTTCAAATAGTTGTCCATAACTACTTGTAATAAAACTTCTAAACAATATTGTTCAATATTAATATTACTCAGAACTTGCAATGTGCTACAAATTGAATCGTTACTTATGCCATTTAAAGTTACAATATTGTGAAATCGTTTTTCGGTGAATTTATCCGCAACACTCTCCTTGACCAGTGAACATTCGGCTCCAGAATCAAAACAATATGGAATGGACTCTCCGGATAAGGTAATTGTTCCACTTGGTGGAGCTACTGTACAAACGTCAACTCGCTTCTCGTAGCTCTTGCTGTTTCCACCAGTACGATTTTTGGGGCATACAGAAGCCACATGTCCGTTTTCACCGCACTTAAAACATTTAATTTTAGATCGATCCTTCACTCCGGCCGTGCTGCTCACGCTATAACTCCTTTCTGTTGGGGCTGATGCTTTCTCCATTCGAGAGCGGCATTCTGCATATTTGTGGCCAGCCTTTCCACAAAAATGGCACTTCACCTGCGACTGCATTTTTGTTTTCTTCTTGTCCGAACCCGTCGAATATCCGTCCTCCTCGTTGTTACGCTTTTTGAAAGCGTAAGCCTGTAAACAGCCAACGCAACAAATTATTATCAATTTGAGCCATGTGAGCTAACGCTACTGATACCGCAATCTCCTCCAAATTCTTTGCCTTCCACTTAGAGAGCAATAGGGTGACAATGCGACTGCCGTACTCAGCGAAACTCTCTCCAGTTTTGGGACGTCCGTTCAAAATGTTCATCAGTATGGCAAAAGTTGTCTCAATGCCCACGAAACGTTGGATAAAGAGTTCCTTAAACTGCGGCCATGTGATGGCAGCGAAGCATATTTGGGACAGCCATTGCGATGCACTGCCTTCTAATGCTTTGCTTAACGCAATCACAAGCGCACTGCCTTCGAGAGCATTATCCGCAAAAATTAAGTCCACTGTAGTACACCAAGCTGATGCATCTGCTCCAGCGGTGTCAGGGCAAAACTTGGGTAGAGTGACGTAGAGTTCTCTCCCGTCTATTGCCGGTGCTCTTAGTGCCTGCATGGATTTTAATATTTCCATTAAATTGCGATTTTGCTCTTCTAAGGCTGCCCTGTATACGCTAGAGCTGTCCTCTTTTGGCGGAGCCGATCCCACTTCTGATGTCGGCGGCAAGGGTATGTTATCCATGTTGATCCTTTTGATGATTGACGCAGCTGCACAGCGAGTTCTAATCGGTTCGAATTTTATACGTGAGCGCATACGCGCTCACGTCATAAATTCACTCAAGTCGAGCGTATGCAGCCAGCTCTGTCTTACTCAAGTCTCTTGGTATCTTACCATCGAACCTCACTCAGCAGCAGAGCGTCTCTGCCTCTGCTGCCGTGCTTTCGCTCAATATCAGCTAGTAAAGCAGAAGCAGGGAATTCCCCGAATTCCCAAATTACCAGAATGCTACATCTACTAGGAATCACACTGCGACATATATATAAATATATTATAAAATTGTAAGTTTGAGCTGTACAAGAAGACGGCCCAAATTAGGACATTTTTTTGAAAGGCGGGAAAAATAATTTGTAACAATAAGAAAAAAAAATGGAAATTAATATAATAACGTGCAACCAATTTTATTTATAAGATATTTGTGTTATTTTGAGCTTTAAAAGACGATGGCCCAAAAATTATAAATAGGCAGGGAATTTTGTAAAAAAAAAGTAGTAAATATATTAAATATAATATTAAATGCAAATATATATTTGAAAATTAGTATTTTCAAAATAAAAAAATGTATAAAAAAAATAAAAATGTAAAATAAGTAACCAGAATATAAGAATCAAAAAGAAAACTATAAACTTTAACAAAAAAAATTATAATTACAAAAAATTGTAATTACAATATTAGTATTTTCTTCTATTATTCTTTTCCCCCCATGCAAAATTCAAATTACAATGGGTTGGTTCGAACAGACTGCCCAGGCCCTTTATTCTCAACATACTGTGAATGCACATGCAAACCCACAAAGTCCCAAAAAGACTAATAAAGAAAAAAAAATAAAATAAAAAAAAATTTTTTCTTTATTATGGATACAAACAGGTCTAACCCATTAATACATTGTAATAATATGCAAAAAGCTTTAGTATTATCAACAATAGAAAACTGTAAGGTATTTTCTGTCATTGACAAAAATTCATTGCTTGGCAATATAATAATCTTTAAAATTATTATGAAATAAATCCTAGTGGATTGGAAAACTATTTCTGATAAATTAAAAGAAATAAGAACAAATTTCGACAAGTCATACAAATGTTAAAACCGAAATGTTCAGGGAACAACCATACAAAAACGCGCTAAAGTTCTAGTAGACAGCTTTAATTAAGCACGCCTTATAATTTACGAACACAGAGATAAATTATCCAGTAAACACTGGACAGATATCTCAAAATTATTATCTAAATTTAAAAACAATCTTAAAAATATAAAACAAAAAAATAAGTTAGACATTTCAATTCCATCTATCCTTAATACACCATTAACTTTTGAGGAGGAATTGAAATCAGAAGAAATAGAAGATAAAGATTCCGATACTCAGAACATTTACTCTTTTTGTCTTATAAAAGCAAAATTTATCTGCATCAATTGATACACCAAAGCCCAGGCTTAAAACTTCAAATAGTTGTCCATAACTACATGTAATAAAACTTCTAAACAATATTGTTCAATATTAATATTACTCAGAACTTGCAATGTGCTACAAATTGAATCGTTACTTATGCCTTTTGAAGTTACAATATTGTGAAATCGTTTTTCGGTGAATTTATCCGCAACAGTTTCCTTGACCAGTGAACATTCGGCTCCAGAATCAAAACAATATGGAATGGACTCTCCGGATAAGGTAATTGTTCCACTTGGTGGAGCTACTGTACAAACGTCAACTCGCTTCTCGTAGCTCTTGCTGTTTCCACCAGTACGATTTTTGGGGCATACAGAAGCCACATGTCCGTTTTCACCGCACTTAAAACATTTAATTTTAGATCGATCCTTCACTCCGGCCGTGCTGCTCACGCTATAACTCCTTTCTGTTGGGGCTGATGCTTTCTCCATTCGAGAGCGGCATTCTGCATATTTGTGGCCAGCCTTTCCACAAAAATGGCACTTCACCTGCGACTGCATTCTTGTTTTCTTCTTGTCCGTACCCGTCGAATATCCGTCCTCCTCGTTGTTACGCTTTTTGAAAGCGTAAGCCTGTAAACAGCCAACGCAACAAATTATTATCAATTTGAGCCATGTGAGCTAACGCTACTAATACCGCAATCTCCTCCAAATTCTTTGCCTTCCACTTAGAGAGCAATAGGGTGACAATGCGACTGCCGTACTCAGCGAAACTCTCTCCAGTTTTGGGACGTCCGTTCAAAATGTTCATCAGTATGGCAAAAGTTGTCTCAATGCCCACGAAACGTTGGATAAAGAGTTCCTTAAACTGCGGCCATGTGATGGCAGCGAAGCATATTTGGGACAGCCATTGCGATGCACTGCCTTCTAATGGTTTGCTTAACGCAATCACAAGCGCACTGCCTTCGAGAGCATTATCCGCAAAAATTAAGTCCACTGTAGTACACCAAGCTGATGCATCTGCTCCAGCGGTGTCAGGGCAAAACTTGGGTAGAGTGACGTAGAGTTCTCTCCCGTCTATTGCCGGTGCTCTTAGTGCCTGCATGGATTTTAATATTTCCATTAAATTGCGATTTTGCTCTTCTAAGGCTGCCCTGTATACGCTAGAGCTGTCCTCTTTTGGCGGAGCCGATCCCACTTCTGATGTCGGCGGCAAGGGTATGTTATCCATGTTGATCCTTTTGATGATTGACGCAGCTGCACAGCGAGTTCTAATCGGTTCGAATTTTATACGTGAGCGCATACGCGCTCACGTCATAAATTCACTCAAGTCGAGCGTATGCAGCCAGCTCTGTCTTACTCAAGTCTCTTGGTATCTTACCATCGAACCTCACTCAGCAGCAGAGCGTCTCTGCCTCTGCTGCCGTGCTTTCGCTCAATATTAGCTAGTAAAGCAGAAGCAGGGAATTCCCCGAATTCCCAAATTACCAGAATGCTACATCTACTAGGAATCACACTGCGACATATATATAAATATATTATAAAATTGTAAGTTTGAGCTGTACAAGAAGACGGCCCAAATTAGGACATTTTTTTGAAAGGCGGGAAAAATAATTTGTAACAATAAGACAAAAAATGGAAATTAATATAATAACGTGCAACCAATTTTATTTATAAGATATTTGTGTTATTTTGAGCTTTAAAAGACGATGGCCCAAAAATTATAAATAGGCAGGGAATTTTGTAAAAAAAAAGTAGTAAATATATTAAATATAATATTATATGCAAATATATATTTGAAAATTAATATTTTCAAAATAAAAAAATGTATAAAAAAAATAAAAATGTAAAATAAGTAACCAGAATATAAGAATCAAAAAGAAAACTATAAACTTTAACAAAAAAAAATTATAATTACAAAAAATTGTAATTACAATATTAGTATTTTCTTCTATTATTCTTTTCCCCCCATGCAAAATTCAAATTACAATGGGTTGGTTCGAACAGACTGCCCAGGCCCTTTATTCTCAACATACTGTGAATGCACATGCAAACCCACAAAGTCCCAAAAAGACTAATAAAGAAAAAAAAAATAAAATAAAAAAAAATTTTTCTTTATTATGGATACAAACAGGTCTAACCCATTAATACATTGTAATAATATGCAAAAAGCTATAGTATTATCAACAATAGAAAACTGTAAGGTATTTTCTGTCATTGACAAAAATTCATTGCTTGGCAATATAATAATCTTTAAAATTATTATGAAATAAATCCTAATGGATTGGAAAACTATTTCTGATAAATTAAAAGAAATAAGAACAAATTTCGACAAGTCATACAAATGTTAAAACCGAAATGTTCAGGGAACAACCATAAAATTCTAGTAGACAGCTTTAATTAAGCACGCCTTATAATTTACGAACACAGAGATAAATTATCCAGTAAACACTGGACAGATATCTCAAAACAACATTTAGTCGAAACAAACAAAGAAACCGAATTCCCAAAAACCGAGGACATACACAACCTGACTATTCCAGCGGTATTAGCGCTTACCGAACTGTCAAATCAGGAAAACTCAGACTCCGAAAAAAATACATATATCATACGAAAATTTTTCGGACGTTGATGCACTATGATCAGCGCAAACAAGTGGCCCTTACGACACCAAGCAGTGCTTGTTACGCGCGGAGCCTTATAGACGTAAAAACGAGATCGTTAACGAGAAGTTAAAAAGCACAATGTAGAAGCGGACAGAATATGATTAGAAATACGTACGAGACTAAATACTAATACTAATTTTGTGCTAAGTAAGATAAAATTAATGCTTTTAAGCTTGGCAAAGAGTCGGTAGTAGAAATAATGTGGTATAGTCTATTATAGTCGTTACCCAGTACTCTAAATGGTTCATGCATATCAAAGTTAGATCTACAAATATTTAAAGTAAGAGGAACATAGCTCCTGGTAATTCTATTAGGCACGGATAAGCTTATGCGACCCAGTAACTCGGGACTCTCCACATCCCCGTGATTAAGTTTCTAGATAAAAGTTGTGCCAAGCATCGTTCTACGGTTTACTAAAGATGGTAGATTAATTAGGAGAAGTCTACTAGAGTAGGATGGTAAAATAAGGCATTCCAGTTAAGGCCCGTAGAGCAAATAATAAAAAGTTTTTTTGCACAGACTCTATCCGGTCTATATGTAAACCATACTGAGGACTCCAAACTGCTGAACAGTACTCAAGGATTGGACGGACTAGTGAAATGAACAGAGTCTTTGTGACATAGGCATCATCGAATTCCTTTGACCACCTTTTAATAAATCCAAGTACTCCCCTGGCTTTATTCACCATAGAAGTAATATGGTCACAAAACTTAAGTTTTGGGTTAAGGAGGACGCCAAGGTCATCAACTTGCGTAATTCTAGACAACGCGCAACCACCCAGCGTATACGTTGCGTATTGTGTGTTCACCCGAAAAAATGTCATTACTTTGCACTTAGCGCTATTTAAATCCAAAAGATTTTCGCAACACCATGTTTGAAAAGCATTTAGGTCAGATTGTATGTCTGAACTGCTAGAAATTTTGTTATATTGCAGGCATAACTTAACGTCATCTGCGTACATAAGGACACGCGACTTTATCGAGACTAGAGGGAGATCGTTTATAAATAAAGTAAAAAGAAGTGGGCCACGGTGGCTTCCTTGTGGGACCCCTAGTAACTCGGATCAAATCAGAGATCGAGTTTTTAAAGAGGACTCGTTGAGTCATACCACTCAGATAACTTGAGATCTATGTTAGAAGATCACATGGAAACCCTAATAAGTCTAGTATTTGGACGGGATGAAACAGAAATTTGGAAAGAATTTGGAAAATAATATAATCAATATGACAGACGACTTGATTGCGAAATAGAGCATACATGAAGGAAATCAGCTCGACAAATCCAGAGTTCGATGGAAAAAAAATCCACCTGCAAAGATAACAGCACTGAGATTGGTCAACCTTACCAAGGGACCATTCGAAAACATTGCTGTTGAGGTAATCAAATCCAAAATAGTTGGATCAACATTGTACAAAGTACAAAACGAAACAACTATTAATAACATAATCAGTAAACTTCAGGCCACTATAGTTGGCGATTCTTCTGACGTTGTAAAAGCGAAATTATTAAACATACACCAAAAGGGAAAAACGGCTACGCAATTTTCAAATGAAGTAGACAATCTACGGAAATTATTGGACGCTTCTTACATTGACGAAGGATTAAGTGCCGAACATGCAGACACGTTCAGCACAAAAGAAGCCATTTCTACAATGATAAAGAATTGTGAAAATGTAAAATTAAAAACCATTCTGAAGCTGGCACATTCAAAACAATGAATGAAGCTGTTACAAAATATATTCATTGCAGCACAGAAATGACAGGAAATGCAAACAACATAATTTATACAAATAAAAATCATTACTCCCGTGTTAATAACTATAGCGAAAACTATAGAGGAAGAGGCTAAGGCCGAGGATATTACCAAAATAATTATAATAACTATAATCATTTTGATAATAATTACAATACCCGAGGCAGAGGAAACTATCGGGGTCAAAACCGCGGTAATAGAGGCAACAACACAAACTACACCAATCAAAATGACAGAAATAACACTGTAAGAATGGCTCTAACTAATTCGGATCACGAGGAAGCTCCCTTAAGAAGTCAACAATAAACAAGAAAGGAAAGCTAACTTCGGGCGGAGCCGAAGTTGAAATACCCTTGCAGAATATTCTGTAAATTATATTCTCCAAAATTATTCATATAATGCATTCTTAACACTCATAAAAATCCCAAATTCCTAACTTAACAAACACCAAAGTTATAGCACTTCCGATCAATCAGTTATATGGCAGCTAAAGATATAGTCGGCCGATCCCTATGAAATTTATTAGGTCGAAGTGATTGGCCAAATATAAAACCCATAGAAAATCCCAACTTCCTAACTTAACAAACACCAAAGTTATGGTATTTCCTATTGTTATATGGGAGCTATAAGATATAGTCGGCCGATCCTTATGAAATTTGACAGGTCAAATTGATTGGCCAAATAAAAAACTCACAGAAAATCCCAACTTCCTAACTATACAAACACCAAAGTTATGGCATTTCCTATCGTTCAGTTATATGGCAGCTATAGGATATAGTCGGCCGATCCCGGCCGTTCCGACTTATATACTGCGTGCAAAGGAATGAAGGGTGTGTGCACAGTTTCAATTTGATATCTTTAAAACTGAGAGACTAGTTCGCGTAGAAACAGACAGACGGACAGACGGACATGCTTATATCAACTCAGGAGGTGAACCTGATCAAGAATATATATACTTTATAGGGTCGGAGATGTCTCCTTCACTGCGTTGCACACTTTTGACCAAAATTATAATACCCTCTGCAAGGGTATAAAAGGAACACAGTTCACTCTATTACTCTTAATTTAAATATATTCGTAAAAGTAAAACATGAACTTACACAAAAATCACTCACCTTATGATAGACACCGGAGCGGATATTTCTCTCATTAAAGAAAATTCCTACAACTTCGTTGATACGGACTTTAATAACACTATACAAATATCAGGAATAGGCAAAGGCTCAATAACCACCATAGGGCTATCATTTATTGAATTAAGAACAAGCAATTATATAATACCACATAACTTTCATATAGTTCCTCATAACTTTTCAATACCGGTAGACGGAATAATTGGAATAGACTTCATAAAGAAATTTAATTGTATATTGGACTTAAATCAAGATAATGACCTTCTCATTTTAAGACCTGATAATTTAAAATTTCCGATAAAAATTTCAATCCTTCATAACATAGAAACTAACGAAACATTTGTATATGAAATATTTTTTAGATCTTATGTCCGTATTCCACCAAATTGAATTAGAGGAATCGTCCAGAAATATAACTTCATTTTCAACGAGCTATGGCTCTTATCGTTTTACACGATTACCTTATGGTTTAAAAATAGTCCCAAATTCTTTCCAGCGTATGATATCAATTGAATTTTCCGGCTTAGAGCCATCCCAGGCATTCCTCTACATGGACGACCTAATAGTTAATGGATGTTCAGAGAATCATATGTTGAAAAACTTAACAAACGTCTTTGAACTTTGCGGAAATAATAATCTTAAGCTACATCCGGAGAAATGCTCATTTTTTATGCATGAAGTGAACTTTCTTGGTCACAAGTGTAAAGATCAAGGAATAATGCCAGATGACAAAAAATATGAAGTCATTGAAAAATACTTAGTCCTCACGGACGCTGATAACGCTCGCAGATTTGTTACATTTTGCAATTATTATCGTCGATTCAAATTATTCTCGTCATATAACTAAATTATGCAAAAAAGGTGTTAAATTCGACTGGACACTAGAGTGCCAAAATGCGTTTGATTACTTAAAGAAAAAATTAATGAGTCCAACACTACTTCAATACCCCGATTTTTCTAAAGAATTTTGCATAATCATGGACGCAAGTAAGCAAGCTTGCGGAGCAGTCTATACACCAGAACATAATGGCATACAGCTTCCTGTAGCTTATGCATCAAGATCATTTACTAAAGGAGAATCCAATAAAAGCACAACGGAACAAGAACTACTAGCAATACATTGGGCAATTAATCATTTTAGACCTTACGTTTATGGGCGACATTTCCTAGTTAAAACAGACTATAGACCATTAACATTCATCTTTTCTATGGTTAATCCAAACTCTAAATTAACAAGAATAAGACTAGAACTAAAAAACATACAAAAGCAAATTTTACAAGTCACTACAAGAAATCAGTACAGGCAGAATAAATCCTGCGCAGGGAAAAATCAAGCACAGCTACCTAGGCAGTGTGTTGAAAAAGCTTCTATGCCCAAAATATACGACGTCCTTAACAACGACGAAGTAAAGAAAGTAGTGACCTTGCATTTAAATGCTATTTTAAGCATGGTAAAAAAGTTATTGTACAAATAAATGTTTGCGATCTATATACCAATGGTACATTTGAAATATTTTTTCCAAAGGCTTAAAAAAGAAGACATATACAAAATCAGTCAACTTAAAATGGCACTGTGTGAAAAAATCTTTGAATATATTTCAGTTGATTTGTTTAAAAAAATGGGCAATAAAATATTACAAAATTTAAGAGTAGCGCTAGTCAAACCAGTGACTATAATAAAAGATAAGAAAGAAAAAGAAGCTATACTGTCTGAAAACCATGACGATCCACTACAAGGCGGCCACATCGGAATAGCCAAAACCTTGTCAAAAATAAGAACACATTTCTATTGGAAAAACATGTCTAGGGACATAATGAACTACGTAAAGACATGTCCAAAATGCCAGAAATCCAAAATAACCAAACATACAAAAACTCCATTAACTTTAACAGAGACTCCAAATATGGCATTTGACAGAGTAATTGTTGATACGATAGGTCCATTACCAAAATCGGATCAGGGCAATGAATACGCGGTAACTTTGATATGCGACTTAACAAAATATTTAATTGCCATACCAATACCAAACAAAAGCGCAAAATCAGTAGCTAAAGCTATTTTTGAAAATTGTATTCTAAAGTACGGTCCAATGAAGACGTTCATATCGGACATAGGAACTGAATATAAAAATTCAATTATTGAAGATTTATGTAAATACCTTGGTATAAAAAACATAACATCTACAGCGCACTACCACCAGACATTAGGAACAATAGAATGTAGTCACCGAACACTTAACCAATACATTCGATTCTATATATCCGTTGATAAAACAGATTGCCACAATACTTCGTCTATTATTTCAATACAACACCTTTTATGACACACAGCTATTGCCCCTATGAATTAGTTTTTAACAAACATCCAAATTTAAGTACATATTTTAATTCAACAGATAGAATAGACCATTTATATATTATAACATAGATGACTTTACTAAGGAAGCAAAATTTAGACTAGAAAATGCTTACAAAAGAGCAAGAATTATGCTAGATAAAAATAAACAAAAAGAAAAATCTAATTACGACAAAAACACTATTGATTTTAAGTTAGGGATAGCAGACCAGGTTTTATTGAGAAATGATACCGGTCATAAATTAGATAACAAATATTTAGGCCCTTACAAAGTGGTATAAAAAAAAGAAAATGAAAACATAGTAGTAAAGAGCGATAAAAATAAAAAACAAGTTGTTCATAAGAATAGGCTTAAAATTGTTCACGTATAAATACTTGGTTATCTCGTATGACCTAATCAACCATACGGGTACTCAAAAAAAAGAAGAAGAAGAAGGAACATTACAGCAACATTTTCCAATTATATTTCCAATTTATATTTCGTAATTTTACTTTTAACTGCAATTTTATAATTTTTATCAAACTTTATTACATTTTTTATTGACATTTTATATTTTTATATTTTCAAATAACCCATTTTTACTACTAAGTATTACCATTTTAATGTCATACATAAATACAAATATATATTCGCATTAAACAAAAAAAAATCAAATCAAAACAAAAACAAAAAAAAAACAACAAAAAAAAAAAAAATTTTTTATTTTAACATCGTTTTAATTAAGAAAAATATATATATATATTATAATAAAATAACTTCATATATTACGTTATTTTTTAAAAAGGAGGGAGATGTAGTGTGCATACATACAGAGTACACGCTGTACCATCGGCAACAATGTTAGCCAATTCTGCAGAATCAGCACTGTTCAAGTGCAAAAGTAATTTGACCACACACGCCATCAGCGAGTGATAAGTCGCGCCAGCATATTCCCACAGCTTGGCGACTGCAACAAATATACCCATGTATGCACATAGCATTCCATTCCCTCTCTTTGGGCAGCGCTCTCAGAGATAAACATATTAGCTTATGTTTACTTGTATAAGGCGGTTGCGTCGCTGCCGGCTTGACCGACAGCGCCGACTTCGCAATATAGAAGCTAAGTCAAGACAAGAATATAAGTCGGCAGTCTAGAGCCGACGGCAAACCAAAAGAGTACCAAATAAACATATTGATAATTAAAAATTAAACCAGTGCGTTTTTCATTATGACTAAAAACTGTGAACCATAAATCCTAACATAACAGGGGCTTCTACTGGACGGACGCCTTTTAGCCCCTTTTAAGGCTTAATAAAGCTCTTAGAGACGCCCGTGTCTATAAGAAATTTTAGAACAGTCCCCGCTACTCTTCGTCTGAGAACGGGTAGCAGGGATTTTCCCCTAAAAAATCGTCGGAGTCATATTCCTCAATGTCGTCCTCGATTTCTGTCACCGCATTGGAGGCTACGTTGGTGTAATTTTTTCCTGCCTGTTTGTCACTCTGAGTGACATGTTTAACCCTTTGCCTCTTTTGAATATTTGTGCGGTCAGTCGCAGCTGGCCTTATATTCTGGTAGGCTGGGGCTGGGGGTGCGGTAGCATTTTAGAGAAGGGTCAACATCCATGGGCTCTAGTTGAGGTTTAATGTTACATTGTTCTGGTTGGGCCTGCGCTTTTTGGTGCCTACTAAAGTGCGGATTTTTACTCGCACCAAACTGCTGGTTTGGTTGGGAGGGGATCTTGTTGATGTTGATGTTGATGTTCTAGCGTCTTTGGTATTGACCTTCGATCCTTATCCTCTTGGCTTCGAATGTGCGAATGTGTAGCTCTCATGATTTGATTCCACTTCTTGAGCCAATGCGAGCGCAGACGGCATGCCTTTCGGCTTTGCCGAGAATAGGACGTCAGTGAGGCTTCGTTTAAGTCCTGAGATGAATACCCGGAGGGCATCATCCCGGAATTATCACACAAAACCTTCGCTGCAGATGCCTCGTAGGACATGGTGGCTTTGTTGGTGAGCAAGGTGAGCTTTTTCTCAACTTCGTCGTAGTATTGTAGTAACGTAAGGCTACCCTGCCTGAAGGTGCCCATATCCTGTTCTATAACGTGAATTGGCCGTTTGTCACTATATGTGAAGTCGAGTCGATTTATGATCGCGTCAAAATTTAACACAGTGCCAAACGAGGACAGCACGGCATCGGCAGGGCCTCTTATTTTGCTTATAATAATGATCACCGCCTGATAATGGTATTGTAATTGTATACCTGTTAACATACCCCCTAAACGATTCGCGATAAGATAGACGCGAGATAGGAAAATAAAGGTAAAGGTCCGGGGAAAAAAGTAATAGTTAGATCAATCTTGTGCCAATGAAGCAAGTATTAATCGTTTTAGGAGCGGCAGAGAGTCAAGATTTGATATTACAGGAAAAAGTCTATTATAGTCAGAACATAATACTCTGAAAGGCTCATGCAAGGCATAGTTAGATCTACAATGATTTAAAGTTAGGGGAATATAATTTCTAGTTAATCTACTTGGCACAGAAAAGTTTAGCCGACTTAACAAGTCGGGGCAGTCAATATCACCATGTATCCCTATCATCCAACTCTAGAACTGACTGTAGACGTAAGAACAGAGCTGAATAAAAAATCCGAAAAGTCGGTTAAACGAATCCGCTGCTTTCGTAAGGCAAACTTTTATCTTTTAAATACTTTTATATCCGGCTATGACTGGTCCGAATTTTATTCATGCACTGACGTAGCTAAGGCCGTTAATATCTTTTATAATGCATTGAATTCCTTCTTTTATCTGTGTGTTCCGTTATACTATCCGTCAATTTCAAATAAACCTCCGTGGTTTAATAAAGAGTTGTCACACCTAAAAAATATAAAGTCCAGACTTTTCAATAAATTTAAAATGTGCGGTTCACAATCTGCCTTCTCTCTGTACCTAAGGGCTCGGTCAAATTTTATCGTGCTTAACGCCCGGTGTTATAAAAGCTATTTGACTCGTTGTAGGGTACAATTTTCACAAGATCCAAAACAGTTTTATAATTTTGTTAACACTAAGCGTAAATCAGCCTGTTACCCTTCATCACTATCATTTGAAAACTCTACGGCAAACTCTGATCAGGAAATTGCCGATCTATTTGCCCAGTTCTTCCAGACAACATATTCTGTTTCATCCCGTCCAAATCCGTCTTATTCAAATGCCATACCCAAGTCAAACTTGATTTTTTGTCCGAGATTAAGCGAAAGCTCCCTTCTTTTGGATCTCCATAAAGTTAAGCCAGTCTATTCACCGGGTCCGGACGGAGTTCCAGGCTGCGTGCTTAAATACTGTGCTGAAACTCTGTGTAGACCTCTGCACAAATTGTTTACTTTGTCTTTAAAAACATCTCATTTCCCACTTATTTGGAAGGAGTCATTTGTCATTCCCCTTCATAAGAAAGGAAATAAATGCAATACAAGTAATTACAGAGGCATATCCAAATTATCCGCCATCCCAAAGCTTTTCGAAAATACTATTACACCCCATTTGCAGCATCTTTGTAGATCGATTATATCTCCATGTCAACATGGATTTATAAGGCGAAGATCTACGACGACAAACCTCTTGGAGCTAACGTCTTTTGTAATAAATGGCTTTAGAAAGAACATGCAGACTGATGTAGTTTACACTGATTTTAGTAAAGCGTTTGATTCAGTAAATCACTCGCTTCTTGTATTAAAGCTAGACTTATTAGGGTTTCCATGTGATCTTCTAACATGGATCTCAAGTTATCTGAGTGGTAGGACTCAACGAGTGCTTTTTAAAAACTCGATCTCGGATTTGATCCGAGTTACTTCAGGGGTCCCACAAGGAAGCCACCTTGGCCCACTTCTTTTTACTTTATTTATAAACGATCTCCCTCTAGTCTCGATAAAGTCGCGTGTCCTTATGTACGCAGATGACGTTAAGTTATGCCTGCAATATAACAAAATTTCTAGCAGTTCAGACATACAATCTGACCTAAATGCTTTTCAAACATGGTGTTGCGAAAATCTTTTGGATTTAAATAGCGCTAAGTGCAAAGTAATGACATTTTTTCGGGTGAACACACAATACGCAACGTATACGCTGGGTGGTTGCGCGTTGTCTAGAATTACGCAAGTTGATGACCTTGGCGTCCTCCTTAACCCAAAACTTAAGTTTTGTGACCATATTACTTCTATGGTGAATAAAGCCAGGGGAGTACTTGGATTTATTAAAAGGTGGTCAAAGGAATTCGATGATGCCTATGTCACAAAGACTCTGTTCATTTCACTAGTCCGTCCAATCCTTGAGTACTGTTCAGCAGTTTGGAGTCCTCAGTATGGTTTACATATAGACCGGATAGAGTCTGTGCAAAAAAACTTTTTATTATTTGCTCTACGGGCCTTAACTGGAATGCCTTATTTTACCATCCTACTCTAGTAGACTTCTCCTAATTAATCTACCATCTTTAGTAAACCGTAGAACGATGCTTGGCACAACTTTTATCTAGAAACTTAATCACGGGGATGTGGAGAGTCCCGAGTTACTGGGTCGCATAAGCTTATCCGTGCCTAATAGAATTACCAGGAGCTATGTTCCTCTTACTTTAAATATTTGTAGATCTAACTTTGATATGCATGAACCATTTAGAGTACTGGGTAACGACTATAATAGACTATACCACATTATTTCTAGTACCGACTCTTTGCCAAGCTTAAAAGCATTAATTTTATCTTACTTAGCACAAAATTAGTATTAGTATTTAGTCTCGTACGTATTTCTAATCTTAGTCTGTCCGCTTCTACATTGTGCTTTTTAACTTCTCGCGATCTCGTTTTTACGCCTATAAGGCTCCGCGCGTAACAAGCACTGCTTGGTGTCGTAAGGGCCACTTGTTTGCGCTGATCTTAGTGCATCAACGTCCGAACAAAATAAGGTTATAAATAAAGATAGTACCAAGCATCGTTCTACGGTTGGCTAGGGATGGTAAATTAATCAAAAGAAGTCTACTAGAATAAGAAGGTAAGATAAGATTTGCATCCGAGTTTAGGCGCCGTAAAGCAAAAAGAAGGAAGTTTTTTGTACAGATTCAATACGACCAATATGTATTCCGTATTGTGGACTCCAGACGGGAGACCCATACTCCAGAATCGGACGGACTAGCGAAATATATAAAGTTTTAGTCAAATAAGGATCATCGAATTCTTTTGACCACCTTTTAATAAATCCAAGCACTCCTCTGGCTTTATTAACCATGGACGAAATGTGATTAGAAAATTTTAGTTTGGGGTCCAAGAGAACGCCAAGATCGTTTACCAGAGTTATTCTATCCAAAGAGCTGCCACTTAACGTGTAGGTCGCGTATATCGGATTGGCCCGATAAAAAGTCATCAGCTTGCACTTGGAACCGTTTAAATTTAGTAAATTATCTCGGCACCAGTTTTGAAAATTATCTAGATCGGATTGCAAGTCTAAATGGTAGGAAATGTCCTTATACTGCTTATACTTAACATCATCTGCGTACATAAGTACGCGAGAATGACTTATAATTGAGAGAAGATCATTAATAAATAATGTAAAAAGTAACGGACCCAGATGGCTCCCTTGTGGGACACCGGAGGTAACACGGAGAATTTCAGAAATTGAATTTTTAAAAAGGACCCTTTGTGACCTGCCATTCAGATAACTTGAAATCCATTTAAGCAGATCAACTGGAAAACCTAAAAGGTCAAGTTTTTGAATGAGAAGTAAGTGATTTACAGAGTCAAATGCTTTACTAAAGTCAGTGTAAATGACGTCTGTTTGAAAACTACTATTGAATCCTTTTATCACTAATGAAGTGAGCTCCAGAAGGTTTGTGATTGTGGATCTACGTTTAATAAATCCGTGTTGACAGGGAGAAATGATTGATCTGCAAAGGTGCTGCAAATGAGGAGTAATAATTTTTTCAAATAGCTTAGGAATAGCTGACAACTTAGAAATACCTCTGTAGTTACTGGCTTCTAACTTGTTACCTTTTTTGAAAAGAGGAATGACAAATGATTCCTTCCAAATATTTGGGAATTGGGAGGTTTCTATAGATAAGGTAAACAACTTGTGAAGAGGTTTGCACAGGGCCTTAGCGCAATACCTAAGCACGCACCCAGGAATACCATCGGGCCCTGGCGAATAAACAGGTTTAATACGAAGAAGATCCAAAAGAAGAGAGCTTTCTGTTAAAGTGGGACAGAATATGAGGTTTGACTTGGATATGTTGTGAGAATAAGGCTGTGATGAATAATCTAAAGTAGAGTAAGTCGTTTGAAAAAATTGGGCAAATAAATCGGCTATTGCCTGATCTGTGGTTGCCGTCATGTTTTCGAACGATAGCGAGGAAGAAAAAGAATTAGATTTACGCTTGGTGTTAACAAAATCATAAAACTGTTTCGGGTCCTGAGAGAACTGGACCTTACAACGGTTTAAGTAACTGTTATAACACTGAGCATTAAGCACGGTAAATCTTGACCGAGCACTTAAATATCTAGTAAAAACAGATTGAGAACCGGTATTTTTATATTTCCTAAAAAGTCTGGACTTTACATTTCTTAAGTGTGTCAACTCTTTGCTAAACCAAGGTGATTTATTGGAAGTTGACGGATAGTACCACGGAACACAGGAATTAAAAAATAATAAATAATAAAATTTTCTGCTAAAGCACGGTTAACGTCCGCCTGAATCACAGCTTTAAGCTGTTCTGGATCTATAGCAATTTTGCTTCCTGTTGGGGAATTCTTGGATTTTTTATTTATTACTTTTTAATATCAAAGGCGCTGAATTTAACGCGCAGCGGTTTGCGTACGTAAACAAAAGCGTTGCATAAACAAACACGTACAGCTTAACAAAGTTGCGAAGTAAACGTCGCTGTATCGGGTTAATAAAGTGGAGTCAGGAGCCGGGAGAAAAAAAATCCGAGACTGCTCGAAGCTAACACAAAGAATTGATATGCAAGTACATAAATGACCATGTATAAGGGCCGAATAAAGTGCACCCGATCTTATTTGCGTATTAATGAATTATTTTTCAACAGCGCTTTCGCGCATCTGCTGAGACATTTAACGATTATAATTTTTGCACCTTTTATATTGGCAATTAGTTTCAATGCCAGTATTTTATTCCAAACACAAAAAAAATGCAAACAACACACAAAGTTCGATATTTCGTTATTTAATATTTAATTCAAATCGTCAATCAATTAGTAAGTGTATTGGGAATACATATGTTAATTAAGATGTAAAAAAATGGAGCTGCAGAAAAATTTCTGGCAGTGTATTTAATTGTTTTTAGTGACATGCAGATGTTTGGAAAATATGCAAAAGGAATAGCTCACTTATATGATTTCCAAACTTTAACCTGATGGGTTTTTTTACACTGGGCGCCAATTAATTAATTTGATTATCCCACGGGTGATCCCTCGCAGTTGCTGATTATCCAGGGGGGTGCGGGTGGCAAGGTCCGCCGCTGTGGTAGATGGCCGGCTGGCCGTAGAATTCCAAGATGAACTTAGGGAGATTACGTTGAAAGGGTGACAGCCCTTCTTACCTGCTGGCCTAGAGACTCAGTCAGTATTTTAAGTAATAAGAATTTAACGGCTGATAGCCGGAGTTTTATTTGTACGAGCTTGTGCTCTTTATTCAATGAATGCCAAATTTGAAATGAACTTAAAGCTAACAAAAAAGAGACTCATAGCGGCCACTCCAATGGGAATTGTTTGCCGGCTATGCACAAGCTTCCTGCCAGACGCTGTGTCAGCAATCTGGCCGGAGCGAGCCTTCGGACGATCGGTCATTGCCGTCGCCCAATTAACGTAGTTAAATTTCATATAATTTAAAGGGTCGGAAATGTCGCCTTCACTGCGTTGCAAACTTTTGACTGAAGTTATAATACCCTTTGCAAGGGTATACAAAATCATGGCCTACCTTTTAAAAATAGTTAATTTTGACAGAATTAAAACAAATCGTTTGCCTACCTCTTAAATCAGACATTTTATAACAAGGTCTCCTTCACTGCGTGCCAAACTTTTTACTGAAATTATAATATCATCGGAAGGGTATATGAACCGGCTTCTTAAAAAGCGTTATTTCAAAAAAAAAAGAATACAAATGTAAGAATAAAAAAATCGTTTGCCAACCTCTTAAAAATAGATAATTTTGGCAAAAAAAAAAGTTTTCCACCTCTTAAAACAGACATTTCTTTTTGTCTAACCCTAAAAAATCTATATTTCGCAGAAATAAAAAAAAAAATTTGCCCATAACTTGAAAAGCCACCTCTTAAAAATAATTAATTTTGACAAAAAACGTTTGTTCACCTCGTAAAACATACAATTTTGCCCACACCTTAAAAATCGTTATTTCCGAAAAATAAAAGATCCCCATGTTTGCCCATCTCGTAAAAAATTAAGAAATTAAACAAAAAGATAGTTAATTTTGACAAAAAATCGTTAAAGAGGATATTTTTAAATCGTTGGCCACCCCATTAATTAAAGAAAACGTTTTTATAATTATTGGAATTATCTTAAGCCTGGTGTTCCACTAAAATTATCATACTTTTTAAACAAGATGCTACTTTCTTCTTAATCGGTTATCGATTTTCTGCTCGATAGTCCACATAAAAGTTCGATATAAATACACTGACGAGCAAAACTGAGAATATGGAATATTTGAATTTATCCGAGCGTTGGAAAAATGGACCGGTTTGTAATCCGGAATAAGAGGCTAAACGATAACAGTGCGAGTGACAGTTCATGTGGAAAAAAAGGGAAAATCGATGAAAATGAACAAGAAACGTCAACCATCTCTGTTCGTAAGTAAAACAACAAAGAGTTGTCATTTGTTTATGTTTACACGATGATACTATACATGCAAAATACTCTTTACATTTAACCCACACACGCGATGCGTTTTTGTTTATTTGAGAATAAGTTTTATGAATAAAAATGGATTATTCGATTTTTCAAATATTATAAAAATATTTGACAAAAAAATAAAATTATAAAAACGCCAAAAAAATTTTTTTTAAAAATTTAAATTTTCTCTGGGTGAAAGAATTTTGAAATCACGTCAAATTTGACAATTTTCGAAAATTATTTAAACATAAGATTTTAAGAGATTAATCAATGTATATGTTGACACATATTCTCTTTTTTCATCAGAATCGTTTTTTATTCCAAATAATATATATTATATATTATATATATATTGGTTTTTCTTAATTTTCAATCAAGTTCAATTATTTAAATCAATAACTGAGGGTTACAAAATTTTGTAAATTGCGAATTTCAAAAATATGCATAAGCTAAAAAATTAACATGTCAAAAAATTTCTGTAGTTTCAAAAACCCTCCAAATTTTGAAAAAAAACTGGTCAATAAAATTAAAATTTTTCTTTTCAGAGCCGGATTATTCGTTGACACAAGTACCGGTTTCGTTTCAACGTTGGAAAGAAGAAAACCCATGGCTTGGATTAAACGTACATTTTGTCTCGTTTGCACTAAAGGATTTGATAATAACTTGGTTCCACGACTCGATACGCATGAATTAAAATAAAAAAAAAACGTGGGTTACAAATGGCTTCTCCAATCGAGAACACGCAGCGGAAAGATTGAAGAAACATTCGAGGAGTTCCCTTCATTTGAAATACGCCGATGCTCTGAAAAAACGTGACTTAGTCAACATTGTCCAGCTGCTGAAGAAAAACAAATGATGGATAATCGCACGGCTTTAATCACTTGAAGGAAATGCATATAAATTTACATAATACATACATTTTTAATTGGATTTATATCCGGAGATCATATGTTCATGTCGAACAAGAAGATAGTTGGTTTATAGATAGCTGGTTCGGCTTCACTGACAACCGAATCGGTGGCCTCTAGACTAAGCTTACGATATATTACAAGTCATTACGAAATAAAAGGTGAAACGGATCACAAGCTCCATAACCCCGTGTTTTTTACATACATATATTTCTTTGGGAAAAACTTTGGAAGTGTTCTTGGCACGGACCCGCCCCAACATTTGGTCCTTCGAGCCGGATTTATTTTCATCGTTCTCCGCAAGCTAAGTAATTCCAAAGTTTTTTTTTCCAGTAGCAATATATATATATATATATATATATATATTTGCTTTTCCACACAACCCCGCTCCATTTCTCCATTTTGTGGGAAAATATTTATATATATCTACTTTGATCTCCAGTGGCACATTCCGTGCAACTCCACAAAATTAAAACACAAAAATTAAATTAAATCAAACATATCCATACACATACACACATATACACACAGCTTAAAAATTCCAAAGTTTTTTTTTTCCAGTAGCAATACATATATATATATATTTTCTTTTCCACACAACCCCGCTCCACCGTTAAGGTCTCCATTTTGTGGGAAAATATATATATTTATATATATCTACTTTGATCTCCAGTGGCACATTCCGTGCAACTCCACATAATTAAAACACAAAAAAAAATAAATAAAATCACACATATCCACACGCATACACATATACACACAGAATCCATACACCGTGCAAAGACCAATTTTTCCACATTTGTCTTTAAACTAAAACACTTTGCAAACTAAAACACTTGTACCAGCATTATTATTTTAAACTAAAACACACAAAACAATAACAAACCCGGCTTACGAACACTGCTGCAGAACCACCTACTAGGCATATTTGTCGGACCGGCGAATCGAAGGGTGGCGGCAACCGTGTTTTATTGGGTTCCTGATCTCCGCGGCATCCCGAATAAAAACCACAACCCAATAATTATCTAGCTGATATTTCAGTAGTTTTAATTATTAGGTGTTTGTTTTTCTATTATTTACATTGCATATTGGTGTGTGCCGTCACACAAGGTGTTCGGGGCATTCCGGACTGCAACGCATCGTATAATAGGCCGTTCACACTGCATTGCATATGGGACTTAGCAATAAATTCGAGTAGCTTTCCAGAATTAGAAATAAATAAATAAAAATAATAAATTGCTTCCAAAGGTAAACTAAGTCCTCCAACAGCGATCCGATTCCACGAGTTCCGCATCCATTCCTTCTGGTGCAGTCATATATAGCAATAAATTCGATTAACTTTCCAAAATTCGAAATAAAAAAATAAATAAATACATGATAATAAATTTCTTCCAAAAGTGAAGTAAATCCGACAACAGCGATCCGATTCCACGCGTTCCGCATCCATTCCTTCTGGTGCAGTCATATATTCTCCAAGACATACACCCATTTCACATTCCATCCAAATTATATTGTGCCCACTTACATATTTGTGTTATATTGATGCGTGGTATGGTTCTCTGACCAGCTTCCAAATCGTTAAGCCGAGACGCATTAAACAGCGACAGCTTCCACGTCCCTATTCTTGTCCCGTCAGTGTAAGTTCAGGCTCCCACTCGAGCCTACTATGCCGATTGGTGAAGGTGAGGAACCTCAAGTTCAGTTAACCGTCCCATCAGACAGAACACCCAGCCGGGCCAGAGCTAAAAGCGAGTCGTCACTACCCACCAAAAAGGCAGGACCTAGTAAAAGCTTAACTCCATCCATAAGGATCAGCCGTACTTCCAGGACAACAAGCGAAAAGTCCTTAACCCCTTCAAAACCTGTGAGAACAACTGCGTCACAGTCAGTTTTGTCCCTACAAGTCACGAGATCAACGGCGAAAATGGCTGAGGCTGAAGCAAAAGCTGCCTTGACAAAGTTTGTGGCTGTGACCGATAGGGTCAGTCAGTTCGAAGCCAGGGTCAATACCCCAACAGACCCACCTCCGTCTGTTCACACTAACAAGGTCAGACTTCAGCAGATACAAGCTCTTTGGGATAAGGTAGAGAAAGAGTACGAGACGTGCTCTGAGGTTCTTTCCTTAGTAGATAGTACAGACACGATGGAAGTCATGCAAGCCAAGTATGACTACTGCTACTCTGTTTTTGAAAGATGTGCTGCAACACTAAACGAAACGATTCAAAGAGCTAGCGTTCAACCGATTCATGAACCGCCCACACCGGTGCCTCTGTCTAGTGGATGCCGCGTCCCTCCAATAGACTGTGAAATTTTCAGTGGCGACTATGTTCATTGGCCGACGTTTCGAGACCTTTTTTCCGCCATCTATGTCAAAAATCCGAGGCTTTCAGGCGTTGAAAAGTTGTTCCACCTCAACTCGAAAACGAGTGGAGACGCAAAGTCTATTGTGGCATTATCACCATTGACTAACGAAGGTTTTGCGTCCGCATGGGGAAATCTGCAGTCTCGTTTCGAAAACAAGCGACTGCTCGTCAACAGCCAGCTAAAGATCCTGTTTAGTCTCCCCACTGTTTCCCAAGAGTGTGGCAATTCCCTTAAGCACCTGGAGAGCACTGTCCAAGGTTGTTTGACAGCCCTGAAAATAGCAAAAGTAGACATAACAAACTGGGACTGTCTTCTCGTCTTTCTGTGCTCCTCAAAGCTGCCGAAGCTGACGTTGGCTCTGTGGGAACAGTCCCTCCTCAACCCATCCGAGATTCCAGGGTGGGAAGAATTCAAGACCTTCTTACAAGGTCGTCATCGAACCCTGGAGGCAATTGAAGAATTTAAACCTACTTTGACCACTCAATCCAGAGCCCCACGTCCTGAAGGTGGGCCGCGGATTATCCTTAACTTTGAAAATAGGGTCACCGTAAATCCACAGTCGTGTAAACTTTGTCCAAGGGAGAACCATCCGATCCGTCTGTGCCCCAGTTTTTGAATATGTCGGTTGCCGTCAGGGAACAGTGTATTAAACAACAGAAACTCTGTCTGAACTGTTTTGCAAGAACCCACATGTTGAGAGACTGCACGAGTACGCACAATTGCTACACGTGCAAAGGTCGCCACAATACTCTCCTCCATCGCGGCGGACCTTCACAACTCCAGTCAGCATTCGAACCTGACCTCCAGCCAGAAATACAGTCCACTCCATCGAACGTCCAAACGTACCTCGCCGTGAACACGGTCCATCGCACTGGCGCAATTTCTTAGGAATGAAGTACGGCTGAGTAAAAACGCTCTTTTGAGAAAGCAGTATAACTCAGTTATTTAGGAATATTTAGATTTAGGTCATATGCACCTAGTCTCTCCAAATGACGACTCCAGCAATTTTTACTTGCCGCACCACGCGGTTTTCAAGCCAGACAGTACGACCACAAAGGTTCGCGTGGTGTTTAACGCCTCCAATAAATCGTCAAACGGGTACAGCCTAAATGATATCCTTCATACAGGTCCGGTAGTGCAATCTGATTTAACCACGCAGATCCTCAAATGGCGTTTCTTTTAATACGTCTTCAATGCTGACATCACTAAGATGTACCGGCAGATTCTCGTCCATTCCGATTATACACGTTTCCAAAGAATCCTGTTCCGCGATAAAGAGGGAAAACTCTGTGATTATGAGCTCAACACTGTCACTTTCGGCGTTAACTGTGCCCCCTTTTTGGCCAAACGCGTGCTTCAACAACTGGCTCATGATGTACGTGACCAATATCCTTTGGCAAGTGACATAATTTCTAGTTTTATTTATGTCGATGATGTTTTAGCCGGCACCCACACGCAGCAGTCCGCTATTTCAGCCATCAAAGAGCTCCGCGGTGCCCTAGAGAGTGCGGGCTTTCCACTGCGCAAGTGGACCTCAAACGAGAAGAAACTTTTACAGGGCATTCCAAAGGAACACTTGATTAGGGCCGACTTTCTGGAATTGGAAGACGCCAGTATGGCAAAAACTCTGGGAATCCGTTGGCATGCGACATCGGACAGTTTCCTCTTCCTGCCGATGGATTTTTCTCTCCAAACAACCTACACCAAACGAGAGGTTTTATCCCAGATAGCCAAACTGTTTGACCCAGCAGGATGGTTATCGCCATTTATTGTTCGGGCAAAAATGCTCATGCAAGAAATTTGGTTGCGGGAATTAAGCTGGGACCAGCCTCTTCCGACTGATCTTGTCACAAGGTGGCGTAATTTTCTCGAAAGGTATCAGACTTTGAAAGAAGTTCGCATCCCAAGATGGGTAAGATTTTATCCAGCAGCAAAACTGCAGTACCACGGGTTTTGCGATGCATCGCAGAGCGCCTATGGTGCTGCCATCTTTGTTCGCGTCGAAACGACTGATGGCTGCTTCACCCACTTGCTTTTGCCCAAAACTCGAGTTGCTCCAGTAAAGTCCCTTTCCATACCGCGATTAGAGCTGTGCGGTGCGGTGCTTCTCTCCGAACTCGCCGCAGCAGTTCTCTCCGAAATGCCTCCTACTCAGTATGATACATATTATTGGACAGACTCCACGATAGTGCTTGCATGGCTAAGCAAGCCAGCATGCACTTGGACTACATTCGTTGCCAACAGAGTCGCGAAAGTTGATCAGCTCACCAACAGAGAACAGTGGTTTCATGTGAAGTCGGAAGATAACCCGGCTGATCTGGCAAGCAGGGGCGTCTCAGTCCATGAGCTCAAGGACAGCAACCTCTGGTGGCATGGGCCTGAGTGGCTGCGTCACAACCAGGAGCAGTGGCCATTCAATTCGTCGGTCCCGCTCGAAACCGAGCTCGAACAGCGCCCATTAAGGTGTAACGTCGCCACAGCGCCCAGAAAAATGACATTCTGGAGCGTTTTTCAGCATTCGAGAGGGATTTACGCGTTCTCGCTTACGTATTCCGGTTTGCAAGAATGTGTCGCAAGCAAAACGTTAACATAAAGGCAGAACTCACTGCCGCAGAATTGTCTGATGTCCAAGAGAGGCTGATTGTGCTCACCCAACTCAATGAGTATCCAATAGAATGCAAGGCCTTAGGCAAAAAGCAACATATTCCAGTCTCTAGCACGATCTCCAATCTAAACCCCTTTATCGACAGCCACGGTGTCTTAAGAGCCAGCGGCCGTCTACGAGCATCTGAGATGCTAAGCTATGATGAGAAACATCCAATCATCATTCCGGCAAGGTGCACTTTTGCCAAACTTTTGGCCCTCTTTACCCATCGCATATCCTTGCACGGGGGTAATCAATTGATGATCCGACTGATTTGCTCCAAGTATTGGATACCTAAGCTGAGAAATCTTGTAAGAGACACCATTCATTCCTGTCGAGTGTGCACCATCCACAGGCAAAAGCTGCAAACTCAGCTGATGGGAGACTTGCCCTGCGCAAGATCTACCTTTTCCAGGGCTTTCACCCACACGGGCGTTAACTTTGCGGGACCATTTGACATAAAAAACTATCTCGGTCGGGGGTGTAAGATAACTAAGGGGTATGTCTGCGTTTTTGTGTGTTTTAGTACCCGAGCCATCCATCTAGAAGCTACATCAGACTTGACCACTGAGAAGTTTCTGGCAGCCTTCTCGCGTTTCTTCGCACGACGTGGCTGTCACATATACTCTGACAACGGGAAAACGTTTGTCGGAGCCTCCACGTCCCTATCCAAGGATTTCATTGAAGCTACGAGGTCGTTGATCCTGTCCAAGTACAGTCTTCAAAATGTGACCTGGCACTTCAACCCTCCTGGCGCGCCTCATATGGGAAAGCTATGGGAGGCCGGTGTCAAAAGCTTTAAGACACACTTCTACAAGCAAACAGCTGGCGGGAAGTACACCTTTGAAGAGTTAGCTACCCTCCTATCCAAAATTGAGGCCTGTTTAAACTCGAGGCCTATTTCTCCAATGTTCGAAGACCCCACAGACCTCGTAGCTCTTAGCCCCGGACACTTCCTAGTCGGCGGGCCACTCCTTTCCGTGACTGAGCCCGAGATTAAAGAAAACCCGATTTCCATTTTAAACCGATGGCAGCGGCTAAAGGCCCTGCATCAGCAATTTTGCTTACGTTGGAAAGAAGAGTACCTAAAGGAGCTCCATAAAAGGACAAAATGGCAATTTCCAACGCGAGACATTCAAACGGGGGACATGGTGGTGCTAAAAGAGGAGAATTTACCACCAAATGAATGGCGGCTTGGGCGGATCCAACTGGTGTGCCCAGGCGCGGATGGCAAGACCCGAGTGGCAGATGTTCTTACCGCACGTGGCATTATCCGACGACCAATCGCAAAGATGATCCGCCTTCCGATGGAGGCCTCCAGCTCCGAGTGATTCTGCCTTTTCCTTTTTTTTTTTTTCTTGAGTTAGCGACTAACATCCAATCTTACTAGTCCTAAACTCATGTCATCATGTGTCGTCAGTCCTCATACATGTCACGATCATTCGCATCATCCATAACCCCTAACCTTTGTTTACTCGCTTCCACAGATTGTTCACGATGGCGCCAACCACAATCCAGCACGCTCGGACACGCGCAACCAACGGGTACAGGTGCCGAGTTTGCCGAGGGGTGCACGCGCTGAGGAAATGCCAACGTTTCCTTCGGCTCCCGGCGGTGAAGCGGCTCCGCGCAGTCCTCATTAATCAGTACTGTGCGAACTGCCTTGCTCACGAGCATTCCGGTCAATCCTGTCGCAGTAATGCCAAGTGCCACGTCTGCAGTGGAAATCACCACACCCTTTTGCACTTCCAAGAGTCCACATCGCCACGCTCGTCAAGACCTTAAGACCGACGGCAGCCTACAAGAGCGTCGTCGACGCCGTTGCGCTCATCGTCACCAAAGGAGACCTCCCCGACCCGAAGCCCTGTTACGGGCCCATCGTGCGCCGCTATCCTGCAGCTGTGAGCTTTGGTGGATCCTTGCTGCCCCGTGAGTCGCATTCACGTTTCTTTGACAAAGGCCCTCAACCATTACGCGTGGGCGATGAGCGGGTGTGCACACCCAAATCCGCTCAAAGTCGTCAAAGATGACCCGACAGCTGCTAATGCTGGTTGATGACCAGATTTAGTCCCGAACTCCGGCCAAGCCCCTGGATCCGAAGGTCCGGGATGCCTTTCCAAACATCACTCTGGCTGATGACAGATGGTTCCACATTTCCTTGGTGTCGGCCGTCTTGGGAGCTGACGTATATGCGGAATTAATTCTGCCGGTTATCCTCCCGAGTCAGAACGGACTGCCCATGGCGCAAAACTCAGCCTTGGGGTGGCTCCTTTCAGGCACTTGCTCCCTTTCGTGACCTGCCACTCTCCCCATTGCGAGGGGGGGAGAAAGTTCATGTCGAACAAGAAGATAGCTGGTTCAAAGATAGCTGGTTCGGCATCACTGGCAACCGAATCGGTGGCCTCTAGACTAAGCTTACGATATATTACAAGGTGAAACGGATCACAAGCTCCACAACCCCGTGTTTTTTACATACATATATTTCTTTGGGAAAAACTTTGGAAGTGTTCTTGGCACGGACCCGCCCCAACACAGTAGAAAGAATCGTATTCCGGATGACCTCTGGAAGATTAGTTTTTTAAATGCTCAAATATTGTTCCTTTCGCATTATTGCATCGATTAATAACAACGGACCAACTCCATTTTAATGTATGCATCCAAAGACCATAATTGAGCCACCACCGTGCTTGGCAGTTTGCCGCTCATTACTTGCTGACTGGATTGTGGGATCTCAAAACCAAAACCATAAGCGACCATCTGATTCAAATCGATTAATTTTTGTTTCGTCCGACCATATAACAATGAAAACCAAAAAATGTTGGAATAATTTGCATTTTTAGATGAAATAATAAAACTAGACGAAGCGCGTTTATGCTGTTTTAAGTTTTACCACTAACCATACAACATATAGACTGGTCATTTCATACAAGCAATATGGACACTCAAAAAACTTTGTGGGAGGCCCCACAGCTGGTAGCGGCAGGCCCCGGACACTTCGTGTGCCTTCGGGTTTATTTCACTCGTATGCAGGCAATATCCGCTCGCAGAACAACAACCAAAGCAGATTTGGCTTAAAGTTTTCTCAACCACTAAGCGCAGACACCGACTGCGATGTGCCCTGTTCCTATCTCATTAGATTGATTCATATTAATTGGAATACATAAATATATGCAAAACATAGTTCTGCTACCACTGATTTGAATTTGCAAACCAAAATAAAATATATGTGGAAATATTAAAAAATATATTATAACATATAATTAATTATTAACCCAATAGTAAATACGCCCATATTGTTAGGTACCAAGTCTGAAAAGTAGCAAAAGACAAACTATTCTTGCTGCATCGAAATGAAATGATCGCACACATGCACACCTGTATGAGAATGCAAGAACACGCATACATACAAAGCCCAATTCAAGCTCAGGACAACCTTCTTCAAAATGCCCGTCTCTGCAACTGAACGACCGAACTCGCGCAATGAGCGCGCGAGCGTCAAAATGAGAATAAGAATGAGAGCGAAAAAACCCGAAGGCACACGAAGTGTCCGGGGCCTGCCGCTACCAGCTGTGGGGCCTCCCTCAAAGTTTTTTGAGTGTCCATATTGCTTGTATGAAATGAGCATATGTTATATGGTTAGTGGTTTTACTCAATCAATAAGCATGGACGCTGTTCAGGTTGTATATGCTGACTGCTTTACACCTAAATTTAACACGCAAGAGAATGAAGAAGGTCAATATACGAATGCAATTATTACGGTTTCGCTCACACATTCTTTGGCAGTGTTGAAGATCTTTCCACGACGTTGTATGGAATACAAGTTATTGTATTTTGTTGTGCTTGTGATTCTAGTTTCCTTTGCTTATTTCCCGTTTTATTGGTTTATAAATAACTAAATCTGAATTAAAAAGCAGGAGCGCTACATGTCAAAGTACCTTGCGAACACGTTACTTTATCAAAAGGCACCCAGGTTCTTCAAAAATCATACATTTGTATATTTGACGCTGTCTGGCTGCGCTTTAAACAGAAAACTTGCATTGGATGTGGTGTGACTCTCATTTGGGCTACATGGCTTTAGGAGTACAGCTTAATACAAACAAATCTTTCGATGCCGCTTAGAATGCTTCGGGAATTCTCAAAGTTTGTGGTCTGGCAGCGCACTCTATTGGCGAAGATCCTATATTTTCATGAAGCTACCTCTGGAACGTCGTGGCTTGAGGTCGAGCTTAACCTCACTCTAAAGGTTCCACGATCGTGACTCGCAACGCATCTGATTTCTATAATTTTTCCAGATTCGAGACTCGCTAAGGTTTCTAATAAGTTCCTCACTTAGGTATGTTTTAACGCTAATATGTTGAAAACATTCATAAGAGGTGTGGTGGATGATCTTCAGAAAATACTAACGGAGGACATTCTTAAAACAGGCACTTTTAACAAATAAGGGGTATGTCGGCTTGGTCACCTCGGGCGACTTAGGATTGCAGTGTCGGCAGCGAACTTAGATGTTGTTAGCTGCTTGTTCGTAGGAATGTATGTAGGATGCAAGTCAAGTAGCTTAAAAGTGTATGTAGGCAAATGTGTTTTGATCTTATGATCCCATCGAGCCAGACTCGATCGAAAGCTTGAGATACCTCAAGGAATATTGCGTTGCAATATTCCCGGTGCTCGAAGGCTGTGGGTATTTCTGATGTTATTCTGTTTGATTGTTCCATGGCTTGGACGGAAGCCAAATTGATGTGCTGTGATAACATTGTGTGCTTCCAGACATAGTATTACGCGTGTAAGGAGACATTTTTCGAACAATTTAGACAGACACGATAATAAACTTATTAGTCTGTAGGATGATGGAATTGTGTGGTCTTTTCCGGGCTTCGGATAGTAGCCGTTACGTATGATCCCATTCAATTACCATATTTGGTGTTATTAGGTCACCGCTCGGTTTTTCGGTTTCAGATCCCCGATGACTTTCGCGATCTCCTTTGGCTGAAACAATCTTTATGCTTTATTCAAATGTGCAAAAAGGGGTCGAACAGCTTTGAAAAAAGTATTTCGCTAAGAGAACTGAATTTCGCTTTTGAGAAAATTGTTGAAGTTATCGAATTTCACGAATTCAATTACGATATTAATAAAATTAGGAAAAATAAACCGATAGCAACGAATATCTGTGGCGTTTGTTAATTGTGTTTGGCCCATATTTTAACACTCGTGTTAAATCGGTAGAAAATGTGCAAATTTAAAAATTGAGAAAATCGCGGAAAAAACCGGCGCTTTTCATAATTTTTCCTGCGCTTTTCATTATTTTCCCGCGCCTTTCAGCATAAGGCTTATGTATACGGTGCCCTTAGTTATCGGTCAGTGCATTATTCTCCGTTTGCATTTGCCTTTGCCTAGAAGTTGAGCCACTAGCTGCGTTCCAATACACGCGCACACCGACACCACTGTTGGTGTTAGCTTGTGGAGGGAAAATAACATTTTTAATTACAACCCACTTACCTACAGTTAATGTAATATCTCCCGATCTTCTAGCTGCATCTGCTATCTTCTTCCCTTTTTCTTTCTGACACCTATCCGTATCCCTTTCCTCTGAGTCCACACCCTGATCCGAAATATCCTCTATTCCGGGAATCTTATCTCGTATCGTCCGATTGTACATCAGCTGGATTGAAGCTTCTTCTTGTTATTTCTACTCGCATTTGCGATTTTAAGACGTTTAACCAGCGATTTATTCATACTCTCCACCTCGCAACCTAACAAACACATCCATGAGCCATTTGGAAACGAGTGCCTCTTCATTGGAGTTGGACGTACCGGAGCAGACACCAAAATGCAGCTACGACAGGTTTGTACGAATTCTTCAGCTTCTCTTTCCATTCGTGGCCACCATACTTTTGAGCGGAGTCGCCGCTTCATTGTATTCTCGCTAGTGTGACCCTCATGTGCTAACTCCATCTTTCGGAATCACTATCTTGGTTCCTCTTAGCAGCAGATTACCGTACGTCGATACTTCAAATCGAAACGGATAGAATGGCAATCGAATTAGTTTGACTTGGTTTCCTGGGACAGTCTCGACAATGAGTCCGCGATGTTTCTTTTCTTGGCTTATACACAACTCGGAAACGGTACGATTGTAGGCGTAGAAGCCACCTTTCGATGCTGGGGGTCTGAGTTTAAATATAGCCTCAAAAGGCTTGCGGTCCGTTACCAGGTAAAATTCTATTCTGAAGACATAGGGATGCCGACAGCGGCGGGGCTAACTGTCCAACAAGAGGAAGTGATGACATGACAATCAGCGGATATTTTACAACTAAAGAATGAGATGCGAGAGTTGAAAGAAATGATGGCTCAGCTAGTCAACATGCTAAGACAAAACGTAGTAGCATCGGCTACAGCTATTCAGGAGCAGCAAAATATGGAGGCGGAATCCGAAGACGCACGCAATCCTGGTAGTCAGTCCTGGTAGTAAGGCAAGCATCGGTCAGTTCCTGTAATAAGGATCTATCTATGGTCTACGCAGAGACCACATATGTTTGCCTGAGCGGGAGCCTTATCAACGGTCTCCTGCAAAACGACCTGCAGTGTGTGAACTATATTTATGGTTAGGCTCAACTGGATTGTACATAAGATTGCAATTGTTCCGCACCCTTGTAGGTTTTAATTTACAGATCGTTATTTACTAGAGCTCGTAAAATCATATATTTATGACAATTAGTGTACTCCTTGAACATCCTGCCAAGGGCTGGCAAGGTGAGCTGTACAATTTAATTATTTTCGTTAACAATGCAAACATAAAACAAGAGAGAACGCTATAGTCGAGTGCCTCGACTATTAGATACCCGTTACTCAGCTAAACAACTTAATATAAATATGCCTTCTTGTATGTTTTTCGCCGCTCGAATTAGCTTCCGATTTTTATGTTAAAATCGGTACCCAGGGAACACCTCCAATTTGGCTAACTTGATTTGCATAGTTCTTGGGATATAGTTTGGTATTGAAAAATGAAAACCATTGCAATTTCCTTTAATAGAAATCCTTATCGAGATCTAACGTTGACTCTGTTGAGCACCTTTGCCAGCTGTTCCAAAGTCATGCGTTAGATGGCGCTATTGTATTGCGCCATCTACCCCAAGACATTGGTACCACGGGCCATGAAAGGCGGAAATGTAGGCGCTAGTCAGGCTTAAGCGTTTAATTGGTTTTTGTGCGTTAGAGTGGGCGAGGCAAACTTTTATTAGGCCAATCGATAGGTATTGACGAAACAAATACATATCAATTAAAATTTTCATAATAGCATCAAAACTGTGGCCACAGCTTGTGGCTTGTGGGCGTCAGAGGGGGCGTGGCACCATTTTGAAACAAACTTGCGCTGCATAGGAACTCCTTAAATCTACATGCAAAATGCCAATCTTCTAGCTTTTATAGTTTCCGAGATCTCAGCGTTCATATGGACAGACCGACAGACGGACATGGCTAGATCGACTCGGCTGGTGATCCTGAACAAGAATATATGTACTTTATAGGGTCGGAAACGCTTCTTTTCTACCTGTTACATACTTTTGCACGAATACAATATACCCTTTTACTCTACGAGTAACGGGTATAATTAGTGGACTGTATTTTTTGATTAGATATATTTATTCATTTGATTTTAACTTATTACAAGACACCTTGCAACGGTCCGGCAAAAGTAATGGCTTGCAATGATTATTGTTATTATTAATCCGATTCCTAAAGGAGCATGTCCGGAAATATCTTTCAATTTAATATCATTTTCTTTTAAATATTTAATTTCTTTATGTATGACAAAAGTATGATTAATAATCCAATTTTAATGTATCCCAAACAACCTTTGGGATTTGACTAATATGTCTTACATACGATGATAATAACACTTTTTCACTTTCAGATTGAATATGATGGGCAATTAAAATCTTATCATCCGTTCTAGCAGTACAATCTGGCGCAATACTAAGAATTACTTGCGTTGGTAAATCAAGTAACTGAATTTGTGCATTTATACACTGTACTCTTACCATATCTTGGAATGAAAAGGAATTTAAACTATCAACTACTTTTCTTTTCTAGCTCTGTTCAATAAGATTAAGAATCTGGTACTGTTTTGTATATACAGTTTGAAATTTTGTTTGGCGTAAATGGTTGTACTCCACAATTTTCATTCGCAGAATTCGAAGGCCAACTTCCTATGCAAATTCTTTTATTTTGCTGGCATCTTTGACACTCGACTTAAAGTTGATTCGGACATTACCTGATAAGAATCGATTTCAAAGTTATAAATTAAATATTCCGAAGAGATATGAACCATAACATTGTCTTTATTCTGTATTGGTAAAAGAATAATTCTAAACAGCTTAGATGGATGTCTACTAAACAGAGGAATTTCAGCATTTATAATCTTTTTTTCGATAAGTAATCCCCTAGCTGTCAATAGCGTATAGACATCCTTAAGCTCAGTACCTGTCTTTTTCCCTGGAAGAACTAATGTTTCGATAAGGCTACCTTGAATTTGGATATCTCATTTTGTAATTGATTTGGCTTAAGGATGTTTGTGTTTAATCTACCATGATTAATGTCAATTAACAGGGTTATAATTGCTGCCTGCACCCTTTCACCTTTTTCAATCAATGCGTTAAGTTGTTTGGTTATAATAAATAAATTAAGCATTGATCCTCGAAACTATGAAGATTCCCGCAAACAATTCTCATTTTTTGTATTAGCACATTACTTTTCTTAATTATGTGAAAATAGGCATCCTTATTATAGTAAATCACCAGGTTCCATGATGCGCTTATAAGTGATAAGTGATGCGCTTTTAGTGGATCTAAGTATATGATTTATTCTTGTCTTTTATTCCGGCAAGGTGCACTTTTGCCAAACTTTTGGCCCTCTTTACCCATCGCATATCCTTGCACGGGGGTAATCAATTGATGATCCGACTGATTCGCTCCAAGTATTGGATACCTAAGCTGAGAAATCTTGTAAGAGACACCATTCATTCCTGTCGAGTGTGCACCATCCACAGACAAAAGCTGCAAACTCAGCTGATGGGAGACTTGCCCTGCGCAAGATCTACCTTTTCCAGGGCTTTCACCCACACGGGCGTTAACTTTGCGGGACCATTTGACATAAAAAACTATCTCGGTCGGGGGTGTAAGATAACTAAGGGGTATGTCTGCGTTTTTGTGTGTTTTAGTACCCGAGCCATCCATCTAGAAGCTACATCAGACTTGACCACTGAGAAGTTTCTGGCAGCCTTCTCGCGTTTCTTCGCACGACGTGGCTGTCACATATACTCTGACAACGGGAAAACGTTTGTCGGAGCCTCCACGTCCCTATCCAAGGATTTCATTGAAGCTACGAGGTCGTTGATCCTGTCCAAGTACAGTCTTCAAAATGTGACCTGGCACTTCAACCATCCTGGCGCGCCTCATATGGGAAAGCTATGGGAGGCCGGTGTCAAAAGCTTTAAGACACACTTCTACAAGCAAACAGCTGGCGGGAAGTACACCTTTGAAGAGTTAGCTACCCTCCTATCCAAAATTGAGGCCTGTTTAAACTCGAGGCCTATTTCTCCAATGTTCGAAGACCCCACAGACCTCGTAGCTCTTAGCCCCGGACACTTCCTAGTCGGCGGGCCACTCCTTTCCGTGACTGAGCCCGAGATTAAAGAAAACCCGATTTCCATTTTAAACCGATGGCAGCGGCTAAAGGCCCTGCATCAGCAATTTTGCTTACGTTGGAAAGAAGAGTACCTAAAGGAGCTCCATAAAAGGACAAAATGGCAATTTCCAACGCGAGACATTCAAACGGGGGACATGGTGGTGCTAAAAGAGGAGAATTTACCACCAAATGAATGGCGGCTTGGGCGGATCCAACTGGTGTGCCCAGGCGCGGATGGCAAGACCCGAGTGGCAGATGTTCTTACCGCACGTGGCATTATCCGACGACCAATCGCAAAGATGATCCGCCTTCCGATGGAGGCCTCCAGCTCCGAGTGATTCTGCCTTTTTCTTTTTTTTTCTTGAGTTAGCGACTAACATCCAATCTTACTAGTCCTAAACTCATGTCATCATGTGTCGTCAGTCCTCATACATGTCACGATCATTCGCATCATCCATAACCCCTAACCTTTGTTTACTCGCTTCCACAGATTGTTCACGATGGCGCCAACCACAATCCAGCACGCTCGGACACTCGCAACCAACGGGTACAGGTGCCGAGTTTGCCGAGGGGTGCACGCGCTGAGGAAATGCCAACGTTTCCTTCGGCTCCCGGCGGTGAAGCGGCTCCGCGCAGTCCTCATTAATCAGTACTGTGCGAACTGCCTTGCTCACGAGCATTCCGGTCAATCCTGTCGCAGTAATGCCAAGTGCCACGTCTGCAGTGGAAATCACCACACCCTTTTGCACTTCCAAGAGTCCACATCGCCACGCTCGTCAAGACCTTAAGACCGACGGCAGCCTACAAGAGCGTCGTCGACGCCGTTGCGCTCATCGTCACCAAAGGAGACCTCCCCGACCCGAAGCCCTGTTACGGGCCCATCGTGCGCCGCTATCCTGCAGCTGTGAGCTTTGGTGGATCCTTGCTGCCCCGTGAGTCGCATTCACGTTTCTTTGACAAAGGCCCTCAACCATTACGTCACCCGCGTGGGCGATGAGCGGGTGTGCACACCCAAATCCGCTCAAAGTCGTCAAAGATGACCCGACAGCTGCTAATGCTGGTTGATGACCAGATTTAGTCCCGAACTCCGGCCAAGCCCCTGGATCCGAAGGTCCGGGATGCCTTTCCAAACATCACTCTGGCTGATGACAGATGGTTCCACATTTCCTTGGTGTCGGCCGTCTTGGGAGCTGACGTATATGCGGAATTAATTCTGCCGGGTATCCTCCCGAGTCAGAACGGACTGCCCATGGCGCAAAACTCAGCCTTGGGGTGGCTCCTTTCAGGCACTTGCTCCCTTTCGTGACCTGCCACTCTCCCCATTGCGAGGGGGGGAGAATGTTCATGTCGAACAAGAAGATAGCTGGTTCAAAGATAGCTGGTTCGGCATCACTGGCAACCGAATCGGTGGCCTCTAGACTAAGCTTACGATATATTACAAGGTGAAACGGATCACAAGCTCCACAACCCCGTGTTTTTTACATACATATATTTCTTTGGGAAAAACTTTGGAAGTGTTCTTGGCACGGACCCGCCCCAACACAGTAGAAAGAATCGTATTCCGGATGACCTCTGGAAGATTAGTTTTTTAAATGCTCAAATATTGTTCCTTTCGCATTATTGCATCGATTAATAACAACGGACCAACTCCATTTTAATGTATGCATCCAAAGACCATAATTGAGCCACCACCGTGCTTGGCAGTTTGCCGCTCATTACTTGCTGACTGGATTGTGGGATCTCAAAACCAAAACCATAAGCGACCATCTGATTCAAATCGATTAATTTTTGTTTCGTCCGACCATATAACAATGAAAACCAAAAAATGTTGGAATAATTTGCATTTTTAGATGAAATAATAAAACTAGACGAAGCGCGTTTATGCTGTTTTAAGTTTTACCACTAACCATACAACATATAGACTGGTCATTTCATACAAGCAATATGGACACTCAAAAAACTTTGCGGGAGGCCCCACAGCTGGTAGCGGCAGGCCCCGGACACTTCGTGTGCCTTCGGGTTTATTTCACTCGTATGCAGGCAATATCCGCTCGCAGAACAACAACCAAAGCAGATTTGGCTTAAAGTTTTCTCAACCACTAAGCGCAGACACCGACTGCGATGTGCCCTGTTCCTATCTCATTAGATTGATTCATATTAATTGGAATACATAAATATATGCAAAACATAGTTCTGCTACCACTGATTTGAATTTGCAAACCAAAATAAAATATATGCGGAAATATTAAAAAATATATTATAACATATAATTAATTATTAACCCAATAGTAAATACGCCCATATTGTTAGGTACCAAGTCTGAAAAGTAGCAAAAGACAAACTATTCTTGCTGCATCGAAATGAAATGATCGCACACATGCACACCTGTATGAGATTGCAAGAACACGCATACATACAAAGCCCAATTCAAGCTCAGGACAACCTTCTTCAAAATGCCCGTCTCTGCAACTGAACGACCGAACTCGCGCAATGAGCGCGCGAGCGTCAAAATGAGAATAAGAATGAGAGCGAAAAAACCCGAAGGCACACGAAGTGTCCGGGGCCTGCCGCTACCAGCTGTGGGGCCTCCCTCAAAGTTTTTTGAGTGTCCATATTGCTTGTATGAAATGAGCATATGTTATATGGTTAGTGGTTTTACTCAATCAATAAGCATGGACGCTGTTCAGGTTGTATATGCTGACTGCTTTACACCTAAATTTAACACGCAAGAGAATGAAGAAGGTCAATATACGAATGCAATTATTACGGTTTCGCTCACACATTCTTTGGCAGTGTTGAAGATCTTTCCACGACGTTGTATGGAATACAAGTTATTGTATTTTGTTGTGCTTGTGATTCTAGTTTCCTTTGCTTATTTCCCGTTTTATTGGTTTATAAATAACTAAATCTGAATTAAAAAGCAGGAGCGCTACATGTCAAAGTACCTTGCGAACACGTTACTTTATCAAAAGGCACCCAGGTTCTTCAAAAATCATACATTTGTATATTTGACGCTGTCTGGCTGCGCTTTAAACAGAAAACTTGCATTGGATGGTGTGACTCTCATTTGGGCTACATGGCTTTAGGAGTACAGCTTAATACAAACAAATCTTTCGATGCCGCTTAGAATGCTTCGGGAATTCTCAAAGTTTGTGGTCTGGCAGCGCACTCTATTGGCGAAGATCCTATATTTTCATGAAGCTACCTCTGGAACGTCGTGGCTTGAGGTCGAGCTTAACCTCACTCTAAAGGTTCCACGATCGTGACTCGCAACGCATCTGATTTCTATAATTTTTCCAGATTCGAGACTTGCTAAGGTTTTTAATAAGTTCCTCACTAAGGTATGTTTTAACGCTAATATGTTGAAAACATTCATAAGAGGTGTGGTGGATGATCTTCAGAAAATACTAACGGAGGACATTCTTAAAACAGGCACTTTTAACAAATAAGGGGTATGTCGGCTTGGTCACCTCGGGCGACTTAGGATTGCAGTGTCGGCAGCGAACTTAGATGTTGTTAGCTGCTTGTTCGTAGGAATGTATGTAGGATGCAAGTCAAGTAGCTTAAAAGTGTATGTAGGCAAATGTGTTTTGATCTTATGATCCCATCGAGCCAGACTCGATCGAAAGCTTGAGATACCTCAAGGAATATTGCGTTGCAATATTCCCGGTGCTCGAAGGCTGTGGGTATTTCTGATGTTATTCTGTTTGATTGTTCCATGGCTTGGACGGAATAGCCAACGGAAGCCAAATTGATGTGCTGGGATAACATTGTGTGCTTCCAGACATAGTATTACGCGTGTAAGGAGACATTTTTCGAACAATTTAGACAGACACGATAATAAACTTATTAGTCTGTAGGATGATGGAATTGTGTGGTCTTTTCCGGGCTTCGGATAGTAGCCGTTACGTATGATCCCATTCAATTACCATATTTGGTGTTATTAGGTCACCGCTCGGTTTTTCGGTTTCAGATCCCCGATGACTTTCGCGATCTCCTTTGGCTGAAACAATCTTTATTCAAATGTGCAAAAAGGGGTCGAACAGCTTTGAAAAAAGTATTTCGCTAAGAGAACTGAATTTCGCTTTTGAGAAAATTGTTGAAGTTATCGAATTTCACGAATTCAATTACGATATTAATAAAATTAGGAAAAATAAACCGATAGCAACGAATATCTGTGGCGTTTGTTAATTGTGTTTGGCCCATATTTTAACACTCGTGTTAAATCGGTAGAAAATGTGCAAATTTAAAAATTGAGAAAATCGCGGAAAAAACCGGCGCTTTTCATAATTTTTCCTGCGCTTTTCATTATTTTCCCGCGCCTTTCAGCATAAGGCTTATGTATACGGTGCCCTTAGTTATCGGTCAGTGCATTATTCTCCGTTTGCATTTGCCTTTGCCTAGAAGTTGAGCCACTAGCTGCGTTCCAATACACGCGCACACCGACACCACTGTTGGTGTTAGCTTGTGGAGGGAAAATAACATTTTTAATTACAACCCACTTACCTACAGTTAATGTAATATCTCCCGATCTTCTAGCTGCATCTGCTATCTTCTTCCCTTTTTCTTTCTGACACCTATCCGTATCCCTTTCCTCTGAGTCCACACCCTGATCCGAAATATCCTCTATTCCGGGAATCTTATCTCGTATCGTCCGATTGTACATCAGCTGGATTGAAGCTTCTTCTTGTTATTTCTACTCGCATTTGCGATTTTAAGACGTTTAACCAGCGATTTATTCATACTCTCCACCTCGCAACCTAACAAACACATCCATGAGCCATTTGGAAACGAGTGCCTCTTCATTGGAGTTGGACGTACCGGAGGAGACACCAAAATGCAGCTACGACAGGTTTGTACGAATTCTTCAGCTTCTCTTTCCATTCGTGGCCACCATACTTTTGAGCGGAGTCGCCGCTTCATTGTATTCTCGCTAGTGTGACCCTCATGTGCTAACTCCATCTTTCGGAATCACTATCTTGGTTCCTCTTAGCAGCAGATTACCGTACGTCGATACTTCAAATCGAAACGGATAGAATGGCAATCGAATTAGTTTGACTTGGTTTCCTGGGACAGTCTCGACAATGAGTCCGCGATGTTTCTTTTCTTGGCTTATACACAACTCGGAAACGGTACGATTGTAGGCGTAGAAGCCACCTTTCGATGCTGGGGGTCTGAGTTTAAATATAGCCTCAAAAGGCTTGCGGTCCGTTACCAGGTAAAATTCTATTCTGAAGACATAGGGATGCCGACAGCGGCGGGGCTAACTGTCCAACAAGAGGAAGTGATGACATGACAATCAGCGGATATTTTACAACTAAAGAATGAGATGCGAGAGTTGAAAGAAATGATGGCTCAGCTAGTCAACATGCTAAGACAAAACGTAGTAGCATCGGCTACAGCTATTCAGGAGCAGCAAAATATGGAGGCGGAATCCGAAGACGCACGCAATCCTGGTAGTCAGTCCTGGTAGTAAGGCAAGCATCGGTCAGTTCCTGTAATAAGGATCTATCTATGGTCTACGCAGAGACCACATATGTTTGCCTGAGCGGGAGCCTTATCAACGGTCTCCTGCAAAACGACCTGCAGTGTGAGAACTATATTTATGGTTAGGCTCAACTGGATTGTACATAAGATTGCAATTGTTCCGCACCCTTGTAGGTTTTAATTTACAGATCGTTATTTACTAGAGCTCGTAAAATCATATATTTATGACAATTAGTGTACTCCTTGAACATCCTGCCAAGGGCTGGCAAGGTGAGCTGTACAATTTAATTCTTTTCGTTAACAATGCAAACATAAAACAAGAGAGAACGCTATAGTCGAGTGCCTCGACTATTAGATACCCGTTACTCAGCTAAACAACTTAATATAAATATGCCTTCTTGTATGTTTTTCGCCGCTCGAATTAGCTTCCGATTTTTATGTTAAAATCGGTACCCAGGGAACACCTCCAATTTGGCTAACTTGATTTGCATAGTTCTTGGGATATAGTTTGGTATTGAAAAATGAAAACCATTGCAATTTCCTTTAATAGAAATCCTTATCGAGATCTAACGTTGACTCTGTTGAGCACCTTTGCCAGCTGTTCCAAAGTCATGCGTTAGATGGCGCTATTGTATTGCGCCATCTACCCCAAGACATTGGTACCACGGGCCATGAAAGGCGGAAATGTAGGCGCTAGTCAGGCTTAAGCGTTTAATTGGTTTTTGTGCGTTAGAGTGGGCGAGGCAAACTTTTATTAGGCCAATCGATAGGTATTGACGAAACAAATACATATCAATTAAAATTTTCATAATAGCATCAAAACTGTGGCCACAGCTTGTGGCTTGTGGGCGTCAGAGGGGGCGTGGCACCATTTTGAAACAAACTTGCGCTGCATAGGAACTCCTTAAATCTACATGCAAAATGCCAATCTTCTAGCTTTTATAGTTTCCGAGATCTCAGCGTTCATATGGACAGACCGACAGACGGACATGGCTAGATCGACTCGGCTAGTGATCCTGAACAAGAATATATGTACTTTATAGGGTCGGAAACGCTTCTTTTCTACCTGTTACATACTTTTGCACGAATACAATATACCCTTTTACTCTACGAGTAACGGGTATAATTAGTGGACTGTATTTTTTGATTAGATATATTTATTCATTTGATTTTAACTTATTACAAGACACCTTGCAACGGTCCGGCAAAAGTAATGGCTTGCAATGATTATTGTTATTATTAATCCGATTCCTAAAGGAGCATGTCCGGAAATATCTTTCAATTTAATATCATTTTCTTTTAAATATTTAATTTCTTTATGTATGACAAAAGTATGATTAATAATCCAATTTTAATGTATCCCAAACAACCTTTGGGATTTGACTAATATGTCTTACATACGATGATAATAACACTTTTTCACTTTCAGATTGAATATGATGGGCAATTAAAATCTTATCATCCGTTCTAGCAGTACAATCTGGCGCAATACTAAGAATTACTTGCGTTGGTAAATCAAGTAACTGAATTTGTGCATTTATACACTGTACTCTTACCATATCTTGGAATGAAAAGGAATTTAAACTATCAACTACTTTTCTTTTCTAGCTCTGTTCAATAAGATTAAGAATCTGGTACTGTTTTGTATATACAGTTTGAAATTTTGTTTGGCGTAAATGGTTGTACTCCACAATTTTCATTCGCAGAATTCCAAGGCCAACTTCCTATGCAAATTCTTTTATTTTGCTGGCATCTTTGACACTCGACTTAAAGTTGATTCGGACATTACCTGATAAGAATCGATTTCAAAGTTATAAATTAAATATTCCGAAGAGATATGAACCATAACATTGTCTTTATTCTGTATTGGTAAAAGAATAATTCTAAACAGCTTAGATGGATGTCTACTAAACAGAGGAATTTCAGCATTTATAATCTTTTTTCGATAAGTAATCCCCTAGCTGTCAATAGCGTATAGACATCCTTAAGCTCAGTACCTGTCTTTTTCCCTGGAAGAACTAATGTTTCGATAAGGCTACCTTGAATTTGGATATCTCATTTTGTAATTGATTTGGCTTAAGGATGTTTGTGTTTAATCTACCATGATTAATGTCAATTAACAGGGTTATAATTGCTGCCTGCACCCTTTCACCTTTTTCAATCAATGCGTTAAGTTGTTTGGTTATAATAAATAAATTAAGCATTGATCCTCGAAACTATGAAGATTCCCGCAAACAATTCTCATTTTTTGTATTAGCACATTACTTTTCTTAATTATGTGAAAATAGGCATCCTTATTATAGTAAATCACCAGGTTCCATGATGCGCTTATAAGTGATAAGTGATGCGCTTTTAGTGGATCTAAGTATATGATTTATTCTTGTCTTTTATTGTTGCTAATTGTGACACTTGACAGAACAATTTAAGCAAATGCATTACCATGACAGTGCCTAATTTAGAAAATCTAGGTGAAACCTTTTTTTCAACTGCCTTTTCCATAACATCCTCTGCTTGTTTTACATGAATTAAAGGAGAGATTTTTATATATTTATTTTTGTCTTGTAAATTAAGCTTCTTGGGTCTTAACTTTTACAACTCGGACTTTATTAAGTGTAAAGCTTTTGAACCTCCTCTAATACTTACCTTCTGAGTTTGCCTCAACCATATGCCTTTAAGACATCTATTCTGTCATAAACTTGCAGTACTGTTCTTTTAGGTTTTAATTGCTTACTACTTTACTTGGCCTTTTGATTCCCCCAAGATTTGCTCTTCCTTAAAGGGCATCTTCAGAACTTATGAAAAAGACTCCTGAAGAGTCTATGCGTGTTATTTTCGTGAAATCTTCTTCACAAATCTCGGGCTCTATCGTGGTGCAACTACCGTCTTACTTTCTTTTGATTTGGTGCATCCAGACACTATCCAACCAAAGTCTGTGTTTTGTCCAAGAAGACCGTCTATCTTTATTACTCATTTCTGAATAATTTTAGCATATTAATCGGGTCCTATAATTAAGGCCATTCGACCTGGCTTGTTAAACTCGGGATCGGCTAACGGGTAGTTTTGCCACCTCGTTTTATTATTGTTTAATGAGCGCATTGGCAACACCTTCATTAATTTTTAGGAGGACAATTGCCTCCACTGCTAACTCATTTTTGCTTTCTTGTAAAGGTTTAATGTTTATTTTTATTTTATGCTTTGATATGCTTTTTTTTTGAAGAAACTCCACTAATCTCAGTTTAATTTTTTATTTTTTAACATTGTATGCTAAGCTTAATTTGTTAAATAAATAAATAAATAAATAATTTTTTATTTTTAGCAACTTGAGAATTTGTGAAGCTTCCTTCGATATTATCGTTCTCTGAGTTCCACTGTCAATCAGCACTCTGAGTTTCTCAAATCCTCCACTAGCTGATTACACATAAATCAATGCTATTACCAATAAGGCTTGTTTCATCGTCCTACACGTATTAACTTTTTCTCTATTTTTATTAATGTGAAGAAGCGAGTGGTGCGGTTTCTTGCAATTCAAGCAAAGATTCTCATTAGTGCGCTTTTTATTGCTTGAATGCTTTAGACACTTTAAAAAAAAGTGTCTTTTCGTGGTTTAGTAATTTCTTTCTGCTGGTTCCATTCCCTTAAATTTATAAAACTGTGTTTTATTATGTGTTGGTAAATTACAACAAGAACAATTTTCTTTGCTGTTTTCGCTTTGAAATTCTTTTCTCAAAAGTTTATTTTTTTTGTGGAAAACAAAAAAATGGAGCTGAGTCTTTGCTCTAAAAACTCCATAACATCTTTATCCTTTTAACATGACTCTCATATAAATTTAGAGTATCCTTGTTAAATTTACAAAGTATTATGTAGGCAAAAGCTGCATCCACATCTTCGGATAATTGTGCCTTTAATTTTGTAATATAAATTGACTCATTAGTTGTGCAATAAATGTTTTAATATGCTGATTGGATTCCAAATTTAGATTGAGTAAATCCATAAGCCTATTTATGTGATCAGAGAAAATTTTTCTTCTGTTCTCATACCGCTTGGTTAGCAACTCCCAAGCTGCTTCATAGTTATCTCCAGTGCCTAGCAGTAAATGGGAAACCACGTTCTTGGCTTCTCATTTTAACGCTGACTTGAGATAATTAAATTTAAGAGCTGTGCTTAGGTCCTCTCTTGTCTGAATGAGTTCCATAAACAACTCATTAAATAGATTTCTTTTTTTTGGATCACCAAAGAAAGTGGGTATCTTGATTTTTGGCAGCTTAGGTAATTCCTCCGCCTTTACAATTATAGATTCATTAGCTTGATTTTTTCATCGTTAAGTCTTTCATCTATAACCTCTAAAATGCTATCGACATCGAATTCTAATTCGGTTATCTGGTCATCAAATTCCGAAGTTTCAACACAACTTTTTACTTCATCTAATAAACCAAAAGTTTTAGTTTTCAAAAATTGAATTTTCTTTTTTTCTAATTTTAAGGGAAAGTAGGTCGCAATTTAAATTGTTAAAAGTTTCCTCGAGTTACTTCTTTAAATGTCCCACATTGTCGTCAAAGTCATTCATTAATTTAGCATCCCCCAGAGCGGGTTTAATCTCGCCTATTTGTACGCTCATTTGCACGCTATTTTCCGGCCTACTCATGTCCTTTTCAAATTGATTCTTTAGTTTAGAAAATATCTTCATCATCGCATCATAATGATTTTTACCAATATATTATGATTAAATATAAAAGCCTTTTCTAGTTCTACAGATTTTTTAAAGTCCAGTTGAGTTAAGTGCACTTTTGCCAAAAATAGTTTCCCAGTAGGTAGATATCGACCTTGGAGGAGTGTGAAGGAGAGCCTTTTGTTGTCGCTCCAAGAAGTTGCCAGCATGTTACAAATTTTTGTTGCTGTTGTTTCCTCCACCTTTCGCTTCTTGGCGGTCCTTCTTCCTCCACCCTTTGAAAATATAGATATTATTTATAAAAATTATATTATTTAATAGAAATTGCGCAACTTACATAGGAATATAATTCTTTGGGCAGCTCGGTCAGCCCGACCTCCAGCTCCGCTTCTGCTTCCAAAAAGCCAACCTCAGTTTAGTCTAGAGTCTCGTCCATGGAGTACTCCATGGTTTGCGCTCCGTCGCTCTCAGAAAATATAGGTAGGGTTGTTCTGTTAAAAATATATTATATTAGTATATTGTTACCAAATTCTTGGCCAGAACCTACTGCCTCTGCGTGGATAAGTCCGGCAGGAAGCCCATGTAGGGGGCGAAATCCCACTCTGCAGCACCTGTTAGCTTCTCCAGTGGGTCTCCTCCAGCACTTCCACTCTTTGGTTGTTTGCATTTATGATATTTATAGCTGTCCCGCAGAGACTTCCACGCCAGCTTGCAACTATTATCTAAATATAAATATTGTATATGTTACGTTAACAAATATTTAATAATGTAAAATTATAACTTACCATCATTATCCATTTCCCAGGCTATTTTCTCGCACGCTCTTCTTATAAAGGAAATTAAAATGCTTTTTATATGATAAGTCCCACAATTCTGGGTGCGACTCCACGCATCTTATCAATGTAATTTTTTCCTCACTATTGAACTCCAGCAACCGACTTTTGCGGGTTTTTTGAGTTTTTCCCTCCATTTTTTGAATACTCGATGAGAAGCGCACGCCAAAAGATTAAATTTTATATTCTTTTTGCTAGAGTACGCTATGCAATTTTCTGGTATTCGTCAAACTGAGGACCGAGGTAAAAAAAGATTCACGAAAAGTGAACGCCAGCTGTTTGCCTCTCGCTCTCTCTCATGACTGGCATACGGTTTTCGTCGATCTGAGTAAAAGATCAAAAGGACGAGAGGGCCACATGGCGGCTTCCGGAGAGGCTCTTGGCTCTGGTACCTCAAGGTAGACGGTTGCGCACGTGGACGAAAAAAAAACAAAAAACACGTGGAAAAGAAAACGCGGTCTGTAGGAAATAAGGTTTGTGAACGAGTGTAATCGGCCCATTAATAAACACGAAGTTACAGTGAATAAAACTAAGTCAGATACATGCTTACATGAAAGAAAACGAAAACCTGGCTGAGATATATAATTAAAACTTTGAACTAAAAGTTTACGTTTTTAAAAACTTTTTTTTTTATTTTAAAAACTTTAACTAGTTATAACGATTTATTTTTGAGAAAATCCACTTGGTTTAAGTCTTAAACTGAACTGATTCGTAAATCTAATTATTTTATCGGTCAAGCCTTGGTTTCCGAAAGCTTTAGATCTTCTGAGTGAGTTATTTTTAATTGAGAGAACTTTATATTTCGATTGAGTGAGCTTTGATTTTAATTGAGCGAAAGAGAGTTCTTTGTCTTATCTTGTTTATGGCAAAAAGTGTGGGAGCGTGTTGTTTCTTGTTGACAGGGGTGACTGAAGATCTAATGGAAAGGGTGTTGTTTTTTTTTTTTTGTTTAGTGGTGGTCTAAAGCATTGAAAGCCAACTCGGAGCTGAGATAGCTTGCCGAAGTCTGGGACTCAAACCCAGTAAATACTCCACCCGCTCCCCGCTTCCCCGGCGGTACTGCCGTTAGGTATTTCTTCGCCGGGGGTAATGCCCTTAGGGCTCTCTAGGATTCTATCCTATTGGAATTTCGCAATCTTTCTGCGTTGCGCAGCTTTTTGAGTACTATTGTGGCCATATTGCATACTGCAGACCAATTTTCTACTGAAACGAGCATAATGTCCACCAGGTTACAAGCGGCTGGCGTCCTCCCAACCCTAATGCTCAGATCTCTTCCTTCATTTTCAAATCTCGGACAGACAAAAAACACGTGTTCTGCGTCTTCGTTATCCGACTCGCAGAGTGTACAGTGCGGGTAACGTTCATGCTTAAATCTATTTTGATAGTATTTAAAGCATCCATGTCCTGTAAACAGTTGCGTTAAGTAGAAGTCCACATGTCCATGCTTCCGTCCCAGCCATCTCTGCAGTTCTGGGATAAGCTTATACGTCCATCGTCCTTTGCTACCTTGTGCCCACCTCTCTTGCCACTTCGCAATGGTAAGTTCTCTGCACCTTTTCCGTAGGGATTCAGCTGTTTCGATTTCCGTGCTACCTGCTAGGATCTCAACTGATTCCAATGCCAGCAGGTCAATCGGAATAACTCCCGATATTACCAACGCCGCGTCATGGGATACCGTGCGGAACGCACAGCATACCCGCAGGTCACACAATCTCTGGACGGAGTCAGCCTCTTGCATATAACTTCCATTTTTTGTGGCTCGGGCCCATATGGGAGCAGCATACATCAGCGTCGATGTGACAACGCTTACCAGAAATCTCCGACCTGGTTGCCTCGGTCCCCGAGTGTTTGCCATAATCCTCGAGAACTCGGCCGCGTTCCTACCTGCCCTGGCACTAGCGTACGCTAGATATTCTTTGAAGGTTAGCCGGTGGTCAATCATGACACCCAAGTATTTTAGGCTTTGGCGAGATTTAATTGTGGCTTCTCCAATTTTGATAGTAACCGTCTCCACTATCTGCCTGCTGCTTATCAGGACTGCTTCCGTCTTGTGCGCTGCCAAAGTGAGTCCCTTGGCGTCGAGCCATGCGATTGCTCGTTCCCCAGCTTCGTTGCAGATTCTCTCTGCATCTGGTAGCTTCTTTGCAGTGACTACTATGGCTACATCATCGGCAAAGCCAATGAGTCGTGCACCTTCGGGCATCGCGATCCTAAGGATCCTATCGTACATGGCATTCTACAACAAGGAGCCTAGGACTAATCCTTGTGGGACTCCCCCGCTGACCCTGTGGGTCGATTGCCCAGAATCAGTTTCGTACAGGAGCAGGCGGCCTTCAAAGTAACTCGCAATTACTCTCTGTGGTCCCAGCTAGCGGAGTTGAATGCGTTTTTAACATCCAGCGTTGCCGCTATGCAGTACTGCTTTGTGCCGTACAACCACCTTTTACCCTCGATCGCTTTATCTGCGACTTCGCACAGTTTACCGACAGCGTCGATGGTAGATAGACCCTTTCGGCAACCATACTGCATCTCTGAGAGGCTGTTAGTTTCGTCAAGAGCACCTTCTAGACGGGAGTGGATTATTCTTTCAAGAATTTTAGCCACCGTGTCTAGCATGCAGAGTGGCCTATTGGTAAGAGTACCAGCCGCTGTATCTTCCAGCGACTAGGGAACACACCTTCTGTTAGGCATGCGTTATACATGTCAACATACTCTTTTGTGTTTGCCTTAATAGCAATTTTAAGGACTTTATTCGGGATGCCATCTGGTCCCGGTGCCTTGTCGTCCAGTATTGTCTTCAATACCCGGAGGACTTCTTCGGCACTCGTGAGCTTTATGCTCGCAGTATTCAGGATCTGTGCGGTTCGCGCCATACTCTCTTGCTCTGGGAATAGTGTTTCCACTATCCTCTTTAGGCCGGCTGGGCATGTCGGCGATGGCCTACTAAATACCCGAAGCCGTTTTGTGACGAGTTTATATGCGAAGCCCCATGGGTTAGAGTCTATTTCTTCGCATATATTATTAAAGCACCTGCGTTTGGTCTCTTTTATATTTTTTTCCAGGGCTCGTCTTCTTTCCCTGAAAAGTATTTGAAGTGACTTAAATTCCGGAGAATGGCTATCAAACGATAGCAAAAAGTCGGCAATATGGAGCTGCGGAAATCCAAAACTCCAGATTAGCAAGAAAAAAAGCGGAAATTGCTTCGCTAGGGCCCATGTGAATGGTATAGCTTTCTATAGCTGTTACCTGCCGCCAAGCCATAGCCTTCCTCAGGCAATATCTGTGCTCGAAGATATTGCAGAAGATTCCCGGGAAAAACGTCCAGCCGTAATAGCAGGGGACTTTAATGCCTGGGCTACCGACTGGGGCTCCCCCCGAACAAATGCGAGGGGAAAGGCACTACTAGAGAGCTTTGCCGCACTTGACCTAGTGCTGCTGAACTCTGGAACGAAACCGACCTTAGAGCCGGAACCAGTTCCATCATTGACCTCACATTCGCGAGCGCTGGATTGGCCTCAGGCTCCAGCTGGCACCTACATGGGTAGTGACCATGCAGCAATAATCTGCACGATAAAACCGAGAAATGGCCCACCACGGGTTCCTAAGACCGTGCCAGGGTACAAAATAGAAACGCTAGACGTGGAGATGGTACAGATGCTGTTCGAGGACCTCTCCACTAGCGGTACAGCTGAAGAGCGGGCAAACCACATCGCAGACTACACATAGCTAGCCTGTGATGCATCTATGCAGAGAAAGGGGAAAAACCCATCTGGAAGAAGGCCTGCATACTGGTGGAACCAATCCATTGCGGAAGCCAGGAAAGACAGCCGCAGGGCAAGACGCGCATATCAACGCTCAAGATGAAGGTCCGAATTTAAGTGTGGAAAGGGTGTGTAGTTGTGTAAATGTGTAGACATAGCCATATCGTGTGTAGGTGCATTTGTGGATGTGGATATGTCACTTCACCAACATTTGAATTTGGCCTGTCCTCAGGGCGATAGTTTTGGGTATAATATAATGTTCTCTTGTAAGACTGCATTTATAGTATAATTAACTATTTCTGTGGGTACCATTTTGAGCTTTGATTGGGTTGATCTGAATATTTTGTCCCATTGTAACTTAAATTAAAGTTGGTATTATTAAAAATAATGTGATGATCATATTTTGGTTTTCTTTGTGGTTTTTGGTTTCCTTAGGTTGGTCTGGAATTATAATCATATTTACTATTATTAATTTTATTTTTATTATTAAACTTGGTTTTATAATGCACAATCTTCCTGCCTCTGTTTTGTTCCTCAAAATGTTTTTCATTAATTGTTGTTTTGTTGTTATTTTTTTGGCTCTTACCAATGGTGATTGTTTATAATCTGTGTCTATTTCATATTCATGACGTTTTTCATTAAGTTTATCTATCTTTCTAATTTTATTTTCTTGTACATTTTAATGGGGGGAACCTGCATACAAAAATTTATCGGCTGGTGATCTACCAGTGGTATTATGTTTAGTATTATGAATTTACATAAGTATAAAGAATTATCTCAAGCTTTGTGTATCTGTTTTCTATATCTGATTCACTGCCTATAATTCTTAGTTTCTCATTGACTGTTTTATAAAATCTTTCTACGTCTGAAACACCATTTTTACTTGTAGTAACTTGAATTTGTACTCCTTCTGAATTTAACCAGGCCTGTAATGCTGCACACATAAACGCTGAATCTTTATCTGATTTGATGTTTTGCGGTTTTCCCATCTCATTGAATACTTTCATTATTACTCTTTTTGCTTCTAGCCAATCTCTACTTTTACTACATCTGTCTTATCTTCGTTCCCCTTTGCCAATTCGATTTGTCGTGAGTAAAAGTCGAAAGGTCTTTCAGAAATTGTAATATGATTTTGATTATCTTCTTGTGCGCTGTCTATGGTTGCGTCGACACTGTTAGCAATTTCTCCTAACATATTTTCCTCTATCCTAGTTCTGGATAATGCGTCAGCATTATCAAAATTTGATAATCAAACTCATTCAGTTTTATTTTCCATCTTTGTAATTTCATATTTGGTTCTTCAATATTGTTTAACAAAACTAATGGTTTGTGATCGCCCAGTATTTCGAACTGCCTGCCAAAAAGTTATGATCTACAATATTTTGTTGCCCAGACGATTGCTAAGAGTTATTTTTCTATTGTCGCATAATTGATTTCGTGTTCGTTTAATGTTCTACTCACATAACAAATAGGTTTATGGTCTTGTGATAAAACGGTTCCTATTGCTATATTGCTAGCATCGGTTGTTAGTGAAAAGGACTTGTTAAAATCGGTATAAATTAATATAGGCTCAGATGTAATAAATATTTTCATTTTCTCGAAGACCTCTATATAATTTTCCTCTTTAATGTCAATTTTGGCTCCTTTCTTTAATTTACTAGTCATTGGATTTAATGTTTCCAAAGTTTGGTATAAATTTCCTATAAAGTCCACACAATCCTAAAAATTATTTAATTTCTTTTGGTGATTTTGGAATGGGGAAATTTGTTATGGCACTGATCTTCTTTGGATTTGGTTTTATTCCTGTAGTTGTCACTATATGACCTAGGAATTCGGTTTCTTTTTCAAAAATTCACATTTATCAAATTGTAATTTTAAATTGGCTTCCCTAAGTTTTTTAAAGACTTTCCTAAGAGACAAAAAGTGGAATAAAGTAGAAAAAATTATTATGTCGTCAAGATAGACAATCTTTATAGATTAAATCTTCTAAAAGATTGTTCATGCATCTTTAGAAAGTTGCAGGTGCACTTTTAAGACCAAATGGCATACGGGTTATTCGTAGTGTCCATGTTTTGTGGAAAATGCAGTTTTTGCAATTGATTTGGGATCCATTTGAATTTGGATTCCACCAAATTTTGCCAAATCAATTGTCGTTAAATATTGGTAGCGGCCAAGTTTGTCCAATATTTTATACATTCTTGGGATTGGGTATTTATATCTCATTTACAGATATCTCATTGAGATTGCGATAATCTACTACCAATCTGTATTTTGTTTTGCCGGTTGCATCACTCTTTTTTGGGACGATCCAAATGGGTGAACAGTAAGAAGATTTAGATTTTCTAATTATTTACTGTTCAATCATTTCATTTACTTGTTTATTGACCTCCTCCTCGTCCGTCAAAAGTTGGAGGGTACTTGTAAGGTTTCCTGTACACTGGATCCTCATGTTTTGTTTGTATTGAATGTTTAGTAGTACTGGTGAAAGTCAAATTTTCACTTTCCTTGTACTGAATTTCTTTAAAATCAAACAAAACCTTTTTTAAACTTTCCTTTTCTTCATCGTTTAAATGTTCTAATCTGAACTGATTACATTCTTTTAGTTCATTGTTTATGGCATAATTAACGGATTTGTCCTCTAATAGAGGTGGATCAAAACATTTTAATGCGGTCTTGTCCTCTTCATTCTCTTTATTGATATACCTCATTTTATACCTTCTGCCTCCCAATGTTACTGTTTCTTTATCGAAATATATTATAGCTTTACTTGCTGCTAGATATTCTCTTATTAACAAAATGTCATAATTATCTGAAAAATTGTGAAAATAAAATTTCTGTTTGGATCGGCAAATTATTGTTGGTTTAAGTTCCTTTTCTTTATATTGATAGATTCCTTTAAAGTATTTATTATTAATAACCATTTTTATATAGGGGCATTGTCTTCTGAGTCCGAGTCAGTTTGATGAAAATTTACGTCCATCCTATTTTGTCCGCTCTGGCTTTTGGGGCATTATTTGAAGATGATGGTTCGAAATTCAATGGATTTTGGGCCCTACCTTGAGCTAATGAATTTCTAACTTCTTGATAGCTAAGCTGATTATTTGTGTTAGATTGATTTTGTTTTGAATGACGCTGAGGAGTTATCGAATTATTTGAGTTCGAATAGAATTATTGTTGTAATGATTATAGTTTCTTGACTGAAAATTGGAATTTGTTCTATTGTTATAATTATTTTTATAATAATTTCCGAAATTCTTACGATAATTATTTTGGGAAAATGTTTCATAAGTATTTGCATCATAGTATCCCAATTCCATAGAAGCAATCTTTAATTTTTTCAATAGTTTGTTATATCTTTTTTAGCCAAGGATGTATACAATCTATCAGGGAGTTTGCTATCAATAGAATCCTTAATTGTTTTTTTCAGAAAATTTGAATAGTTAACTTGATCTATCGGGTTGGTTTCTAAAGCTAATTTGTATTGTGTAACGTACAGGGTTTTTATTAAGTATTCATATGGCCTGTGGTCCTTAAATGCCATGATAAGTGCATCCTTCATCTCCTTCCAGTTTTTGGCTCCGAATCTGGCGACGACATCTTGGGCTGCATCAATCCCCAAATTCTCGATGGCTAAACAAATAAAATGTGTCTGTCTGACATCCTGAGTCGGGTATAGTTTTTGAAGATATTCGATTCTTGTTACAAAGCGGCTTAGATCTTCTGGGGATCCATTGAAGTGCGGCAATTCATTAATTTGGCGCAAGATTTGGTTGAGGTGGGCCTCTGACAATTGTGCAACTGCCATTTAAAATTTTGTTTTTCACACAATAAATCTGACCGAATTGGATTTTTTAGTTTATAAATTTATTAATTTATTATTTTTTTTAAAAACAGGTAGTTATTGACCGAATTGGATTTTTATGTTTGGTCTGTGGAAAATGTATCAATATTTTCTCACGTAAACTCTTTTGCGGATTTCACTTTTGCGGACCTTGTAAGTTATCAATACCCTTTTTTTAATGAAATCCTACCGGCTGCGCCAACTAAAACTTTGAACTATAACTATTTTATTTTTGAGAACAACGACTTGGTTTAAGTCTTAAACTGAACTAATTTTTAAATCTTATTATCTTATCGGTCAAGCCTTGGTTTCCAAAAGCTTTCGATCTTCTGAGTGAGTTATTTTTAATTGAGAGAACATTCTATTTCGGTTGAGTGGGCTTTGATATTAATTGAGCAAAGAGAGTTCTTTGTCTTATCTTGTTTATGGCAAGTGTGAGAACGTGCCATTGGAATTTATCAGCGGCGCGACAATAAATGATTAGTCTGAGATTTAACATTAACAATGTAAGCTTCTAGATAGCTTTACATATTGACAGAACCAGAGCTCGTAAAATCTTATATTTATGACAATTAGTGTTCTCCTTGATCAGTCAAAGTGATTTCAAACACTTGCCAGAGTTTGATCCTAGCGACGATAACGCCATCTCCGTGGATCAGTTCATCGATCGTGTCAAAGAAGTTGATGCCTACCAGTGGGACGAGAAGTTCCTATTGCTCGCAATTAACACCAAGCTCAAGGTCCTGCTAAGATGTGGCTAGATTCCTCCCCTGTTTTACACACAACATGGAACCATTTTGCTGAAGGTATACGCGGCGAGTTTGGAGCAAACCCAGACGAGGCCGAACTGCATTTCAACATAGCTAACGCAATCAGAAGGCAGAAAGGAAGGAAGAAAGAGACAGTTAAAGAATACTGTTTCAGTATGCCCGCGCTTGGGGCGCGGTACAAGCTTACTTAAGCAGCAATTAAAAGATATGTCAGATCAGGTCTACAGCACCAAGAATTACAAAACAGTATTGCAGTGAATCACTTTTCAACGATGAAGCAACTTCGTGATGCAGCCGAGTCATATTTTGTAAACAGAAGGCGTTCAATTACAAATAAGAAAGAATTCTTCCCAAAGAGCAGCAACTACGAAAAAAGGCAGGACAACGATGTCAAACCTTTAAAGGCAAAGGAGGCGCAGAAATGTTACATCTGCGGAGAGTTTGGAAATTTTGCCCAATTCCTGCCCAAAACAACGCCAAAAGTCGCGCTGTGCGAAATGTAACAAATTCCTCGAGACAAATGCTGATTGCCAAACTGCAATTGTGATGCGCTTATTATGACAAGATATTCACCTGGAAAGTAAGCGTAAGCTGTCAATATTATAACACTTTCATTGATACAGGTAGCCAGGCTAGTATTATTCATCACTCAGTTGCACAAAAAAATTAACGCTGAACGTCACAAGTGCTCTATGAAGATTAAAGGCATTCACAGAAGCGGTAGTTTTGGATATATACAGCTAACAGCTATACAGCTATATCAGCTAATTTTAAAATTTGAGCAACGGTACCAAAGTTCCATCAACCAATAGTTCTCTTAAACGACACTGCTGTCAAACTACTTCTTGTTTATTTTCAAAACGACAAGGAAAGAGTCAAAATGGTCGGTTTGTTGGGAAAGTTCGCTTATGTTTTCTCTTCAGGATTGCAAGGCATAGGCGAAACGAGCATCATTGAAGCTAATATTATCATCGAGAGTAGGTAGTCATGCAGATTCTCAAGCACCGTATCGAGTTCCCGAGCCAAAGAAAGAAGTTATTAGCAAAATGGTCGACGAGCTTTTGGAGGAGGATATTATTATCATTTCCACATCACCGGTGGTGCTTATCAAAAAGCGAAATGATAGTAATCGAATGTGCGTCGATTACCGCCTCCTAATAAGCTGATCAAGAAGGAAAATTTCCCAGTACCAAACATCGAAGAGCTTCTGCAGGAGGCAAAGCGTGCACTATAAATCGGTGTAAACGTCCGTCAAATTTAAGCGCTGGTGTGAACTGCCACCAGATCGCGAGGACTCTTTGCACTGTCACAAAAGGCCGACAGTGAACTGTTGTTAAGTAAGCACCGCTGCTGAAGTCGTGTTCTACGAATACGGTCATCGATATTTATTGATATAACCCAAGCGTGTAGAGCAAAAATGAGCCTATTAATGTATTTGAATGTTTATAACCTATCATTATCCAAAATAAACCTACATATACTACTTATACTACAGCCTACCCTTCAATGACACTTCTGTCATTGACTGGGCCCCTTGGAAAGTACATCTCTTGTTTAGCTTGTAAAACCAACCACGTTAGACTGGTCAGCCCTAGTAACGAGGCTGCATTGTATGCACAAACAGACCAAATTATGGTTACCCATTTTACTTATTTGAACCTCTGTACCAAGAAAACGATAATGAAATTTACAGGCGAATAGTTAAAAGTACCGCAAGAGCGCAAGAACTACACGCCTAGAACTTTCGAAACAAAGAGAGTGGGAGCGTAATTTAGTTCAAGTGCATGCAAAAGCAACGCTAAAAGCAGCAGTCCGACTTACCACGGATAACGCACAAAAGAAAAACGGCGGTTTTATAAGAACAGAGATACAAAATTTAAAAGTTTTCTTAGTTTTTAGTTCGTGCACTATGTTAATATAGAAGTTTGCTCGCGAACCGAACGGAATTTGATGTTTTGATAAAACACACCGATAGGATAAAACTAAAACTAACTAGAAATGAACACGACCGTTATCTATATATTTTTCTAAGATAATAAGATAATAATTTCTAAGATAGATTAAAGAAGAAAAGAGGAAAACTGTTTTTTGTAGTAAAAAAAGAATAACGCGGTAAAAATTGTAAAGAAAGAAAATTGCCGGAATTTAAAAAAGTGAACATCGTTGCATTAGACAAATACGAATTTAAAAGCGCGCAGAAGAAACCAGGCTGAATAGACAGACATGACTTTCTTGCTGTGTGGACATAAGGAGCACTCGAACTGCGCTGGTTTTACTGGCTGAACAAGTGATGATCTATGCAAGGGGCAAACCCTACAATTCTGTTGTGACGCTTGTGTCACAGTTGCAAACGCAATAAAATCATTCATGCGCCAAACTAAAGCTATTAGGGGAGAACAATAGGCAGAAAAACAGTCAGCAGAATTAAAACTCCCAGCAGGATAAAACGGACATTTGAATAGGAATAATAATAATTGTAGAATTTTTATAATATAAACATTAAAAAATAAAATAATGACACATAAAAATGTCTCATTGTAATAAAAAAACATTCTACCAACGATTATGTTTTTTATCGATTAATGAATATACTTTAGCAATGGGCAGTGTTGCTTTTTGGGATAACATATCTCTATTATTAAAGTCTGCACCCTTTCAGTATGTTCTGGCTATCGCTTCAGTAGTAATCATTTTTCTGCGGTTAAGAAAAATACATAATAAAAAACATAAACATAAACATAACAATAAACATAACATAATACATGTAAAACAAGAAAGGAAAGCTAACTTCGGGCGGAGCCGAAGTTAAAATACCTTCAAGGGTATATATTCTGTAAATTATATTCTCCAAAATTATTCATATGATGCATCTTAACACTCATAAAAACCCCAACTTCCAATCGTTCAGTTATATGGCCGCTATTGAATATAGTTAGCCGATCCTTATGAAATTTGGTAGGTCGGATTAATTGGCCAAATATAAAACCCCTAGAAAATCCCAACTAACTTTACAAACACCAAAGTTATGGCATATCCGATCAATCAGTTATATGGCAGCTATAGGATATAGTCGTTCCGACTTATATACTGCGTGCAAAGGAAAGAAGGGTGTGTGCAAGTTTTTAATTCGTTATCTTTAAAACTGAGAGACTTTTTTTTCCGACGATGGGATATCGACGCATTGGATCCATTAAATACAAGATTGCTAAAATGAAAGCTAAGGTTCTTTAGAAAGGGTGGCCCACAAAAGATTTGCGTTTTAAAATCGCTATAAAAAAACAACGAGTATATATTTTTCAATAGCCTCAACATTGTGGTTCATGTATGAAACATCATTTCGTTCATATGGCTGCATCGGATGGCTTCACAGTAGCCCATTCGGTCGACCCAATTTTTAAACACATTTTTGATGGTATGGCCATCAATGGCCCTGATGGCGACTTTAATCTCGTGCTTTAGGTCGTCAATCGTGTCTGGGTGATTGACGTAACACTTATCCTTGATGGCACCCCACAAAAAATAGTCCAACGGCGTCAAATCGCAGCTGCGAGGCGTTCAGTTGACATTGGCTGATTATGCGATTTTCAAACGTACCGCGCAAAAGATCGATGGTGTCGTTGGCTGTGTGGTACGTAGCGCCGTCCTGCTGAATCCATATGTCGTCTATGCCTTCCTCTTCCATTCGGGGAAAGAAAAAGTCTTCCAACATGCCGCGATGGCGGACACCATTAACGGTTACGGCGGCTCCTTCCTCGTTTTCAAAGGAAAACGGTCCAATGATCCCACCCGACCACATACCTCACCAAACAGTCACTCGTTGTGGATGCATTGGCTTCTCCAAGACGACCAGTGGTTTTTCTGAACCCCAAATGCGACAGTTTTGCTTATTAACATAACCACCGAGGTGGAAATGGGACTCATCAGAAAAAACGATTTTTCGATAAAAATTGTCATCATCCACCAAGCGCTCCTGAGCCAATTCCGCGATCCGAAAACGCATTAGATGGTCATGCGGCTTAAGCTGCTGAACCAACTGAATCTTATATGGACTTACGCGGAGATCTTTGGTTAAAATCCGTTGCAGGGAAGTGCGCGAAATGTCCAACTCTTGAGCACGGTGCCGAGTTGACGTCGACGGATTGTCATTGACACTTTCTTCCACCGCATATATAATATTATATTTTCGACCGACCGAACGGGACGAGCACGTAAACGTGTTGTTTTATCCATCAACGATCCAGTCTCATGCACACGCTTCACAAAACTATCCACAAACTGTCAGGAAGGCGCTTTATTTTTTCCGAATTTTGACCACAATTTTCTTGTAGTTTCAGTTGAAGACTCTCAACTTTGGAAGAAGGTTTTCAATATTTCATAATTTTATTCGAGCGTAAACTTAACCATTTCGTAAACCTCAAACCTTCTACTAAATATCTGACACATTGACAATGACATTCGATATGTCAAAGTCAAAATTATCGATAGTTCAAAAAGCAAACGCTAGATGGGCCACCCTGTATATTTTGATGCAAAAACGAATATAATGAATATTAATTAAAATTTCATTTAACATTTAATTGATCCAAAAATTTAATGATTTATGGGAAATTATCAAATACTTATATTTATAATATTCTTTATGAGAACTTTTATATTTAGTACAGGATGAAAATTTTTTAATCGTACATTATTCGAAAACTAATGAATTGACTGTAACAATCCGAATACCGAACGTACATGTACGCGTGCCAAATTAATTCAATTGACTGAATTAAGTAAGCAATAAATTTTTTATAACCTCATATAATAATATATTATTTAAGTGCATACATACATTTATGTAAGACTATATAATTTCTCAGAATATTTCATAAATAACCATAGGTAGGTTTATAACCATCTACAAGCTGACTTAAACTTAAAATTAAGCATTGAAGGATCAAACTAAAGACGCTTTCTGGTTAAACTTTTTTATTAAAGTATTGCAAGTGAAAAAGGGCTTACACCAGTTTGGCTGTGTTTAACAACACATTTAAGTATTTTTTTTCTATAACATATAATTAAATCAAGATAAAAGCCACTTTTTAGGAACGGGGAATAAAGAGTAAGAAGGATAAGCTATTTTGCTTAAATAACATCTTAAGTACGATATTTACGAGGCAACGCAAATATTGGTAAATAATAAAGAAAACAAATATATAAAGACATGAATTTTGTATTTATATATTTGTTACTTGTTTAATAACACTAGTGCAGGGTAGCTTTTCATTCACACAAAAATATAAAAGTTAATTATAATATGTAAGCTTTGTAATTAAACATGTTTACTGGAATTTAAGCAACAATTAAAGAATAACACAAGTAAAGTGAAGTACAAATATGCGTGAAAAGTAACTAAAAGGCTTTAGATTTCGAGTTAAACAACAGTTTTTGAATATTACGGAAAATTTCATTATCTACAATAAGCTCAACCATTGATGTTGACCTCATGTTCTTATTGAGGCTTACTTTGCCAACTTTCAGAACTACCATCCAACTTTGGCAAAAGGGGCATGGAAGCTGCTGGCGTGTCTCTGTCATCGTGTTCTCCATTTTGCAGATCTCCTACTTCTGAAGGAACTAAACTACTTATAGAGGCATTATCCGTATACTCAGGGTTGTTTTTCTTTCGGTTATCTTTAATAGGTTCACTGACACTGTTGCTTTTTTCGTCGTGAGATAATTCTATATTTGTAGGGGATGAATTCACACTACGTGTAGGTTTAGATAGGCGTCTCGTACTTTGATTTGGTACAAGGAACCGTGGTTTTTCATCTTCTGTTATAGAGTGTAATAAACGTTCCACTTCGTCATCAAAAGTTTCACTGGAAAATGTTCCTGATTTCCGACTCTTTTCCAACAAAGTAGCTTTTTTTGCCGTAAGATATAAAACCCTTTTAATTGCAATGTAGATCACATCAGATATAGCACGAACGGAATAATCAGGTACAAAGGATTGTCGAATTTTGGAATCCATATTTAAAGACTGCAATGAACCCATTTGTGTTGGAGAGTCTAGAAAAAAACGTGAACATATAAAATTAATCATTTTAAAATTGTTTTTTTGGCATTTTCGAGGTATTATATTTATAAACATTAAGGTATATTAACAAGAATAAAATTATCACATTTCCAATACATATATTCTTATCCATTATATTTTATAATATTTTGTTTGCATAGATGGGCCAAATAATCTAGAAATGATATTTATTAAATTTAAAATTTTTGAAAGCTTATTCTTAATTAAAAAAATAATAATTTTTAAATCAAAAGTGGGATCGGCTTTGCCCAAAGGACATTCCGAAAGCACCGGTCCAGAATACACCCGACACCGAAATTTAGTCCTGATGGTGCTGGAGCATCCCGCACCTTGATGTACGGCCGACCACATATTTGCAAGCGACTTAAGGAAGGGTGCGCTATGGTAATATCCCTAAGCAAGTCGTTAGAAAGCAGCGGGCACAGTGAAACCGCCAAATATGTTTTCTTGTAAAACCAAAAGGAGTGATATGCTTGTCTGGTTTTTACTAACTATGAGCCAAAGGACAAGGAGAAATGCCTGCCCATGAAACTGTTCCTCTTTCTTGTGCGCTTAGTTATGGTTTTCCCTGCCTGTATATAGCTACTGAAATCCTACCCTTAAACTTTTGATCAACCCGTTTTAAAATGGTTGGTTTGCCTAGCGTCTTCCTGCAATCCCAAGTTAGCCCATGCTATCATTTGATTCAAGTAAAAAACAAGAGAGAACGCTATAGTCGGGTGCCCCGACTATCAGATACCCGTTACTCAGGTAAAAGGAGTGCGAGGGAGATGGAGATAGAAACTTTGATCACGCATAACTTTTAAACGAATTGTCCGATTTGAAAAATTTCTTCTACATTTCGATAGGTATTGATAAACACAATAAAACTGCATTTTTACTTTTCCGAAATATTTAAATTTATATTTAAATAAAATCGTATATAAGCGATTGTGGGCGTTAAAGGGGGCGTGGCACCTTTTTGAAACAAACTTGCGCTGCGTAGGAACTCCTAGAATCTGCATGCAAAATGCCAATCTTCTAGCTTTTATAGTTTCCGAGATCTCAGCGTTCATACGGACGGACAGACGGACAGACGGACATGGCTAGATCGACTCGGCTGGTGATCCTGAACAAGAATATATATACTTTATAGGGTCGGAAACGCTTCCTTCTACCTGTTACATACTTTTGCACGAATACAATATACCCTTTTACTCTACGAGTAACAGGTATAATTATTGCGCCCACTAAGCCAACCAAATCTTGCAACTGTCAGCGAGACCTCTTTGTATGAACAACCTCGCAAGGAATTTGGTAATAAATAGTGTCTGCAATTAACAAGCTGTTGGTACGGTTTAATCAATTAGGGGACAAATAGTGTTATTCGGATCGCAAACGACACTGTATTTCTTGCAGCTCGTTGCACCACTACATCTGCCTTCCGACGTGTCTAGACTTTTATATACGAATTTGAGTGCTGGGCTTCTCGATAGAACATTGCGCTTAATGTTGACAAAACGCAGCATGTCATAATTGATGCGAAGCACGAAGAAAAGGTTACGAACTTCTAAGTTACCTTAGACTGTCACCTTTGTTGAAAGGGACAAATTGATCGAGTCAGTGGGTCAGAGGGAACAAAACTTGAGAAAATGGACTGGCTCCTTCCAGGTATCATTCCTTCAGGCTAAGATGCGGCTCTTTAAGGCCATTATCCTTCCGAAAGTAATCTGGGAAATCACTATAAAAAGTACAACCTTTGTAATGCAAAGGCGCTTAGGAGGATTCTGGGAGTGAAGTTATGTTCCAAGAAACGGGCGTGCCGACTGTAACGGAGACGATTTATGAATCCTCAAATCGATACCGGAAAGGTTACAAGTCAATTTGCAAAATATTTTATGGATGAAGGGCCCATTTAAAAAAACCATATAAAAAAAGTTGTATATCGTTTCAGTTGCAGCAAAGAGCTGTTAATATCGATTGATTTGTCACCTGAGCATAAGTTATGTGAAAAAAATTATCGAAGAACTATTCAAGTATTGCCATAAGGTTGGTTGAGGAAAGGCTGTTGTTTTAACGTCATCCCAATTGGTTAAACCCCAGTTGAACGGTTAATTTTTGAAGTGGATCTTTTAACTCTATAAAGGTGAAAATAATACATTTAAAATGGGGACAGTTTACCTCCCAAATTCCCACTTCCGCTACTACTACGCCTCTGCTTCAGAGAGATAAAGAAGTTAAGACCAACCAGTAACTTAGATTTAATTAAAGTACGTCTTTATGTGTTAACTTTTCTCCGCTTACGGCTGGACAGATAAAACGTCGCCTTGCTTCAAAAATTAATAAGCAATTAATAAATTATACAAGCTCAACAGCGTAACATGTGGTACTAAACAAGCCTCATTTCTGGATACTCGGTTTTTAAAAAATTAAAGTGAGTTCGCGAAACTTTCTGACGTTATAGTCAATAATGAATGTTTAGAGGAGTTGATGAATATTGAGTCTGGAGTGTCTTAGGTCCTTCAAACTGAAGGATTTGAATTCATAAAATAGTTTTCTTACACTCTTGAAGTCACAGCATCTGAGACACAGTTAATATCCATACATATATTGTATTCAGGGTCAACTAGGGCGTAAGAAATATCGTAATTGCCTAACAAAGATGCCTTCAAGTTTTAAATAGACACTAGTATTATGGGTCGGGTTCTTCGAAACTTTTTAATCCCTTCGCCTATTAATAATATTTAATAATTATTTATTAATTAAAGGAAAGTTCCTTCAATGACTGACAACACAGGTAGGAATAATCCGATGCATTTAAAAATAGCATGGACATTAAAAACTATCCATTCATCGGTTGGTGAATACCGATCCGATGTCACCGGTCCTATTAAATGCCTTTGGCGACTCATCCATAAGACTTTGTAGGGCTGGCGGGTATATTAGTAACATAAATGCAGAAATTTTAAATTTTAGTTTTTGACTTTAAAGCTGAACGTAAAACCGCTCAATACTTAAGAGCTCTCGAACGAAAAGTGAAAGCGCACAATCTTTTTACCAAAAATAAAAACACCAACAAAAAGAGCCCGGGCATCAGAACGAAAAAATCAAAAAGTGTGGAAGGAATGGCAAATCCTTCTACACCAACGCTGGAAATACATGAGTGCGGAAGGCAATCCGCCCTCTTCACCCTCGTGGGAGGCATCTGCTCCTATTGAGCAAAGGGATGAACCGAGCTTATAAAAAGCTCTTCAGTTGTGTCCCAACGATGGACCACGCCCTCTCTCAATAGCTAAGAACAGGGCACGCAACGAGAAGAAAAAACACCAAAAAAGACAAAAAGGAGCGGACACAGGATCAAACTTCTTCAAAAAAGGAAATTAATAAAGGACTTATTAAAAATTGCTACAACCCCTGAGGAAATTGACACGCACAAAGAAAATCTGGCCGTCATCGAACGAGAACTTTGCAGAAGAGCAAAGTAACGCAACAAAGGCTGCAATTATGGCAATGCAATTAATTTAATATTTCTAACTCAAGCCGATGCGCGAAAGCGATGCTTGGAAATTACTAACCTCTGTTAGGCTCAATACTAAAATCATAGGGCAGATATTTTAATTATATAGAGCGACAAATTGTAAAAGTGCAATGTGAAAAATCTAAAAGTAAACCATTTTTCTTCATTTGCCTAATTTTTCTTGATTCATGAATAATAACAGTATAAGAAAAGTAAAAGAATTTGAAAATAATATTTCGCCACACATTCTTGGCATAAAATATAGATTTTTGGAAAATGTTCCCAAGATTGGTTTAGTAGACACAAAAGTTTTCGATTCAACGGCGAACGTCGTTGATAAAGTAGAATCCCAAAAAATTGATCTGGAAACGATAACAATTTTATTAATATCTAGAGCACCCGGCGAACTTTTCACGACTTCATATAACCCCAGAGTAATAATAAATCACTGGTAATTCAAATTTCATAATAATTTTTTTTACTCGAAATCAGTTGAGAGTGATGTGATAAACAATATTTTTTGTTTTGTTATCCGGTGCAAAAATAAATAATGATGACGGCTTTCCCACACGCGCACTGGCTACGTATAACCACTAACCATACTACATATATACTGGTCATTTCATACAACTAATATTGACACTCAAAAAACTTTGCGGGAGGCCCCACAGCTGGTAGCGGCAGGCCCCGGACACTTCGTGTGCCTTCGCGTTTTTTTCGCTCTCATTTTTATTCTCATTTTGACGCTCGCGCGTTCATTGCCCGAGTTCGGTCGTTCAGTTGCTGAGACGGGCATTTCGAAGAAGGTTGTCCTGCGCTTGAATTGGGCTTTGTATGTATGCGTGTTCATGCATTCTTATACAGGGGTTCATGTGTGCGATCATTTCATTTCGATGCAGCAAGAATATTGGGTTAATAATTAAAATAAGAATATTATATGGTATAATATATTTTTTAATATTTCCGCATATATTTAATTTTGGTTTACAAATTCAAATCAGTGGTAGCAGAAAAATGTTTTGCATATACATATGTATGTATTCCAATTAACATAAATCAATCTAATGAGATAGGAACAGGGGCCCATCGCAGTCGGTGTCTACGCTTAGTGGTTGAGAAAACTTCAAACCAAATCAGCTTTGGTTGTTGTTCTGCGAGCGGATGGTGCCTGCATACCCTACCGACGATTGAATTTTAGGATCATTTTAATTATGAGAAGCTCAGTTTTTACATTTATTGTTGTAATTGTTTTTATTAGGTGTGAACGTTCGCACTAAGATGATAGAAATATTGGAAAAATTTTCTTGCGACCTTGAAGAAGACCATCCCGTGGTTGTTACAGATAGGGGATCGAATATTAGAACGGCTTTTGGAACATACGATCAAATTCACTGCATCAACCATTTAATACATAACGTAGTAGAAAAATCGGTTAAGACAGTACCAGAGCTATCACAAATAGAAGTTGAGTGCAGCAAATTGGTGAAATACTTTAAAAAATCCGGCTTCAATTCAGATTTAAATCTTTCCTTAGAAAGCTTTAGCCCAACGCGTTGGAATACTGTTTTTTATTTATTGAAGTCGATAGAACAAAATTGGATTGATATCACAAAGATTATAAAAGAAAAAAATGAAATAGAAAAAAACTAATTCACTTAAATGAGCTTCGATTAATAACGTGTCTTCTAGAAACATTTGCAAAGATATCGACAAAATTGGAAGGTAATAAATATCCAACAATTCATTTGACTATACCATACGTAAATAAATTGAAATAATCTTGCCAAGCAAACATAGCCGATAGTGATATTCTTGCCAAATTGTTTTGTTTTAGTTTTGCTAAACCATATTTCAGAAACCATTCCGCAATATATTACAAAATTTCATAAAATAGCCCGTTTTTTGTTTCCACCAACAAATAAATTGCTTCAATTTTCAGAAAATGAGAAAAATGCCATTATAGATGACTGCAAAGAAATCGTAGTGGGTTTTTTATTAGATGAGATTTAGATTTCCAACGATAATGATGGCAATGCCCAAAAATGGCATGATGATGCATTTATTGATTTCATCGAAGTCCAAAAAGCTACAACCACAATAGATCAAATAGACAAGGAAATAAACGGTTATTGTAACACAAGTGTAATTTTTTCCGATAGTTTTGATTGCCTTAGTTGGTGGACCGATCATAAAAAAATGTTTCCCCTTTTATTTAAGACTAGTTATAAGATTAAGCATAAGCATAAATATAATTATTTTCTACATTCTAATATAAATAATATTTAATAAGGAAAAATTAATAATTAGTTTTTAAGCGAAATATACATACATACATGAAATGAAAATAAACATTGTATTATTGTCTCTTATTTAATTTTGCAATAGTAAATACAGCTCATGTAAAAGGAAACAATGCGTCATTGATCGCACTCACTATTTTTACCCGGTTCTTTCGGCATTCAATTCGCTCTTTCTATGTGTGAGTTCGATGAGTTGAGTACAGCGGCGGCGCACAAATTCATTCACATTCATTGCAAATTGCAAATAAAATGTATATTTTTTTCAAAGTGCTAAATCCCGAATTTGTTATTGGCGCAGCCGGTAGGATATAACTTTTTATACGGTTATGAAGAACTCAAACATCGTTCGTCACAGTGCCATTTTAAACCAGATATCGTAGTGTCGGTTTGTGTCGAAAGGAAATCTCAGTTTTGGCAACACGCTATTGAAGCTCAGGTTGCGGGGTTTTTTAACAAAAAATAAATTTTGACCCGTGTGACTCTCAAGTAACTAAAAAAATAAATACAAATTTTTAGCAAAAACACGTTTTATTGTAAAAGATAGTGCCTTTGTTCGTAACACAAGGGTTACTAAAAAATAAAACACTTTAGTTCTCCCCCCACCAGTGGTAAGAGACAAGGTATAACAATCTTAAACCAAATTCCAAATACAAAGCAAACTTTTAAATTTCTGAAAAATTTTAAAAACTAAACAAAACCCAAAAAATGGCAGAGCCAATGCTATTATTATTGTCGGAAAGCCATCTAAATCAAGCCCTGAACCAAATCAGGCAAGTGCCGCAATTTGGAGGCAACACGCTCGAACTCAGCCCGTTCATCAGGAAGATAGATTTCATCCTAGAGCTATACCCCACAACATGTATTCGTCAGGCGAGGGTATTCTTCAGTGCGATTGAAATGCACCTTCACGGAGATGCCCAAAGGACATCTCAACTATCAACTGCCAGATGCTGGAGGGACTTAAGGAACGCCCTCATCAATGAATACAAAACCTAGACGCCCTGCGAAGAACTACTAATACGTCTGTATAATACCCCCTTTCCTGGGTGTATACGTAAGTTGGTTGAGGACATTGAGTGCAAATGTTTTGTAATATTAAATAAATTAGCTTTAGAAAATAACGCTTCAAATATTATTTTATACACAAATGCTCTTAATAATATAGTTAAAGATGTTATTATGAACAAGAAAGGAAAGGTAACTTCGGGCGGAGCCGAAGTTGATATACCCTTGCAGAATATTGTGTAAATTATAGTCTCCCAAATTATTCATATGATGCATTTTTAATAATCATAAAAAATCCGAACTTCATATCTTTACAAACACCAAAGTTATGGCATTTTCAATCGTTCAGTTATATGGCAGCTTAGGATATAGTCAGCCGATCCTTATGAAATTTGGTTGTTCGGATTAACTGGCCAAATATAAAACCCATAAAAAATCCCATCTTCCTAACTTTACAAACACCAAAGTTATGGCATTTCCGATCAATCAGTTATATGTCAGCTATAAGATATGGTCGGCTGATTGGTAGGTCGGATTAACTAGCCAAATATAAAACCCATAAAAAATCCCAACTTCCTAACTTTACAAACACCAAAGTTATGGCATTTCCGATCAACCAGTTATATGGCAGCTATAGGATATAGTCGGCCGATCCCGGCCGTTCCGACTTATATACTGCGTCCAAAGGAAAGAAGGGTGTGTGCAATGTTTCAATTCGATATATTTAAAACTGAGAGACTAGTTCGCGTAGAAACAGACAGACAGACAAACAGACGGACATGCTTATATCAACTCAGGAAGTGAGTCTGATCAAGAATATATGTATATACTTTATAGGGTCGGAGATTTCTCCTTCACTGCGTTGTACACTTTTGACCAAAATTATAATACCCTGTGCAAGGGTAGGCTAGGTTTAATATTACTAATGCTAGTAAACTAAAATGTGTAGCGCAACAAGAAGGTTGTTATGAAACATTTTATTGAGATCGAACACAGAATACACAAAGTCAAAACCAAGATAAGAGAAATGATCAATCCCAACAAAATACTAATAATACTAATACAACAACAAAACTACATTCCCAAAACCAATACAGACAGCAGAATTATATTTCCCCAAATCAATATAATCAGCAGGCTAGTACAACTCAGGGCCAACATAAGCCTAATTATAATAAAAATAACAGCGAAACTTTTTACGAAAACCACTTATTATCAAGCAACAAAACAAGAATTCCAAGAAAAATTAAATTATAATCAGGTTAGGAATCCCATAAATTATCAATCACAACAAAATGGGGCTAATGCTCCCAATCGACCAATAAAAAGAAATCGCGAAAGTACGAGTGGCCATATGAAAATGGATACAGAAAATTTTCATCAACAAGCCTCAGACACCGAACAGTCCATAATTTTTCCGATAGATATGATATGCTCATAGGAAGAGAATATCTCGAAGAAATTTAAACGGTTATCAATTCGGAATGAGATATAATATAACGATTTCGAATATAAACAAGAAGCAATTGCTCACCCATTGGATAGTACCTAAGAAAGGTGATGCATCTGGAACAAAAAATTCCGTATCGTAATTGACTATCGTAATTTAAATGAAATTAAATGAAATCGAATTGAAATAAACGCACACATGCACCCCTGTATGAAAATGCATGAACACGCATACATATAAAGACTAATTCAAGCGCAGGCGCAACCTTCTTCAACATGCGGATCTCTGCGACTCGTGCAATGAGCGCGCGAGCGTCAAAATGAGACTAAGAATGAGAGCGAAAAAAACCCGAAGGCACACGAAGTGTCCGGGGCCTGCCGCTACCAGCTGTGGGGCCTCCCGCAAAGTTTTTTGAATGTCCATATTAGTTGTATGAAATGACCAGTCCCATGTGAAAAACACTGATATTCCAGATTAATCCCGCAGACATCCAACGATTGGTCTTGCGATTTATTGATTGTCATCGCAAATGCCAATCGAACTGGGAATGAATCCTCTTGAATTGGAATCTATCTAATAAGATCTAAATAAGATCTAAAATCTATCTAAATAATCGGAAACCGTGGGATAAGAACTTCCTCTCCTTTAAATTTGCCTTAATAATCGTCGCATGAATCACAATAATTGAGGCTGTCACAAAGTACATACAATGTAGTACTGAAATGACGGGTAATGCCAACGCAATTCTATTTGCAAACAAAAGACAGGCCTATAGAGGTAACAACTTCAGAGGTAACTACCGTGGTAGAGGTAAAGGAAATGGTCGTGGTAACTACCAAAATAATGGGTATTACCAATATAACGGCTACAACCGAAAAGCGGTTACAGCCAAAATAAAGGTTATAATCGAAACTATGATAACCAGACCAATAACTAGAATAGAGGTCGTGGAAATTATAGAGGAAACAAGAATAACCAAAATATCAGCAACTTCAGCAGCACACAACAAAACAATAATGTCCGCTTTACCCAGCCAGTTTGGGGAAACTCACAGACCCCTTTAGATACGATAAATTAACAAGTCAGAACGCTATAGTCGAGTGCCTCGACTATTAGATACCCGTACCCAGTTCAAATTATCAATTTGAATTCGGCGATCTCTTAGAGCGGGCAGCTTTACAGCACGAACATCAGCACCAGCGCTTCTTTAGCGCAGGCAGCTTTTGTCCTGCACCAAGAGCTGTGTTTATGTTTTTGAGTGCAATGCTTACATACATACACACATACGCCATTGTTTGACTCAGACCTCCAATTTGGATAACTTGATTTAATTTGCATAGTTCTTGGGATATAGTTCGGTATTGACAAATGAAAACCATTCCAATTTCCTTTAATAGAAATCCTTATCGAGAATTAACTTTGACTCTGTTGAGCACCTTGGCCAGCTGTTCCAAAGTCATCCGTTAGATGGCGTTATTGTATACGCCATGAAAGGCGGAAATGTAGGCGCTAGCCAGGCTTAAGCGTTTAATGGGTTTTTGGGCGTTAGAGTGGGGGTGGCAAACTTTTATTAGGCCAATCGATAGGTATTGACGAAACAAATACATATCAATTAAAATTTTCATAATAGCATCAAAACTGTGGCCACAGCTTGTGGCTGGTGGGCGTCAGAGGGGGCGTGGCACCATTTTGAAACAAACTTGCGCTGCGTAGGAACTCCTAAAATCTACATGCAAAATGCCAATCTTCTAGCTTTTATAGTTTCCGAGATCTCAGCGTTCATACGGACAGACGGACGGACAGACGGACATGGCTAGATCGACTCGGCTAGTGATCCTGAACAAGAATACGTGTTACATACTTTTGCACGAATACAATATACCCTTTTACTCTACGAGTAACGGGTATAAATACAATAAATTTTCAAGGAATAGGCGAGGGAATAATAAATTCGAAAGGACTTTGTCCAATAGAACTCCATACAAACAAATATATAATTCCATAAAATTTTCCTATAGTAAATCAAGATTTTCCGATTCCATTTGATGGAATAATAGGAATCGATTTTATAAAAGAATTAAACTGCCAAATATATCTTAACCCTACAGAGAATTAGTTTATAATAAGACCAAATAATATAGACATTCGAATTTATATTCCAATGACATATACTTCTGGTAATAATACAATTCTCCTACCAGCCAGAAGTAGTACGAAAAATCGAAATAATACTGATACTATATTAATACCAAATCAGGTGATTAATTTACATTGCCAATACCATAACATCAAAAGAGAACTCATTTGTCCGATTACTCAACATAACCAGTACTGATCAATTGATTAGCATAAGTAATTTAACTTACGGAGACGAACTAACTTAATACCAAAAAAAAAAGTAATTTAACTTAATTAATTAATTAATTTAAATTGTAACCAATTTCCGATTATAATGTTATTCAGAACAAAACATCTTAGAAGAACTAAAAAAAAAATGTCCCGCTCAATTTAATCAACCATTAACCGAAATATGTGGAAAATATACTGACGTATTCGGTAAACCGAATCAATAACAACAAATAATTTTGCAAGCAAAATTTGAAGGACGATGAACCAATTTATATATAAATTTATCGAAGCCTGCACAGCCAAGTTGAGGAAATTCAAAAACAAGTAGGAAAATTAATTAAAGACAATATAGTCGAACCATCTGTATCAGAATACAACAGTCCACTTCTACTTGTCCCAAAGAAAACACTTAAGCGTTCAAACAAAAAGAAATAGGGACTTGTAGTCGACTATCGCCAAATCAAAAAAAAAAATTTCTAACTGATAAATTTCCACTTCCAAGAATTGTTGACAGTACAGTGCATCCTGGACACTTTTGAAACCAAAAAGTACTGCTTAGCCGTGATGCTGGATGTCAAGCAAGCCTTCGACCGGGACTGGCACCCCGGCCTCCTCCTAAAACTGAAAACCGGCCTGCCTCAGCCGTACTTCAAATTCCTAAAGTCGTTTCTGGAGGACAGAAGGTTTAAGGTCAGATGTGGAGAAACCTGCTCTCACATTAAAGTTGTCCGAGCTGGCGTTCCCCAAGGAAGCGTCCTTGGACCGATGATGTACAACGTGTACACGGCTGATCTCCCGGTGCTGCGGAGACCGGACATAATGGCTGCCACCTATGCCGACGACACTGCATTCCTGGCTGTAGCAGACTCCCCGGTAGAAGCCTCTCGCATCATGCAGGAACAACTCCACCTCCTTAATGATTGGCAGAGGAAGTGGAATATCATAGTAAATGGGGACAAGTCTACTGCTACCACCTTCTCCACCAGAAGGGGCAACTGCCCTCAGGTAACCCTTAACAACATTCCTATTCCACAGGTAGACACGCCAACCTATTTGGGCTTCACCCTGGACAGAGGGCTGACATGGAGAGCGCACTTACTCAAGAAGCGTCACCAGGCTGAGTTGAGAGCCAAATCACTATACTGGCTGATTGGTAAAAGATCCAAACTACCGATTGATTGTCCACAAGGGACAGTATTAAATACTAAGCCACACGTTAATAAAAAAAAAAAAAATCACTTTTATAAAATTTTTCCGTATGGCCATACATAGAATAAATACCATAAATAAAAAAGCAATAAAAAAAAATCATATCTATAATTTCTAATTAAAACAAAATTGTCGTTTTGAATAATATAAAGTTTTCCAATCGCTTGTAGACACATACAATGACGGCATATGCAACTTCTCTCGCGCTCTCGCTGCTATCAGCCAAATACATATGTGAGAATATACTTTGATAAATACATGACGGCCGCTGCCAATGTTTGCAGGCAGCGCAGCCGCGAATAGCTTATTGTAAGTCATTCCAATTTTGAACATTAAACAATACAGAACTAATTTGGCCGTAACTGATGGCCACCAATAATATCTTGTCAGTTTTTTTTTATTAACTATACCAATATCGGATGAACATTATTAACAACTTATCACAACACTTGCATTTGGGATGAAAAAAAACGTTGCAAAAAAGTAAATGGGTACTATTGGTTTGAAAACTTGTCAAAATATTATCGTTTTAAAGCAAAAAAGAGATTCAATGGGGTATGGATATACATGTATATTTCCTATTTGGTTCCAGACGGAGGACTCTTAGTCCAGAATAGAGCGGGCTAGTGAAATAAATAAAGTCTTAGTCAAAGCACACCTCCAGCTTTGTTAACCATGAGCATTGTCAAAAAGGATTTACAGAGTCCAATGCACTAATAAAGTCAGAGGAATTGACTTCTGTTTGAGAACTACTATTAAATTTTTCACAAATGAGGTGTGCTCCAAACTGTTAGTTGTTGTTGATCTGATCTATAATTCGGTGTTGACACGGAGACATATATAATCTTCAAATGTGCTGAAAATGAGGAGCAATCCTATTTTTAAAAAGCTTATAAATCTAATCTGATATATTTTTTGTGAAGAGGAATTGCAAAAGATTTCTCCCGAATATGGGAAAATTATTATTTGAGAAGGGTTTGCACAGGGTTTTCCCTAAGCACGCACCAAAGAATACCATCGGGCCCTAGCAAATAATAATTGAACAAACAATTTTATTGCAAGTTAAAAATATTAAGGATGCCCATATTATTATATGCGTAAAGATCAGAGCAATTAAAGGCAGTAATAAAATTATTTAGCTGTAAAACAATTTATTTGGTTGACTTATCTGACTTGTCTTCTATTACTGTACGCTTGTTGATTGTCGATAGTGTGATGGATAGTAGTGGTGCTATTCTGTACAGAAACACACCGGCCTCCGTAGTCCCTTGTGGCGGTTTGAGGTAAGTGGATCCACTAATTGCGAAACCACTGTGTACAAATCTAAACTTTAAGAAGTCCCTGGTTGCATGGTTTAGCTACTGATCTTATGTTGCGGGGTCTTCCACGCTTACCAAAAGCGGGATTTTTGAGGTTTAGGGGACTCTTCTAATAGCCTATGGCTATTAAACTGCGAATCCAGTGCAGAGAGGAGACCATCAGCTCAGCGAGATCTATCTCTAGCAACGCCAAAATCAGCCCCATCAGGCCGCCCTTAGTTTGGCGCATGGATGATTTCATCTTGTTCGAAACCTAGACACAAGCATTACAACAGAACTGCAAATTGGGCCATGTTTTCACACAGCCAGCAATTCATGTTAGACTGGTATCTATATTGCGGACTTCTGGCGGGAGACCCATACTCCAAAATCGGACGGACTAGCGAAATAAACAAAAGTTTTTATTGACATAAGGATCATGGAATTCTTTTGACCATCTTTTAATAAAACCAAGCACTGTCTGTCTTTATTAACCATAGACGAAATGTCATTAGAAAACATACGTTTAGGGTCCACAAGATCGCCCAGATCGTTTCCAAGAATTAATCTATCCAAAAATCTGCCACTTAACGTGTAAGTCACGAATTACGGATTGACTCGATAAAAAGTCATCAGCTTGCACTTAAATCGGATTGTAAGTCTAAATGGCAGGAAATGTCCTTATACTACAGGCATATCTTAACAACATCTGCGTACGTAGATACACAAGAATGACTTAGAATTGGGGGAATAAATAATGTAAAAAGAAGCGGACCCAGGGGGCTCTATGGTGGGACACAGAAAGTAACACGGAGAATTTTAGAAATTTAATTTTTAAAAAGGACTCTTTGTGACCTGTCATTCAGGTAACTTGAGATCCATATAAAGAGATCAACAGGAAAACCTAACAGGTTCCGTACAAGAAGTAAGTGATTTAGAGAGTCAATTGCTTTACTAAAATCAGTGTAAATTACGTCTGTTTGAAAACTACTGTCTTTATAACAAATGTAGTAAGCTCCAGAAGTTTAGTGATTGTAGATCTACGTTCAATTAATCCGTGTTGACACGGAGAAATAATTGATCTACAAAGGTGCTGCAAATGTGGAGTTTCTTTTCAAAGATCAAAGGAATAGCTGACAACTCACATATACCTCTATAGTTACTGGCTTCTAACTTGTTACTTATTTTGTAAAGAAGAATAACAAATGATTCCTTCTAAATAATTTGAAATTGGGAAGTTTCTAGAGATAAGGTAAATTTGGAATGAGGTTTGCACAGGGCCCAAGCACACTACCTCAGCACGCACCCAGGAATACCATCGGGCCTATCGAATAAACACGCTTAATGCGAAGAGGATCCAAAAGATGAAAGCTTTATGATAAAGTGGGACAGAATACGACTTTTGTCTTGGATATGGTGTAAAAATAAGCTTGGGCTGCATAATGTAAAGTAAGTCTTTTAAAAAAATTGGAAAAATAAATCGGCTATTGCCTGATCTGTGGTAACCGTCATGTTTTCGAACGACTGCGAGGAAGGATAAGAATTAGATTTGCGCTTGGTGTTAACGAAGTTATAAACTGAGCATTAACCACGGTATATATTGACCGAACAATTAAATATCTAACAACAACAGATTAAGAACAAGTATTTTTATATTTCCTAAAAAGTCTGGACTTTACATTTCTTAAGTGTTTGAACTTATTGCTTAACTAACGTGATTTATTGGAGATTGACGGATAGAACTACGGAACACAGGAATTAAAAAAATAGTTTATTTTAGTGTAAATAACAATATCAGCATTGGACATATTATTGCTGAAGTAAAGATCAGACCAATTAAAGCCAGTAATAAAATTATTTAGCCTCAGAAAGTTTGCTTTGCAAAAACAATGTTTGGTTGATTTTTCTCTGCTATAACTCTTCCTGTGTCAATTGTAAGTTTAATTGTAGGATGGTATGGATATTCAGGTTGTGTGAGTGGTGCCACTCTGAACAGAAACACACCTTCAGAATTTTAAACAAAACATAAATCAAGTAGGTGAGCTAGTTTCGAACATGGTTTACTTGAGTTAACGATATGTCAAGGGGGCCCTCAATAAAATCATGTTGTGCTATGGGTAGTAAGACATCCGATCCATCCTCAGTGGACCACATAACTCGAGGTATATTAAAATCACCTAGAAATACCAACTCATCCCTATCGGAAAGCTTATTTGCAACAGACTTAATAACGGAAAGGTGATTCAAATAATCACGAAGTTTAGACTACGGCGGAATATATGAGCAACTTACCGATCATTTTGGGCACATAAACTCAAAAATATTCAATTTCTCAAAAAATACTTCCTCTTACATGAAGTTTTTGTGCACAGCAATCCAGACTCCACCACACCGACTTGAGTTACGGTGAAGCCTCTTAATTCCGTTAGCAGGTTAGAGGATATATTTCTGAAGAGGAAGCTGAAGAGGAAGCTGAAGAGGCGATGGCACAGTGAATTGACCTCGACCAGGGAGTTTTACCTTCATTTATCTTAACCTCGAACTCTTTTTTGTCTTGCTTTAGTTTTCTTTTATATATAATGCAATACATCAGAAGATATTTGATCAGGAAAAGCCGAGAAACTAATATTTGTTTCTTTGGTGGGATAACAGAAAGGAATTTTGGTACTGCAAACTGTGTTTCTGCAGAACCAGTTAGGACCGGCTGCCGGACTCAGTATTCCCTTGTAGCGGTATATGTATACTTTAAAAGTTAGGTGGAACCACTAGTTCGAATACCAAATCCAGAAGTTTTTTTTTGCAGTTTCGGGACTCATCCGATAGCGTACGGCTATTGAACTGAAATTCCAGCCCAGAGAGGAAAAAGCTATCTTTAGCAACGCCGAAGCAGCATATCAGTCCCTTCAGGAAGCCCTTAGATTGGAGGGTGAACGACTTTATATCGTTCGCAAGCGTCACAACAGAATTGCATGTTGGCCCTCTTTGAAAGAATGTTGGAAGCTATTGCAGTACTATTTCATAAAAAACAGCTAAAATACACGTATATGATACAAAAATACATTTTGTAAGATTCTTCATCATAGGCTTACAACTGAGAGACTACTTATATTTGTAAAAAGGGACATGGCAGCACGTTACGTATAGCAACGAACATTTAAATATATGCATATATAATAATAATATATAATATATGTATATAATAATATATATAATCGTGCATAAGATATGCCTTTTTTCTGTAAAGAAATCAGCTTTTAAAAAAATGTTTAACTCACCAATGACCACATTTGGAACCAACGCCTGAGTTCCGAAATAGGTAAAGGGGCCGCTTTCAAACATAAGGGCTTCCTTGCCAATTGTGACTTCCACCCGACCCTCCAATATAAGTACAAAAAAGTCGACAGCTTTTCCTTGTGTGAAAATATAAAGGCTTGTGTCGTCTTTACTTTTCCCTTTTGTTTTTATGTTGTGGAAAACGTCTTGATTAAGTAATCTTCGCAAAATGGGCTCCGAAATTACATCCTTTTTAAAGGCATCGACAGCTAAGAATTGTTTTTTTATAGTCAAAAAATTTGTATTAATAATTCAAAGTTTATTTTACCAGTGCTTAAGTACTGAAAAGTAGCCAATGTTAATTGAGGAGAAATCCGTACGGTTTGCACTTCTCGACGCTCCGCAAAAGCCGAAAAGTCTGCTTTTTTATATCGGTTTCGTCTGGTTTTTGTACGATTATCAACAAACACATCGGTTTCATCGACGATTTCAGCTTGAATCAGTTCTTCAATAACGTCTTCCAGTGTAACCAAACCGACAGTTTCATAAAAAGGGTCTCCGTCGCCCTCATTGTTTACGCGATGAACAAAAGCGATGTGCCCTATTGTTCCTTCTTTAAATTGATTGAACATAATGTCTAAGGTATAATCTTCAAAAACAAAATGAACTGGATTTTGATAAAATTCGCATAGAGTTTTTAAAGGCGTGTTGTCATCGGTATCAACAAAAGCCAAATCTTTTATATATAGCAACGTCACTATGTTTTTTCTATCGCCATCATATACCGGAATACGTGAATAACCAGAATTCATAATTTCAGACACAGTTTCAAAATCAAGTAAAGAATCTAATGACAGCATGAAAGCATCATTTATGTGCGTCATTACATCAGCAACTGTTTTTTTACGTAATTCTAGAGCTCCAGATATGATGTTAACTTCATTTTTATCAAGATCGTTAACATCGTTAGTTACCTAAATAATAAATGTGAACACAGTTAAAAACAGCATATACAAAACAAACTATTTTTACTCACACGAACAAGTTCTTTTAAACGTTCACGGTTGTAAACATTTCCAATTTCTTCGCCTAATAACTTATCAAGAATACGCGAAACTGGATAAGAGAGTGGTGCTGTTATAGCCATAACAGTTTTTGTTATTAAAATGGTCTTTGCTCCAATGGCCAAGCCATGTCTTGAACAGACAGCCTGTAATATTAACAAATAAATCAGTTTAATATGGTGTTACGTATGTTTTTGAAAGTGTTTTTTGAGGGTTTACATTTTTGTGTTTTTGATCTAATGAACAATTGTAAAAATTTTGCCTCGATTCGACCACGTAAAAATGCACTTCTTATAGGAATGCTATACATTATTTAGCTTGGATTAAATTGAATAATTTGTTGCTTTACAAAATCAAAATATATTTTAGCACCATAAATTAGTTATGCATTAAAGCCAACAATAAGTTTTCACTTTTTATACTAAAACTAAGGGATTTTAATACACTAGTTTAAAAAATAATATTAATCTGTTTATACCCTTGCAGAGGGTATTATAATTTTGGTCAAAAGTGTGCAACGCAGTGAAGGAGACATCTCCGACCCTATAAAGTATATATATTTCTAAGTTTCTAAGCTAACTAGTCTCTCAGTTTTAAAGATATCGAATTGAAACTTTGTACACACCCTTCGATCCTTTGCACGCAGTATATAATTCGGAACGGCTAGGATCGGCCGATTACATCCTATAGCCGCCGTATAACTGATTGATCGGAAATGCCATAACATTGGTGTTTTTAAAGTTAGGAAGTTGGCATTTTCTTTGGAACGACTTGGTATGTCGCTAAACTTTTCAGTGCCAAAGTTTTTTACTCCCCTAATATTAAACCATCGTAGATCTAACTATAACTTGCATGAGCCTTTCAGAGTATTATGCTCTGACTATAATAGGCGTTTTCGCATTATCTTAAATCTTGACTCTTTTCTGCTTTAAAACGATTAATACTTTATTCATGAGCACAAAATTAGATCTTACTTTATTCCGCACTTTTCTATTTATCGAATTATTGTCGGTTAAGTGGTTAGTGGTAAGACGTGAAACTTCGCACGAACCAAAAAAAAAAAAAAAAACGGGTGAGAACGCTATAGTCGAGTGCCTCGACTATTAGAAGGAAATGTGGGAAATGTAGGCACTAGCCAGGTTTAAGCGTTTAATGGGTTTTTGGGCGTTAGAGCGGGCGTGGCAAACTTTTATTAAGCCAATCGATAGGTATTGACGAAACAAATACATATAAATTAAAATTTTCATAATAGCATCAAAACTGTGGCCACAGCTTGTGGCTTGTGGGCGTAAGAGAGGTCGTGGCACCATTTTGAAACAAACTTGCGCTGCGTAGGAACTCCTAAAATCTACATGCAAAATGCCAATCTTCTAGCTTTTATAGTTTCCGAGATCTCAGCGTTCATACGGACAGACAGACGGACATGACTAGATCGACTCGGCTAGTGATCCTGAACAAGAATATATATACTTTATAGGGTCGGAAACGCTTCCTTCTACCTGTTACATACTTTTGCACGAATACAATATACCCTTTTACTCTGCGAGTTACGGGAATAAAAAAAAATAAAATAATGAGACAACTATAGAATATGATCAACTCAAAGGATGTAACACCATAATTTTTGACAAAAAAAGTGAGATATTCGGATAAATCCAAACTCTCTAAAATGTTAGAAAGCTTAAGAAGTTAACGGCCAATACTCAAATACTCTTCAAAAGCACTAATTTAACAATATTCACTGTGCTTCAAACTTATACTTAAAATATAAGACCCTCTGCAAGAGTATAAAACAGTGCAAAGCCAAATAAGATCCCCTCAAAACTCTTTTATATAAAATATATCAGTGAATTTGGCAAGATCGTTTCTTTAAAAGTAGAAGATATTGACCAATAACTTACCTGTGGCGTAATTTCACCAAAAAGTACGATGGCCAATGTGGAGAATATAACAGCAAACAGTCCAGAAGTTAAACCATCCAGCAGAATGGTAAAGGTTGAGTTAACCAACACATTACCCAAGAGAATACTGCACAATAGATAATTACCTTGATCTCGAACAGGTGCAATTTTTGATGCATATTTTTTTTCTTTTTCGGTACCAGTGTTCCGCAGTATCTATTATATTACAATTTTATAAATCGCTCTAAATTAAGTTATTTGTATCACCTTTAATTCTGTGCGGTCCATTGACATTAAGCCCAGGTTAAGTCCAGAGAATAAAGCCGAAAAGCACAGACATGTTACAATAATTATTATTGCCAGCCACACTGGTAATAGTGGTTTATGTGTTTTTATTTTCAAACAATCCGAATTTCCTTGATGCTCCAAAGGCTTTGTAGTTGCGGCTTTACTATACTAAAAAAAAAAAGAAATATCGTTTTATTTTACAGTTTTTTGAACCGAAAACAACGTACAACCGCTGATAGAACGAAAAAAAACGATTACTGGCTTTTAAATTGTTTAAGTTTTTTACTCAAGATCGATTCTCGCTTTTAATTATACCCTTGCAGAGGGTATTATAATTTTGGTTAAAAGTGTGCAACGCAGTGAAGGAATCATCTCCGACCATATAAAGTATATATATTCTTGATCAGGATCACCTCCTGACTTGATATAAGCATGTCCGTCTGTCTGTTTCTACGCGAACTAGTCTCTCACTTTTAAAGATATTGAATTGAAACTTTGCACACATCCTTCTTTCCTTTGCACGCAGTATATAAGTCGAAACGGCCGGGATCGGCCGACTATATCTTATAGCTGCCATATAACTGATTGATCGGAAATGCCATAACTTTGGTGTTTTTTAAGTTAGGAAGTTGGGATTTTCTATGGGTTTTATATTTGTCTAACTAATCCGACCTGCCAAATTTCATAAGGATCGGCCGATTATATTATATAGATGCCATATATCTGAACCATTGGAATTGCCATAACTTTGGTGTTCGGGCTCCACCCGAAGTTAGCTTCCTTTCTTGTTTTTTCATTTTTTTGTACTATTTTAAGCAGAAACAAGAATGGAAAGCTAACTTCGGGCGGAGCCGAAGTTGATATACCATTGCAGAATATTCTGTAAATAATTCTCCAAAATTATTCATATGATGCATTCTTAATACTCGTAAAAATCCCAACTTCCTAACTTTAAAAACACCAAAGTTCTGGCATTTTCAATCGTTCAGTTATATGGCAGCTATAGGAGATAGTCGGTCGATAATTTAAAATTTGGTAGGTCGGATTGATTGGCATAATATAAAACCCATAGAAAATCCCAAATTCCTAACATTAAAAACTCCAAAGTTATGGTATTTCCTATCGTTATATGGGAGCTATAGGATATAGTCGGCCGACCCTTATGAAATTTGGTAGGTCGAATTGATTGGCGAAAAATAAAACCCATAGAAAATTGAAACTTCCTAACTTTACAAACACTAAAGTTATGGCATTTCCGATTAATCATCTATATTTGGCAGATATAGGATATAGTCGGCCAATCCCGGCCGTTCCGACTGCGTGCAAAAGAAAGAAGGGTGTGTGTAAAGTTTCAATTCGATATCTTTAAAACGGACAGACAGACGGAAAGAAGGACAGACAGACGGACATGCTTATATAAACTCAGGAGGTGATTCTGATCAAGAATATATATACTTTATAGGTTCGGAGATGTCTTTTTCACTGCGTTGCACACTTTTGACCAAAATTATAATACCCTCTGCAAGGGTATAAAATTGGGTTTTTGTTTTAGGCCACAATTAAGGACGATACAATATACACAATGGACACTTCTTAGGCGATATAAATAATGCGGATTCCGTTTACACGGGAAAAGTATTCCTTTTGTTGTACAAAAATTCCTGTACACTGTTTATACCCTTGCAGAGGGTATTGTAATTTTGGTCAGAAGTTTGTAACGCAGTTAAGGAGACGTTTCCGAACCCATATAGTGTATATATATTCTTGACCAGGATCACCAGGAGAGTCCATATAGCAATGACAGTCTGTCCGTCTATTTTAATACCGTTTGCGAGCTCGGTTTAAAAGCTAGCGACCTGAAACTTTCACAGACGTCCTAAAACATGTGTACGAAGATTAGGTTTGGAAAGCGATCCCCGATCGGACGTCTATATCCTAGAGCTCCCAAAGGAACAATCGGATATACCATGCAAGAATTAAACATATTTCACGCAGTGTAAAAGCTATTGACATACATCTATCCAAATCGTTTTTTTATGCATACCTTTATCTGGTTAAAAGCGCTTGCCGATCGGACGTCTATATCTTATAGCTTCCATAGGAATAATTGTTAAAGGCTGTGAAAATATCCCTTTTTTTCTGTTTTTATATGTCTGCAAGGATATTAAAACTTCGGCTTGTCGAAGTTGGCTTCCGTCCTCGTTAAATATTTATTAAAATGCCATAAAAATTTGAAAACGTTTTCACTGATTATAATCGAGAAAAAATAACATAAAAATTACGCATTTTTCGACCGCGTAAAGGAGATTTCCCCTTAAGGGGGGAATGGTTTTAAAAAGCTTTCTTTGCTTTTTTGTTTGTTTTGAATGCAGAACATTTCAAGAATATAGCGTTTAAATTTTAGATTGATACAAATAAAACTTCCGAAGTTTTTGGAAGCTGAACGTCGGTGAGTTAGATCGTTTTGAATACAATTTTTGGGTGTCTAAAACTTTAAAACGCTCTCCTGAAAAAATTTAAAAGTCGGTGACCACAATCCTACAAAATCTACTGGACGAATCGTTTTGAAATTTTGCACACTATTTTTGTACCTAACTCCGCAGGTACTGACGTCGAATGTTTTCTCTACTGATAAGAACTAATATATCGAATGTTAGACTAAAATCTAATTTTAAAGTGTTACCAAAATTCCAAAAATTTCATTTAAAAAAACCCGACGTAGTTACCTTCAGTAACATCTTAACTAATAAACCATTTTTTTTTATGTTTAGGTGAGGTATAATATTTTTCTGAATGCACATTATTTCGAGAATATTGTGTTTAAATTTTAGATCGATCCAAGTAAAACTTCCGAACTTATGGGCAGTTGAACGTAGGTAAGTAAGTGCGTTTTATATTGAATTTTGTGGGTGTCCCAAACTTTAAAACGCTCTCCTGGAAAGTGGCCATTTCAAATTCGGTGTACACGATCCTGCAAATTCTATCGAGATTTTGCAGAGTATTTCTCTACCAGGTTCCTCAGGTAACGCTGTCGAGTTTTTTTTTATTTGAAAATGTATTATTTTTAGAGCAACAAATAGCTCGACGTTTTGGGCGAAAATCGTGGTTTTTGACTTTCAAGTTGCCTTAAAAAATCGAACAAAAAAAAAACTCGACAGCGTTACCTGAGGAATCTTGTCCTTTATCTAATGCGGCGCCGGAGACTGCCTGTATCTCACTCAAATTTTTAATATTTTTGGATGAAAAAATCTCACAAATGTTGCCATATAACTGAACGATTGAAAATAGGAAGTTGGGATTTTTTTTACAGAGTATTCTGCAAGGGTATATCAACTTCGGCACAGCCTGAAGTTAGCTTTCCTTTCTTGTTTTTAAATCTATTTTGGTCAAGTAAACAGCGAAGGAAAGTCTGCTGTCCGCACAGTATGCCGAAATTTATGCTTCAATTAACGAATCTGGGAAAGGATGAAAAGTGTCTTTTACTAAATGCTAATATTTATATTCTTAGTTGATGAACAGTCGAGTCATTCTAGCTCTGGCCGTCTGTCCGTGGATTTAAAACATTACCATTATATTAAGCGAAAACAAGAAAGGAAAGCTAACTTCGGGCGGAGCCGAAGTTGATATACCCTTGCAGAATATTCTGTAAATAATATTCTCCAAAATTATTCATATGATGCATTCTTAACACTCATAAAAAATCCCAACTTTCTAACTTTAAAAACACCAAAGTTATGGCATTTTCAATCGTTCAGTTATATGGCAGCTATAGGATATAGTCGGCCGATCCCTATAAAATTTGGTAGGTCGGATTGATTGGCCAAATATAAAACCCATAGAAAATCCCAACTTCCTAACTCTAAAAACACCAAAGTTATGCTATTTCCTATCGTTATATGGGAGCTATAGGATATAGTCGGCCGATCCTTATGAAATTTGGTAGGTCGAATTGATTGGCCAAATAAAGAAGCCATAGAAAATCCCAACTTCCTAACTTTACAAACAGCAGAGTTATGGCATTTCCTATCGTTCAGTTATATGGCAGCTATAGGATATAGTCGGCCGATCCCGGCCGTTCCGACTTATATACTGCGTGCAAAGGAAAGAAGGGTGTGTGCAAAGTTTCAATTCGATAGCTTTAAAACTGAGAGACTAGTTCGCGTAGAAACAGACAGACGGACAGACAGACGGACAGACGGACAGACGGACATGGCTATATCAACTCAGGAGGTGATCCTGATCAAGAATATATATACTTTATAGGGTCGGAGATGTCTCCTTCACTGCGTTGCACACTTTTGACCAAAATTATAATACCCTCTGCAAGGGTATAAAAAGAAAGGAAGCAAACTTCGGCAAGCCGAAGTTTATATACCATTGCAGTTATTACAAATCGACCACATTTCGATTTCTATGCCTATATAGATAAAAACAGTGAAGCTGTGTCGACTTTGCGCTGCATTTTTCAATCGTTTCTATGGCAGCTATATGATATTGTTGTCCGATTTTAATTTAATAAAAACTGTAATTTCATAATATTTAAATATTACCAAATCCACAAGAACAAAAAAAAAATTAAAACAACAAAGTTATAATTTTTGAGATTTTTTTTATATTAGGTTGTCTATAACTCCCTTAACGGATTTAGCTAAAATATGCGCCGTTTTGTTCGATAACGGCAACTTCATAATACTCCCTCGTAGAAACTTCCGTCGTCACAGGTCTTCCGCCGGCTGGCTTATCCATGGTGTCGTTTTCACCGGCTCGCACGCTATAACCAAACTTGTTATGAATAGCGTCGTTTCGTATGTTAAGTCGAGACCTTTCAATCGATATATATCATAGCCCGATACCGATATATAGCGCTTTGCACAACCTGATATGGTATAGAATATATATATATAGAAAGACAACTTTTGGGAAAGTTTCAAGCAGATAGCATTAAAACTGAGAGACTAGTTTGCGTAGAAACGGATGGACAGCCGGATGGACAGAAGAACGGACGGACATGACTAGATCGACTCTCCTGGTGATGCTCATCAAGAATATATATACTTTATAGGGTCGGAAATGTCTCCTTCACTGCATTGCAAACTTTTGACAGAAATTATAATACCCTCTGCAGTTATAATAGAATTTAGTTATCTACAAGGATATTATGGATCTACCCATTGCAATACAGGCAATCTCCGGCGGCGCCTCAAAGAAAACACGTTTTGCGGTGTACAAGATAACTGGTCACAGAATCATCTGATTTCAAAAAATCTAATTGCATTAATTAAAGGACAAGATGCCTCAGGTAACGCTTTCAAGTTATTATTATTTTATTATTATTATTTTTATTTTTTTCGATTTTTTAATGCATTTGAAAGTCAAAAACCACGATTTTTTGCCAAACGTCAACATATTTGTTGCTCTAAAACTAATGAATAGAAAAAAAAACTCGACAGCGTTACATGAAGAATTTAGTAGGGAAATACTGTGCAAAATCTTAAAACTATCCGTCTGATAGATTTTGCAGGATCGTCTTCACCGACTTTGAAATGGCAACTTTTCAGGAGAGCGTTTTAAAGTTTTGGGAACCCAAAAATCGAATGCAAAACGAGCTAATTTACCTACGTTCAACTGCCCATAACTTCGGAAGTTTTACTCGGATCAATCTAAAATTTTAAGATTCAAGATGTTGTGCATTAAGAAAAAAAAACAAAAAAAAATTTAAAAAAAAAATATTAATAATAAAAACAGAGTTTAAGCAGAGTTGGTCTTGGTTAATGAAAATTACTTACATTTGTTGTTTTCTCAGCAGTTTTTGCACAAATATAAAATTCATTTATAAAAGAAGGAAATTTTACTGAGTACGTCGCTGAAAATCCATCGCTGCCCACTTCTATAGGGGTAAACAGGTCAGTAGATGGCTTTAGACATGCACCACCATAATCATTATTTTCGTTGGTAAACGTTATTGCAGTATTTTTTTGTAGTCCGCTACCAAAAACTCGAAAAGTTTGTTGCTTGTCTATTAACACATTTGGTATGCCGTTCTGTGCCTCAACTGTGTCATCTTCCACACGAATGCCCACTATTCGAAAAGAATTGGCTACGGAACGTGAACTGCAAAACAAATAAAAAAATGAATTGTTTTAATTTTTAATGAGTTTTATTATTTTTGTTTTATTTTAATTAATTATAATTGTTACAAACTAGTATATAGCACTTGCCGCAAGAAAATAAATTAAATTAATTTAAAGAGACGAAGTTCTTATTAATAATAGTAGAAATAAATATTAGGTGAAGCCAAAAAGTTCATATTAATAATAGTAAAAATAATTATTAAGTGAAGCCAAAAACCTGTCTGATGCAGCGCAAAATCGGCCTATCTTTTTGTTTTTAGTAATATAGGCATAGAAAAAGAAATGTAGTCGGTTTGTAATAACTGCAAGGGTATATATACTTCGGCTTGCCGATGTTTGCTTCCTTTCTTGTTTGAATTCTTTTTCCGATTGTTCCTATGGTAACTATAAGACAAAGTTGACCGATCCGTCTCGTTCCGTCTTATATACTAACTGCAGTAGAAAGACAGCTTTTGGGAAAGTTTCAAGCAGATAGATTTAACTGAAGGACTAGTTTGGATCAGACGGACGAACGGACGGACGGACAGACGGACGTGGCTAGATCGACTCTCCTGAAATCATAAAAATTACATAGACTAACGTCTGCAGCTGCTGACAGAAACACATCTTTTCAATAAATAAGAGTTTACACTTTCTTCTGCACAGATCGTCCGGATGGTAAATAGCAAAGCACTAGATTTTTTTCCGCTGGCAGTCCCATATACTGACCAGCTGACCCCAGAAACCTTTCAGATCTAATAAATTTGTATGTGGCAATCGCTTTCCGATTTATTATAGGACCACTCCGCCTGTGTTTAAAATTATTGTTCTCCTAAAAAAATCAGAATGTTAAACGATTATAGGTTTTTAAAAAAACGACATTTTTTTTAGAAGAATATTTTAAAAACAGGTAACCAATTGTTATTTCCTTTGTTAAATATTTAGTGTGATTAATATGGTGTGGGTTGTTTTTTTTTTCAGGTGAATAAATTGATCAACTGCCCATTTTTCACTACTAAATATATATAAAAATAAAAATATAAATAAATATATATGTCGTGGATTGGTTGGACAATTCAAATTATAACGACCGTTAGCTTTGATTTGTCTTTCGCTTCTTCTTCGTTTTCATGTGCTTCTGTGCTGTTTCTTCGGTTCTCCGAATGGAGGCAACTGATTCTGTTGTCAACGTTAGTCTGTGCACTGGTGTGAGCGAGATAGAAGGATGCAGGTGTCCACATCAAAAAGGGATAACGGAAAGTTCTCAATGGTGTGTGCATTGGAATGTGGAATAAGAGTGGAATAAAGTAGAGAGCGACGCTTGCAAAAAGGGACGCAAGCAGTTTTAGAGAACATTCGTATTTGAAGAGCCAAACTGCAAAGACATGCCACGCGCCAGAAAACGTTTCCGTTCGGACCACGAAGAGCAGCCTGAAGCGGAGGACGATTCCAGTGAATCCTCGACATCAGAAGTGGGATTGCCCAGGCCTCAAATCGAAAGTGAAAATAATCTGAAACTGCTTTTGGAATCACAAAATCGTACTTTCTCGGAACTCATAAAAGCAGTACAGCGAGCCCCGAATGACGCAGTTGCCATTATATTGCCGAACTTTAATCCTGATCGTGCAAGCGCGGATGCAGTATCATGGAGTGCAACGGTGGATTACATTCTTTCCGAAAACAGTCTAGAAGGCAGCGCTCTTGTGATGGCTCTCAGTCGGTCTTTGCAGGGAAGCGCGTCTCATTGGCTTGCACAAACGGTCTACCCTGGGATCACATGGACGCAGTTCAGAGAACTGTTTTTGCAGTATTTCGCTGGAACGGAGACCTTGGCTGCAACTGTGTTAAATCTGCTGAATGGTCGCCCAACAGAGGGAGAATCTATGTCGATGTATGGAAGCAGAATTGTAACATCCCTGATGTCCAGGTGGAAGTCCCTGACGGTAGAGCAAATTGCCGTTTCTGTTGCTTTGGCGCACGTGGCTGGATTGGACAAGCGACTGCGACGCTTGGCTTTTACTACAGAAGTCAATTCTCGGAACGAGTTACAACAGGAATTGAAAGCCTTTTCTTTTGATGCTGGACCGAGCCGCAGTACTAGTGACGTCTTGTCGGCCCTGACTAATAAGAAAACAAGACCCTTCTCCAATATTAGATGTCACAAATGCGGAAAAGAGGGTCACAAGAAGGCGGAGTGTCGTTCGTCTGGTGTGCAACCGCGACATAGCCAACTAGCTACTCAACGTTCTGGACATAATGGAGGAAGAGATCGCTCGACTCTAATCTGTTTTAAGTGTGGAAAGGAAGGACATGTGGCTACTGTGTGCCCGGATCGTCAGGAGCGCTCAATGCCGGTCAAGAGGGATTATGTTAAAGATGTCAACCTGTGTACCGTACTTGAGCCCCTTGGAACTTTTCAACAATTTGGTGAGTCGTTCCAATTTTGTTTTGACTCAGGAGCCGAGTGCTCGCTCATCAAGGAAGCCGTCTCGCTAAAGCTGTCTGGACCTAGAACAAATAACGTATTAATTTTAAGGGGTATTGGTAGTAATACGGTTTGTAGCACCCTACAGATATTGGCTAAAGTTTTGATTTGTGATCATTCCTTCGAAGTTCTTTTCCATGCAGTTCAAGATAGTTATATCAAATACGATGCTTTAATTGGGCGTGAAATTTTGAGCCGGGGAATCGGTGTAACAATTACATCAAATTCACTTTCAATGTTTAATGAAAAAACTGTATTGCCTGTCTTGACTTCAGATTGTGTTCCCGATTTGGCCAATGTTGATACCGATCTAAGTGGTTTAGATAAGGATAGGCTAATATCAATGCTTCAAAATTATTCTGGTTCGTTTATAAACAGTATTCCACAAAGTCGCGTAACTACGGGGCAGCTAGAGATTCGACTGATTGATCCAAACAAGACAGTCCAGAGACGACCCTATAGATTGAGCGTGGAAGAAAAAGAACAAGTGCGAATGTCTATTAAACAGCTGTTGGATGCAAACATTATAAGACCAAGTTCCTCCCCCTTTGCAAGCCCGATGCTTCTTGTTAAGAAGAAAAATGGAACTGACCGTCTCTGCGTTGATTATAGGGAACTGAATTCGAACACTATTTCCGATAAGTATCCATTGCCACTTATTTCAGACCAGATAGGTAGACTAAGCGGTGCTAAGTTTTTCACCTGCATAGATATGGCAAGCGGATTCCACCAAATCCCAATTCATCCGAATTCGATCGAACGAACAGCGTTCGTTACTCCGGACGGACAGTATGAGTTTGTTACCATGCCATTTGGGTTAAAGAATGCCCCTTCCGTATTTCAACGAGCTATTAATTGTGCTTTAGGTGATCTTGTTCATTCGTATGTCGTAGTTTACATGGATGACGTTATGGTAGTAGCAGGTACCAAAGACGAAGCTTTAGAAAGACTTGATGTAGTTTTACAAACCCTAACTAAAGCCGGATTTTCCTTTAATATCACCAAATGCTCATTTCTAAAATCGTGTGTTGAATATTTGGGGTTTGAAGTTAAGGCAGGTGAAATAAGACCCAATCCAAGGAAAATAAAAGCATTGACTGATCTGCCGCCCCCACAGTCTGTGACCCAGCTGAGACAGTTCATTGGTCTTGTTTCTTATTTTAGACAATTTGTCCCACAGTTCTCACAATTGTTGAAACCTCTGTATGCATTAACTTCCAAAATCATATCATTTGAGTGGAACCCGGAGCATGAGCAAGTGCGACAAAGAGTAATTTCTATCTTGACCAATGAACCCGTACTCACTATATTCGACCCACTTTTTCCGATTGAGCTTCACACCGACGCCAGTGCTGATGGTTACGGGGCCATTTTATTGCATAGGATCGAGAACAAGCCTCGAGTGATCGAGTATTTCAGCAAACGGACTTCCCCCGCCGAATCACGCTACCACTCATACGAGTTGGAAACGCTCGCAGTATATGTCTCCATGAAGTATTTCCGTCATTACTTGCATGGTCGTCAATTTACGGTATTTATGGATTGTAATTCGCTCAAAGCTTCCAAAACTAAAGCCGAGTTAACTCCTAGAGTGCAAAGGTGGTGGTCGTATATGCAGGTTTTTAAGTTCGATATTGAGTATAGACCAGGTGATCGAATGGCTCATGTAGACTTTCTCTCTCGAAACCCATTGTTGGAAGATCGTAAAAATTTAAAAGGTATAACCGAAAAGCGTATAAACTTGACAGAGATTACCGACAACTGGTTGCTGGCAGAGCAGCAGAGAGATGACGAAACATCATCCATCGTGTCTAAGTTGCGCAATGGAGAACTTCCTGAGGATATAGCAAAAACCTTTGAGTTACGTGGTGGTACTCTATATAGGAAAATTCAAAGACATGGGAAAACTCACTGTCTTCCTATTATTCCAAAGCCCTTTAGGTGGTCTGCTGTTAACAACGTGCACGAGGCAATTATGCATCTCGGTTGGGAAAAGACACTCGCAAAAATGTACGAGTATTATTGGTTTGACAAAATGTCCAAGTATGTCCGTAAATTCGTTGACAATTGCATTACCTGTAGGTTATCTAAACCTCCGACTGGCAAGGTACAAGCTGAATTGCATCCCATTCCGAAAGTGAGCGTCCCGTTTCATACAGTTCATATTAATATTACAGGGAAGCTTAGTGGTAAAAATGACCAAAAGGAATATATAATCGTCCAAATAGATGCATTTTCTAAGTTCGTCCATTTGTTTCACTCCACTAAACTAGACTCTGAAAGCTGCATCAAGTCAGTGAGGTCCTTAATATCGATTTTTGGGGTTCCTTCCCGTTTGATAGCTGATCAGGGACGTAGCTTTGCCAGTACTATATTTCGTGACTTTTGCTCAGCACAAAAGATAGATTTACATTTGATCGCAACTGGCGCCAGCCGGGCCAACGCCCAGGTCGAACGAGTGATGAGTACTCTTAAATCTATGCTAACTGCGGTCGAAACAGGCAAGGGATCTTGGCAGGACGCTTTGTACGAAATTCAACTGGCTCTTAATTGCACTCCCAATAGGGTAACGAAAGTTAGTCCAATAGAGTTACTAATTGGAAAAGAAGCTAGACCATTTGGTCTTGTACCCGTTGCTGAAAACGAGAGTGTAGCTGATGTAAATCTAATCAGAAATATAGCTAAGCACAATATGGAACAAAATTCCAAATATGACAAATTGAGATTCGATCGGAATAAAGCCACTATTGTTAAGCATAAAGTTGGGGATCATGTCTTGCTCAAGAATGAGGAGCGACATCAGACAAAACTAGACCCCAAGTTTAAAGGCCCATTTTTAGTTGCTGAGCTATTACCAGGTGATCGATATAAATTAAAAGCGTTAAAGGGCAATCGAACTTACAAATATTCCCACGAATTTTTACGAAGAATGCCTGAGAAGGGGATTACCACAGAGCATGACGAGACGGTCATGGATGAAGATGATGTTGATCGAGCCGGTGATGGCTGCGATGATTTATGAAATAAGAAAATGTAAGTGACAACTGTGTGCTATGTGATGGCCGGTTGGTCGAGAAAGACTTAAATTGTTAAGAAATGAAAGTTGTTAGAGATAGTGATTGACGATGTGAAAATGTGATTGCTTATTGGAGAAGCAAATGAAAATGGAAAATTAATATTGTTTGAATTGATGGTAATCCGGATCTCAAGGCTTAAAAAAAAAAAAAAAAAAGTATTGTCCTTTGTTTAAGTATGAGGAAATGTAAGTTCGATCTGCTAATTAAGAACTAAGAATTCTGTATAACTTTTGAATTTAAAAGAATAATGTTATTAAGGAAAAATGCTAAGTTTAATTTGCTGTTCATAGACTAATAGCTCATAAGGCTTCTGATTAATGAAAATATAGTTATTTTGCATTATCTTCAAAGTACATCTAGTTCTATTTATTATTGGGAGATAATATTTTGTAATGTTTCAAAGTTGAAAACACACGAGGACGTGTGAAAGTCAGTATGGCCGTGTCGTGGATTGGTTGGACAATTCAAATTATAACGACCGTTAGCTTTGATTTGTCTTTCGCTTCTTCTTCGTTTTCATGTGCTTCTGTGCTGTTTCTTCGGTTCTCCGAATGGAGGCAACTGATTCTGTTGTCAACGTTAGTCTGTGCACTGGTGTGAGCGAGATAGAAGGTTGCAGGTGTCCACATCAAAAAGGGATAACGGAAAGTTCTCAATGGTGTGTGCATTGGAATGTGGAATAAGAGTGGAATAAAGTAGAGAGCGACGCTTGCAAAAAGGGACGCAAGCAGTTTTAGAGAACATTCGTATTTGAAGAGCCAAACTGCAAAGACATGCCACGCGCCAGAAAACGTTTCCGTTCGGACCACGAAGAGCAGCCTGAAGCGGAGGACGATTCTAGTGAATCCTCGACATATATATATATAAATATATAAATAAATATATACATATATAAACAGCAGCTTCGCTTGCGGTGGATAACCCGAATATCCTACTTTTCTTAAGTAATAGGTTTGCAGTAGAACTATTTAATATTGCATTTTAGATGTTACTTTAAACATACTTGTATTTTTGGCTGAAACTTTAGTTAACCATCATTAATAATATTATTGCTCACATACGGTTATACACCAAAATACACGGTTATGCCAAGAAATTTTCCTATTAATTCAGCAAAGCCTACTCTTTGCCTAATTAATAGGAAAATGATTACATAAAAACAAAACTCGCCGCAAATTTTCTTGATACGACTCTGATCAAATTCAAAGTTTCCCCGTTAACTTCTGCTTTCGCGCACTTGCTACTCTCTTTCCTCTTTCTCTATCTACTGCGATCTCCCGCTCTTATGTTTCCTAACAGCGCCTGGCAAAACACTGAAAAAAACAATTTCAATGGTATATTTTTACTACAATATCAAAAACCAGGCCAAATAGATTTTCGCCAAAAAAACGTCTTATCTGGCAGCAATAACTGTAAAGAGCACGTAAATTCGATAATAGATCGACTTTTTGCTTAGTTTCTATGTTTAGAAGATAGCTAGAGCTTTGGTGAAACCATCAAATGAATCGATAAAGCTTAAGGAAAAACTTTACCGAAGGAATTATTGATACTCAGTTCAGAAGTGCCATTTTTCGACGTTTGAAGATATTTTTGGCTAAATTGTAATTTTAGAACGGGTGTTAAAAATAGTAAAAAGCCTTAAATCTAAGAGGTCAATTTTTTTAAACATTTATAATGTCTGAAAATATTTTTGGGCGAAAACACGGATTCGATTGGTTAAACGGTTTAGCGTCCAGAATTTTGGAAAGGAAAATTGACCTTTTTTCCAATTGGAAGCGATTAGGGCCACTTGGGGAGCCCCGATAAATCTTAGCAAATCAGTTTAAAGTTATTAGAATGTAATAAAAATGCATATTAATATTGTTAACCAGTGGTTTTGGCTCTGCGTGCGTTCCCAGTTTTCTTACTGATAGCTTTATGCATACATATATAAAGATAAGATGAACTGGGTGGCAGAATATAGTGAACATACATACATACATAACAAATAAATAATTTAGGTAAATATTAAGTTTTATAAATAAATAAATGAATTCACTAGGTTGATCGAATACGTGTGTATTTCTTTGTGGGCTTTTGCATATGTATATTTCATTCTTTTGAGTGTATTTGTTTTTGAACATATTTAAGAAATTACTATTTGGTTAAGGGTTTGCGAAAATATACACTCATGGACAAAATAATACTTGTTTTTTTTTTTTTCTTTTTTAACTTTCTATTTCTAACTCATATCTTCTCTAATCTCAACAAATCATTTTTCTTTCAATACTTCTATTAATTGTCTTTAAAAAAAAAGTAAAAACAGATTCACAAATCCTTTAATTTAACACTAAATTAAATATTTCCTTAAATCCGCCAATTTTGGCTGGACACAATAATAGGTGTTCAAAGATAAATATACGAGGTGTGTTCAAAAAGTAAGGTGACTTTGTATTTTCAAGAAAAACTATTAATTTATTTATCAATATTTATGTTGTCCCCTTCAAAGTAATCCCCCTCAGATACAATACACTTATGCCAACGGTTTTTCCAATCCTCAAAGCACTTCCCATAAGCACTTTTCGGTATAGCCTTGAGCTCTTGCAGCGATGCAGTCTTTATCTCTTCAATCGTTGCAAATCTCCGTCCTTTCATAGGTCTCTTCAGTTTTGGGAACAAGAAAAAGTCACATGGGGCCAAATCCAGTGAATATGGTGGCTGAGGCATTATTGTGGTGTTGTTTTTGGCCAAAAAATCTCTCACAAGCAAAGATGAGTGAGCAGGGGCATTATCGTGATGCAAAAGCCATGAATTGTTTTTCCACAATTCTGGACGTTTCTTTCGTATTGCTTCTCGCAAACGGCGCATAACTTCCAGATAATACTGTTTATTGACCGTACGACCATATGGTAAGAACTCCTGATGCACCACGCCATGGTAATCGAAGAAAACAGTGATCAAAACTTTGACATTTGATCGAACTTGGCGTGCTTTTTTCGGTCTTGGCTCGCCTGGGCTCTTCCATTGGGACGATTGGGCTTTGGTTTCGATATCATAACCATATACCCATGATTCGTCACCAGTTATGACCCTTTTGAGTAAATCTGGGTCGTCGTTGACGTCATACAACAGCTCTTGAGCGATGCTCATGCGACGGTTCTTTTGGTCAAAATTCAGCAATTTCGGAACAAACTTCGCTGACACACGACTCATACCCAAAACGTTTGAAAAAATTTCATGGCACGAGCCAAGCGATATACCGACATCTTCAGCAACTTCTCTGATAGTGATTCGACGATTTTCCAAAACAATTTTCGTCACTGCTTGAACGTTTTCATCAGTTGTTGACGTGCTTGGGCGTCCAGAGCGAGGCTGGTCATTGGCATTTTCCCGGCCATCTTGGAAGAGTTTGTACCACTTGTACACATTTTTTTTACTCAGAACAGTTTCACCGTATGCCACTGTCAACATTTCAAGTGTTTCAGAGCACTTAATTTTATTTTTTACACAAAATTTGATGCAAATCCTTTGATCCATATTTTTCGATAGCAAAAAATCGCCGAGCTCGCAAAATAACTTGTTACTTTACGCCTCTCACAACCAAACAAAAGAGGATGTTCCATTGAAACTTGGTACAGATGTTAGGGAAGAGTGTACCAATATAACAAAACAAAAAAATCGATAATCGAAAATATGTTGCCCGCGAAATTTGAAAAGTCACCTTACTTTTTGAACACACCTCGTACATTAAATAAATATACATTTAAATTATATTAATATTTCACTATGTTTGGTATTTTTATACCCTTGCATAAAGTATTATAATTTTGGTCAAAAGTGTGCAACGCAGTGAAGGAGACATCTCCGACCCTATAAAGTATATATATTCTTTATCAGGATCACCTCCTGAGTTGATATAAGCATGTCCGTCTGTCCGTCTGTCTGTCCGTCTGTCTGTTTCGACACGAACTAGTCTCTCAATTTTAAAGATATCGAATTGAAACTTTGCACACACCCTTCTTTCCTTTGCACGCAGTATATAAGGCGGAACGGCCGGGATCGGCCGACTATATCCTATAGCCGCCATATAACTGATTGATCGGAAATGCCGTAACTTTGGTGTTTGTTAAGTTAGGAAGTTTGGATTTTTATGAGTCTGGAAAAATAACGGCGGATATACCGATTATAAGCTGCCAGATACTTAGTTTAATATAAACAAGTGAGAACGCCATAGTCGAGTGCCTCGACTATTAGATACCCGTTACTCAGTTTAAATTATCAATTTGAATTCGGAGATCTCTTAGAGCTGGCAGCTTTACAGCACGAGCATCAGCACCAGCGCTGCTAAAGCGCAGGCAGCTTTTGTCCTGCACCAACAGCTGTGCATATGTTTATGTTTTTGAGTGCAATGCTTACTTATGTACATACACACATACGCCATTGTTTGACTCAGACCTCCAATTTGGCTAACTTGATTTGATTTGCATAGTTCTTGGGATATTTGTAGTTCGGTATTGACAAATGAAAACCATCGCAATTTCCCTTAATAGAAATCCTTATCGAGAATTAACGTTGACTCTGTTGAGCACCTTGGCCAGCTGTTCCAAAGTCATCCGTTAGATGGCGATATGAAAGGCGGAAATGTAGGCGCTAGCCAGGCTTAAGCGTTTAATGGGTTTTTGGGCGTTAGAGTGGGCGTGGCAAACTTTTATTAAGCCAATCGATAGGTATTGACAAAACAAATACATATCAATTAAAATTTTCATAATAGCATCAAAACTGTGGCCACAGCTTGTGGCTTGTGGGCGTCAGAGGGGCGTGCCACCATTTTGAAACAAACTTGCGCTGCGTAGGAACTCCTTAAATATACATGCAAAATGCCAATCTTATAGCTTTTATAGTTTCCGAGATCTCAGCGTTCATACGGACAGACAGACAGGCGGACAGAGAGACAGACATAGAGACGGACATGGATAGATCGACTCGGCTAGTGATCCTGAACAAGAATATATATACTTTATAGGGTCGGAAACGCTTCCTTCTACCTGTTACATACTTTTGCACGAATACAATATATTCTTTTACTCTACGAGTAACGGGTATAAAAATATATTTAAAACAAGAAAGGAAAGCTAACTTCGGGCGGAGCCGAAGTTGAAATACCTTTGCAGAATATTCTGTAATATATTCTTAAAAATTATTCATATGATGCATTTTTAACTCATAAAAAACCCAACTTCCTAATTTTAAAAACACCAAAGTTATGGCAATTTCAATCGTTCAGTTATATGGCAGCTATAGAATATAGTCGGCCGATCCCTATGAAATTTGATGTGTCGTATTGATTGGTCAAAAATAAAAAAATCCCAACCTCCTAACTTAACAAACACGAAAATTATGGCATTTCCAATCAATCAGTTATATGGCGGCTATAGGATATAGTCGGCCGATCCCTATGCAATTTGGTAGGTCGGAAAAATAAAACCCATAGATAATCCCAACTTCCTAACTTTAGAAACCCCAAAGTTATGGCATACCAATCGTTCAGTTATATGTCAGCTATAGGATATAGTCGGACGATCCCGGCCACTCCGACTTACATATATACTGCGTGCAAAAGAAAGAAGGGTGTGTGCAAAGTTTCAATTCGATATCTTTAAAACTAAGAGACTAGTTCGCGAGACAGACAGACGGACAGACAGACGGACATGTTTATATCAGCTCAGGCGGCGATCCTGATCAAGAATATACATATATACTTTATAGGGTCGGAGCAACGACCGATATAAACTCTAAGATGCGTAACGGCCATACATTGGTTTTGCAATATGCAGCTTGTTTTTTGGTGGCGACGAAAATTCCGCTCTCTCCGCTCGCACAAAGTTGAGACCGTAAAAATCTAAAAATAGAATTGCACGAATAAGGAAGTGCGTATGTGTGCGTACTTGTTTGAGAAGACGATTTTCGGCCAGAAATCATTTCGGGACTAACAGGAAGTTTATTTAAATTGAATTTATGTATATATGGCAATGAAGCTTGATGTACAATTATTTTATATACCTTAAAAACGAACATCGGCATATTTAATTCATAGTTTCGTTTTACATATTTAAATTAAAGCTAAGTACATAACTTTTAATACAAAAGATATAAAACTGTTTGAGTGAAAATTTAAAAAATATTTCAATAAAGTTTAATAGAATTGAATATACTATGATTGTTAAACAAAAACAAAGCGAACTATATTTAAATTAAATATATTTAAAGGATATTTAATTAAATATATTTCGCTTTATTTTTTATCCATGGATGTTTTTTATTAACATTAAAATGGAAATAATAAATTAAATTTTTATTCAAATATATTAAACTTTGATTTAATCACTTAAAATATTTAAAGTAAATAGAATAAGATCATATCTAATATTATTAACCTGTATTTAAATATTTTCTTATTTATTCAAGCAGTTTTATATTTATGTTTTGTGTTAAGAGTTATGTTTTTAGCTCGGATTGATTGGCCAAAAATAAAACCGATATAAAATTCCAACTTCCTAACTTTACAAAAAAACCAAAGTTATGGCATTTCCGATCAATCAGTTATATAGTCGGCCGATCCCAGCCGGTCCGACTTATTTACTGCAAGCAAAGGAAAGAAGGGTGTGTGCAAAGTTTCAATTTAATATCTTTAATACTGAGAGACTAGTTCGCGTAGAAACAGACAGACGGACAGACGGACATGCTTATACCAACTTTATAGGGTCGCAGATGTCTCCTTCACTGCTTTGCACACTTTTGACCAAAATTATAATACCCTCTGCAAGGGTATAAAAATATATATAAACAAGAAAGGAAAGCTAACTTCGGGCGGAGCCGAAGTTGATATACCCTTGCAGAATACTCTGTAAATAATATTCTCCAAAATTATTCATGTGATGCAGCTATAGGATATAGTCAGCCGATCCCTATAAAGTTTGGTAGGTCGGATTGATTGGCCAAATATAAAACCCATAGAAAATCCCAACTTCTTAACTTAAAAAACACCAAAGTTATGGTATTTCCTATCGTTATATGGCAGCTATAGGATATAGTCGGCCGATCCCTATAACATTTGGTAGGTCGCATTGATTGGCCAAATATAAAACCCATAGAAAATTCCAAACTTTACAAACACCAGAGTTATGGCATTTCCTG